>JAGMVL010000526.1:645000-1038262 GCA_019202695.1 Populus x sibirica | reverse complement strand
CAGGTTAACTCGCGAAAGAGGTCTGCCGCATGCATGCACCCACCTCTCTAGATCCATTAGGTAATGCAGAAGAAAGACATTTTAAGGACATTAGTGCTTACCTAAGCATGTCACCAGGCTGGTTGCAATTTTGGTCCACTCAATACTGGTGGACTATTTTGATAAATAACTGGGTTTTTAAGTGAACACCTGTTGAACCACGGTCAAAACCAGTCAATAATCCAGAGAAACAGATTTGGAAAGCCTAATTCCCGTTCGATGATTTCACGATTCCATCAATCACTTATCAACAATTTTTAATTAAATTTAACAAAATTAATTAAGGGGATTTTTGAGAAAATCTTTGTCGATATACAATCATCGATCTTTTGATCAAATTTTGAAGTCTACCTATGATCATCAGCAGCTACGACAAAGTAGAAGATTCGACTTCACCATTGACATATATAAAGATTTTTTAGCTACTAGAAACCTGGGTTTCTGTAGAGATATTAAATGAAGTTATATTTACCACTTGACAATTACCTTTTATGGAAGAGCCTAGGCATATATGGCCATGGGTTGTAAGACTCTCCACCACATTTTTACAAGTGTTTTAGGCCCATTATTGGTCATTCGGCTAAGAAACACACATGAAATCCTATAAAATGTACCCAAAAAGAGCCTCAAATATACACACACACATTCTCAGACAGCTGAAAGCAGCATTTGTTGCCAGCACGAGAAGCCTGAGAACAGTCCTACAGCCAGCAAAATTGACTTTTTTTCTTCAGGTAAATCTCTTTGCTTCTCTTCTTATCGATGTTAATGATAATCTTGTGTTATATTATATGTTGTTTCTCTGTCTGCTAAATTCAGTTACATCTATTGTGGTTTGGAATTTATAGATACTAAAAGATGTTAGTTTATCCTGGCAACTATATATGTTGGAGTTTAGATCAACAAAATACTGAGAAAGTCGTTTGTGGGTTCGATTCGATAAAGAAGATATAGAAAAGACCAAGTTGGTGATGTAGGAGGACTGTTACTGCTTTAGGCAATGGAAAGAAAATGCATGATCTAATGACATGTGTTTCTAATAAGAAGAAAATTATTAGTGTTTGATTGATGCATGTATGATCTATTGACATGTGTTCATAACAGGGGGGACTTTTTGTAGCTTCGGTTTCAAAAGCTGCTACTAGGGATCTCCGGTGGAATTTTGAGCTGGGGTTTGATGGGGTATTTGAAGACGGGGATCTTTTTTCTAGCTGTTTTAGGTCAGTACAGTAGATTGGTGAATATTTCTTAGAGCGAGATTGGTTGAAGGGCGTGTCAATAGGTGCATGGGAGGGATGGAGCTGGCTCTTGGAAAAGCACCAGTAGTGATTGGAAAGTCTTTCATCTGAGGTCGGAGATGGGTGAAGGAACTTGTTGCGACAAGTGTTTGATGTGGTGAAGAAGAAAAGGGTATTGATATTTAGTTATATTGAGAACGAAAATAGACTGAAATCTAATGAAGCTAATGGATTTCTTTCGGCCAATATGAAGTGTGTTGATAATAGGTATTGAAAAGTTCTAGGTGGTTTTCCACGCATCCAAGACCCAAGCATTTCTTAATTTCTGCATATTTAAGCGTGATGGTGAAAACTTAAGTGGCCATGAGACCTCATTTCTCTTTCCATCTTCCCATTTTCTTGGTTTTCTCTTATTGTAATCGGTGTTCAATGAAGTTTTCTAAAAACTTGGTTTCCTTCTTGTTTCGATTTACCAATTTCCACCCTGATCTGGTTTAAGCAGTTGTTTCTAATGAAATCTCAATGTGTAGCAGAAATTACGCTTGTTGTGATAATATACATAAACACTTAAACTTTGTCCCGCCATCATTATTTGTAAGCTTATAAACAATTTCATATCATTTGAATCGGCCTCCTTCCCCTTAGCTACTGAATCGTAATGTAATTTCAAGTGAAAACAAATTCCACACCTGCATTTCTCAGGAGAGAGTATTTCAGCTGACACATTTTTCAGTCTGGGACTCTATTTCTGAATACTTGCTATCCCATCGCTGACTGCTATGTATTGTTTGCATATTTGTTTATTGATTGCAGCCACCAGATTCATCCAGGAGAAGCCACCATTTCCAACCAGTGCTTCGTGAATCGGAATCAGACATGGTTATCCATAATGGAGGATGTCATTGCAGGAGAGTAAGGTGGCGAGTCCAAGCACCAAGTAGTGTTGTCGCTTGGAACTGCAACTGTTCTGATTGTTCCATGAGGGGGAAACACTCAATTCATTGTCCCTTCTGAAAAGTTTGAGCTTCTTGGAGATTCCAAGAATTTCTTACAACCTACACTTTTGGCACACATACAGCAAAGCACACATTCTGTAAGTTCTGTGGCATAACTTCGTTTTACGTTCCACGATCACATCCAGATGGGGTTTCAATTACTTACAGATGTGTTGACCCTGGGACTCTCACTCATGTTGAGATTAAGCACTTTGATGGGCAGAATTGGGAAAGGTCATACAATCAGACATTTGCTTCATGCTCTCAAGGTGCAGGCTGCTGAAGTGTCATTCTTTCTACCACCACTCTGCTCTCCTTCCCTCCCCTAAAGTAGTACAATATTATGGAAAAACCTTTGTGATATCGCTCTTTGGAACATTCCCAAAGTTGGAAAATAAAATTAGCTATGTTAGTTAGCTAATTGATTGGTATAAGGGATATTACTTTTTTTCATGGAAATATATTTAATTTTAATAATGACTTTATTTATCTAAAGTAAAGATAAAATTCTTAAAATAAAAATATTTTATAAAAAAATTATAAAGTTATTATAATTATGAGATTTCTATTCATAAATATTTATGATTAATGTTGTATTAAAATTAAATATTAATTAAAAATTTTTAGAATAATATATATTAGATTTTTATTTTATTCTTTTATTTTATAAAAAAAATAATTGTTTTTATAAACTGAATAAATATCTAAAATTAATATACATGTTTTTTTTTTTTTAAATTTTGTTATCGATGCATTCATCAACATCTTCTACTTACTTCGTAAAATGTACTTCCATTTGGAATCGATCAAATGCATCATTGAACTGAGTATGTTTAAGGTTAGGTTTTCAAGGAAATAACAATTTTAATGATTTTAGAAACCTCAACGTTGCTAATCAATAGAGCTTGATAGACTACATAAAGTTCCATCAAGTCCAAATGAAGTTGGAACAAAAGCTAACTCCTCGAACAACGTTGCTCTGCCTTTTCCACCGATTCTGCTTCATCATTGTCAGAGCCATCATAGGTAAGATACCATCCAGTGCTGATTTTCTCTAATTCTTCACGTAGAAAATTGAAATTCATATTTGAGCTGAAAAATCGGTCAAATATTGGGAAGAACTCTAGTGCATCGTCCTTGTAAACGAAGCGAACGCCACACTTCTTCACATGGAACTGTCCACTCAAGTC
Organism: Populus x sibirica; assembly: GCA_019202695.1. Classification (NCBI taxonomy): domain Eukaryota; kingdom Viridiplantae; phylum Streptophyta; class Magnoliopsida; order Malpighiales; family Salicaceae; genus Populus; species Populus x sibirica. The sequence goes on along the minus strand of JAGMVL010000526.1, from coordinate 1,034,800 downwards.
TATGAGCTTAACTTCAATGTAGTGCATGTTCTTGGTTGTATCCTGCCAATCCATATCAAATAATGCACAACGAGGCAAATAGAAGAGCCATGTGTGATCAACCTGGTTTTCTACATAACCATTTTCAAGTACATAGGTGTGTGAGCAAAAGCCCTCTATTTTTTTTCTGGTTATGGCTCCTGATCACACTAGCACACTGAAACTGAATATTGCAGAAGTTAGAAAATGAATGATCACGGTTTACATACACAGCACAAAAAGCAAATCCCACCCAATTCCTATCACGCCAAACTGGTGGCAGCTGTATAGTTATTGAGTAGCCCAAACTCTGATAGTCGAACCACTTTGGAATTTCACTTCCATAAACAACAATGTCAGATCTAGGTGCTCCATTAACCAGCTCTCGAAATCTAAGAAAACCCTTTGGGAGTAAGTGACAAGAGTAAGCAAACGTGAGACAGTTACCGAAATCAACCAGGCATTTCAATGACATGAGAAACTGAACGTGGCTAAGGCCTTGATTCTCAACTAAAGAAAAGCTATCGGCACGATTTAACTCCGGAGTTTGCAAGCTGCACTGGTTCAATGTCTCTGGTAACGTTTCCAATGAGGTACAAGCCTGAGCACTTACAAAGTTCAGATTTGAAGGAAGTGACTCGAGTGATTGAAGCCTCTTGCAATCATCCAAATTAATATAGATATTTAAGATTGGAAAGTTCATGGATACTTGCAGGTGGGCTAGTAAAGTTGTTGCCACTCATGTTTAATACACTTAATGAAGTTAAGCAGCAGAAATCACTGGGAATTGATTCTTCCTGTAGATTGCAGTTACTTAAATCCAACGCAATTAAAGAGCACAAACCTGAGAATGAATTCAATGACAAACTCAAGGAATTTGTCCTTTTTTCTCGAAACGAGGATAAAAACATCATCCGAATCTTACGCGGCTGTCCTTTGCATCCACGAAGAGATAGCTTTTTAAGCTTTCTGAAGCGAGAGAAGGAAAATGGTGGTTGTCTAATAGCAGTTCCACTTATATCATGCTCCTCCAAACTTTCTGCATGACCCAATTCCTCCAGCAGTCCAGCCTATCCTCAAGTTTTGAACATCCAGATAAGTTGAAAGTTTTGAGGGCTTTTAAACCATATATACTCTTAGGAAGACTTGCAAGCTTTTTGCAGTCTTTCAGGTTTAATAAAACGAGGCTTTCGAGAACTCCAACTGATTGGTCAGTCTCATGCAATTTTGTGCAACCTTCAAGAATCAGCTTCTCAAGATTTCGGACCTCTCTAAAACTGGTGTCTTGCAAGATCGAGGGAGTGACTGAGATTGATGCCTTTCATCTTGTTAAAATTCTGTTAAGAAGCAGAAGGAAACACTGAAAACCAGTTTCCATGAACTTTTCCCTTTTTTTTTGGTTTAACAAATGAAACATACATAAGTGGTAATCATACCTGCTTTCCCTTCCATAGTTGTTCAACTTGAATATAACTCAAATCAAGTTCGACAAGTTCCTCTGGATGAAAACTCAATGGCAACGTTTTGAAAGGATATTCATCCCATTTGAGAATCCGTAACTCATTAGAAAGATATTCAAGGCTATGGAAGAAGTGAACATTACGAAATATGAGCAACAATCTTAGTTTTGTCATCTTGGAGAATGATAGAGCACTTAATTGTGCCCCTGCTGGTCTTGGTAAGTAAAGGGACATGCCTTCAACATCCTCTGTTGCCTGACAAAGAGGCAAATTAGCAAAAGGAAAACTGAAGAATCTAAAGAAAACCAAACACAGTTATACAGTTCCAAGAAAGAGTTTTTTCACAGGGTGTCATGCTGTATTTTTTGTCCAGACATGATCAATATCCTTATAAAGCCATAGCCTAGTGCGTTTTCCTGGTTCCTCTGGAGATTCTTGCCGAACAAGCTTCCAACCCATTTGTTGAAGCAAATCGTGCATCCATAGAGTGTTGTTATTTGAAACAGTTCCGGTGCAATGGATTTTCCCTAATTTTTAAAAATCTAACTAAAATCCTTGATCCCTCGAGTGCTTTCAAGAGTTCTGGTGCAATGGATTTTCCTCTCTTGAGGTTAAGGTCATCCCTGAAGATGATAATGCCTCTTTGATGCAATGCAGCATACAAATGGTCCGTGAAGTTCTTGCGAGTGTCCTCACCTCTGAAACTTAAGAAGACATCATAATGCCATCGAGCATTTGAAAAAAGGATGAGAAGGAAATGATGAAGAGGAATCTTTGGCACTCATGGAAGCCATGTTCCTTAAAAGAACCAGGTTAAAGCCTTTGCTCATGAATATAAATTTCAAATTAGAAGAAAGAGAGAGTACCATAAAATGATAGTTACATGCCATTATTGTTCTTCTCCACATTACTTTGAGTGTGAGTTCTGTTGCATGTATAATGCAATAGGAAAGCAAAGAGTAGCGAATGCATTGTCAAAGGTCCTTTCTTTACATTTTGATACCTTGGAGATATCTTTATCATTAGCTAATGGTTTCTGCTTTCTGGGTTTACAACATCATCATGAAGGTAATTTCATTCTCTATCAAGCACAAGAATCAAAAGATCTAAATGGTTCAACTTACCACATGACAAACTAATATTTGAAAGTTACCAGTGCACGATTCCCTGGCAAGAAAATGGGCCATTAACAAACTTCAACCAAATTGAACACACCATAACTCTCAAAATGTTTATCTAATTCATAGAAATTTTATGTTGAAGTTGGTTGCTCATTAAAATTTCCAAAAAATCAGCGCAAATTTAGCAGCTAGTAATGTACCACAAAATGAGACGAGACATACAGGTCTTATAATAAAGGTCTGTATTTGCCTGTCTTCATTGTAAATTACAAGCAGATACCATAATGCACTCAACAGCTTCAGGCTCTATAACAGCAAAGATGGACTCACAGTATGAAGAGGAAAACAAAGTTTGAGTCTTTCCCAACTGAAATTGTAGTTCTGATATTTGTGATTGTTTGGAAATGATTTAGTTTTTAAGCAAACTCAGTGAATTTTGTTACAGTTTCTTTTTTAGACAGATGGCTAAAGATAGATAGATAAACTGAAAGAGAAAGAGTTGCATTCAACATCTGCTTGTTTTTCAAAGTCAATGACTGCTGGGCTGCTGGCCATGTTGAAAATGTTATACTTTTGAAAAATAAAATGAAATTTGTTCTTTAAAGTATTTTTATTTTAAAATATATTAAAATAATTTTTTATTTTTAAAATTTTAATTTTGATATAAGTACAATAAAAATAAATAATTTATAATAAAAATAAAATTTAAAATTTTATAAAAAAACATTATAATCGCAAAAACAAACAATCATATAGATTATATTTTTTTAAAAGATTTTAAAAATAAATGCAACCAGAAAAAAATTAAGCATGTATATCTTTGCCTTAATTTTCCTTTTCTAAGTATCGTTTAGTGACAAAATTTACCATGTAAAAAGCCCTCCAACTTTTATTCTTTCTTTGTGCCCATGCTTATTTCATTTTAAGTGATTTTTAGAATGTTTTTTTGATAGAAAAACATCTCAAAATAAAATTTAATTGATATCTTTTCAACTCAAACATGTATTTGTTATCAGTGAAAATGGTGAGAAATTCAAGGAAAGTGTAATGCTTCTTTACCATCAAAACTCAAAGCCATGCTATGAGTTCAGAACTTCATCAGATGTACTGATTTAAAATATTGGCTTTCATTGTTACATGACTGAAGATGAAAGTCTTTAGAAGTTCACATTACTTGCAGGTCTAACTAGGTTGGTGCCTCTCAGACCTTTTAAATAGAGAAAAAATGAAGAGGGGATAAAAACAAAAATGACGATCATACCTTTATCCCCTCCAAAGTCGTTCAACTTCGCTACAGCACGTATCAAGTTTAATAAGTTCCTCTGAATGGACAATGGCAAGTTCTTGAAAGGATATTCATGCCATTTGAGAATCTGTGACTCATTACAAAGCTATTAAAGTCTACACACATTACGGAATACTGATGATCTTAATGTGCATGTCCTGTTGCTGGTAATTCTGGGTTTATCTCTTCAATATCTTCTGTTCCCTGACAATTAAACATACAATTCCAACAAGCTAAGAATGCAAGGAATGGTTTTATGTGATGTCTCTCAGTGTATTTCATGTCTAGGCAAGGCAGATATCCTTACAGAGCCATAGCCTCGGAAATCTCTTACGATTTTCCTGGCTCCCTGGAAATTCTTGTCGAGCAAGTTCTTAAAACAAATCTTGCATCGATAATCAGCTGTTTTCCTTAAAGTTGGTCGAGACATTTACCAATGAGAACTTGTCCCAATAACTGGCAAGAAACCTCAGGTGACACACATTTCTGTTGTATTCAGCTTTGTGCTTTCCCTTAAAAAACATGCAATATCTGTGAAAATTTTCTTTCCATACCCTCTAATCCATTAAAACTTGTTGACTTTTATCCAAGAGTTCTTTTCCTGGATTTTCTTTCATTCTTGCTAGAGAGGGACTTAAACATCCATGAGTCAATGATATAAGGATTGATTTGCAAGGAATTTTAATATAGAGGTTAAAATTATTAACATTTAGAACTTAGAGGATCATAAAAGTAATTTGCTTGAAAAAAGGTTGACTGCATGGAGCCATCTTTTCTTATCCTTGCATCCTAAAATTGTCAATTATGTTTCGTTTCATCCAAAATAACCGGTATATCTCATTCTAATTCAAAATATAAAACAAACTGGAATATATTTTATTTCGTTCAAAATCTTGTCCTGTTCCAGAAATATCGCCTAAATTCCATTCCGCATGTTATGTTGCTGCCAAATAATTTTTTTTTTTGTTTTTTTTTTTTTAAAAAAAACAAATGTTGCAGTTTTATGATGTCAATCATATTTACAACCCGGTAATCATCAATTGATGAATGGAGTGAACTTTGCATCTGCAGGAACTGGTGCCCTTGCGGAAACTCATCAAGGAAAAGTACATGATCTCATTGATTAAGCCCTTCTTTTTGTGTGTGTTTTAGCTTAGGCTTCTTGTTCATCACAGCTAAATAGTCCGTAGAATTTGCTTATTGGTGCAAATCCAGCATTATTAACTTGGTCTGCATCTTAATATTGTTCTCATTTGTTCCCATTCATTGAAAAGGTGATAGACCTTAAAACACAATTACGTTATTTTAAGGAACTGGAGAAGCTACCAAGGCAGAAATTAAGCGATGAAGTAGCTAAGACATCGCTGTCCTCTGCTCATTACTTGTTCAGCATTGGAAGCAATGACTACTTTGTACCTTTCATTACAAACCCCAGTGTGCTTCAATCCTACAACAGAAACGAGTACATCAGGATGGTTATCGGCAACCTGACATCTGGTATCCAAGTGATATGTTAATAACCTAAACATTCTTTCTGTTTTTCAAATCGATCATAGTCTATATATGGTTTCGCTTTACTGTTCCAGGAAATATATAAGGAGGGATGAAATTTCAATCTTGGCTGCATAGGGCCGTTTTCCTTCCTGAGAGCACTTAAACGAACTAGAACAAGAAGTTCAGGCTGCATGGATGAAGTTGCAGTTCTGACAAAGCTACACAATAGAGAACTCTCTAAGGTCCTTAAAAAGCTTGAGAGACAGCTTAATGGATTTAAGTATTCAAATTTTGATTTCTATACTTCACATAGTGAAAGAATAAATCATCCCACCGAATAGGTATGTTTTTATCTACATGTCAATTCAGAATTTCCTGCTTGTGTTTCTCAAGTAACAAGTCTATCCTAACTGTCAAGTTCAGGGTATGACTTGTTTTGAATGTGAAGATTTTAAGGAGATAAAAGTGGCATGTTGTGGCGCTGGTCCGTATTGAGGTTCCAAGTGTGGTCTGAACAAGTTCGAATTATGCCATAATGCGAGTGAATATCTCTTCTTTGATGGAATTCATCCAGCAGATGAGGTTCATAATCAATTTGCAAAGTTGTTGTGGAGTGGAAATCCTGATGTTGGAGGGCCTTACAATCTCAAAACACTGTTTGAGGAATAACATAAATGATAAAACAAGGTGTACTTTTTTCCAGATGCTGTATTAGTTATTAACCCAGAAGCCAAAGAATACTTGCTTCTCTTTGTTCTATCTTGACTTGGAAGAAATGACATTAGAGGTGAGAGCAGAGTTCTGTTCTTGAGTAGAACACTCACAGGAATCAGAAAGATCATATCTTGGTTTAGTAATGCACTAGTTTACGATGTATCTGATCAGCTCCTCAAAATTCTAGAACCCTCTAAAATCTAAATCTGGTCCTTCTGAAAAGATTCTGGGAGTGGCACAGACTTGATAATTTTCAACTTTAAATTCCTGCTCAGAATGATAAGGAAATACTTGACATCTTAAAGCTTTCTGAAAGAAGAGATGCTTAAAATTCTGTTGGATGTGTGGAAACAATTGCTGGACCATAATGCCATCAACACGGGTATTTCTTCACGTACAAAATTGCACTTATCGATTATGACCTCTTTGAGAGCTCACAAGACCAACACCCTACCGGCAAGAAACTAAACAATTGTAGTCCTTTAAGGTTTGGTTCAACTTCACAAGTTTGAAATTAATGAATAAGTTCTTTACAACCTCACGCAGAGAAGCCATCGGCAATAGACTCTCTACGACCACAGTATCGTAACAAAGGACCAAAGCCAACGACACCTAGATTTATCAGCAAATGTGAGCAATAAAGTATGATCTACCTGTGTGTCTCATTCCACTGCAGAAAGTACTGCAGTCAGCTACAGACTGATTAAAGACATCAAGGCTAGCTGTACAAGCTCTCTTGTAATAAAGCAGCAAATTGTTAAACCTTAATTCTGAAGCAGCATTACAAAAGTTAAATCAAACAATATGTTCAAGAACTAGTGATATAGAAGTCTTAGTTCAAGGACTACTAGCATTTAGACCCATAGTTCAAGAGTGTTATGTACCTTTTAGCCTTTAATTTATCAGCCTCGTTACATTGTTGGTGTGGCCTTTCGTTTGTATTTTTCTCATGTTCTGTTGGTATGCTCGACTGGAAATGAAGCTGAACTTCTTCATATTCTTAGGCTTCGGAAATCAGCCTCAACCAGTCCTCTTTTGAGTTTTGTTTTGGCTTTAGATTTTGTCAGGCATTGGTCTACTAAGCAATGTTGTTGTCATAAAATGGTGATTTGAAGTTTTTTGTAGGCTAGTCTTGATATGGCTACCTCTTGTAGTCTCAGGCCACTTAGAAGATCTATTGTAATTTTCTCTTTAGTGTCAATATTATCAGTGATCCAAGAAAAAAGGGACATGTCAATATTATCAATTTATCAAGGTTGGACATTGGCAGCTTGGACTAATCATTGATATCCATGTTAAGGAAAAGCACAGGCGACCAAAGCAATGGGAAGTGATAGAAATATATTGAAAACTTGAATAAACAGAAAACAAAAACACCAATGCTGAGCAGCCATGGTGGGATTTATATGCATACATTTATTGATGGAAAGTAGTGAACATATGTTGATATATAACATGCATATAGGGTTAAGGTCCCTGCAGCTTCACTGAGAATCCATTCATTTCCAGGATGAATGAAGCAAATTTCATTAATCAAAGAACCGAGTAGAAGAAAACTGATCCCAATAGCAGCAATTTATCTAGACTTTTTAGAATTTTGGGGTAAATTTGTATTTTTTCAGCAATTTATCTTAGATACGAGGCAGCTTTTAAATTCCAATTCTATTGCCTTTCAATCAATTATATACAAACTGATGCTTTAAGTCAATGATTTCATACACAGTAGCAGATTAAAAACACACACTGTACGTTCATGTCCATCTTCAAAATCCTACTAAGAATAGGTTACCGAGCCTCAACAACTTTTGGGTGCTTCAGAACATCAAAGCATCACAGTGTTGGTAATTCTGACTAAATTCTCCACAACTAATGCTACCCTAAACTCTCTACCTCTTAACTTGAGATGCTCATGAATTAATCTCCACATATGGAGCACTATACAGTTCAATGGCTCAACATACTTTAAATTCATCTTCTTTACCAATCATTCTTGAATATGCAGTTAACTACCGAAAGATGTATGTCTGCCGCATGCATGCATCCACCTCTCTAGATCCATTAGGTAATGCAGAAGAAAGACATTTAAGGACATTAGTGCTTACCTAAGCATGGCTCCAGGCTGTAATTTTGGTCCACTCAATACTGGTGAGATGCTGAAATTATTGCCATCAGCATGGAACGAAGGGTGCCCAAGAGGCACTGGTCGATCTGGAATCTGTGGAACTTCAATATCTCCTTCTAACATTTTCAGTGCATCCAGAATGGTTGGTCTTAGAGCCACCATTATATGAGCACACAAAATCCCAACCAGCACAAACCTTTCCATTATCCCCTTCGGATTTAAATTTGAAGAATCACTACCTCTCAACAAAGAAGCATCCAATGCCTGTTCCACTTTTCCAGCTTTCACCAATGACCAGGCCCAGTCCGTGATCAATAAAGCCCGAGGTGACCCTGAAGAAGACAAATCAAGAGCTTTTCTCCCACTCATTATCTCCAAAACAACCACCCCAAAGCTATAAACATCGCTCTTCTCAGTCAGTTGACCATAAAGAGCATATTCGGGTGCTAAGTACCCATGAGTTCCAGCCACTCTTGTCGTAAGATGAGACTGCCCTTCCCTACTTTGCTTTGCCAACCCAAAATCGGCAACTCTTGCTCTCATTTCAGCATCTAACAATATATTTGTCCCCTTGATATCTCTATGATATATTCCAGGCTTGACTCCATGGTGCAAATAAGCTAATCCCTTTGCCACATCCAAAATTATGCTCTTCCTTTGAGGCCAACTTAACAATTGCTTTTGAATTTGATTATCCGATGATGGAAATAAATGGTCATCAAGATTCCCATTTGACATGTAATCATAAACAAGATACCTCTGATTGCCTCTCTCATCAGAATTTACATCATCGTCAATCACACAGCACCCTCTGAGCGGCACCAAATTCCTGTGCTTCAAGTTGCTAATAATCTCAACCTCGTTGCAAAACTCTGCATCACCTTGAAAATCAGATTCTATAACCCTTTTAATAGCCACCACTGTCCCATCAGATAAAACCCCCTTGTAAACAAAACCAAACCCGCCTCTCCCAATAAAATTCTTCTGCGAGAAATTGTCTGTTGCCTTCTCAAGATCCCGAATTTTAAACCAAATTGACCCTGTATTCGGCCTCAGTTTAGGCCTAGACCCTTGTTGTTCATCTAAATCAAAACCAAACCCTAAATTCTTTTTCCTTCTCCATTTCTTATCATACCACAGATACAATCCTAACAAACTAGACATTACCAAAATAGCAACACCAGCACCAGTCAAGCCAAAAACAAGAGCAGAATGAGAATTGCTAGCTGAACCAACTCTTGAATTTAATTCCAAACCAAATATACATGAAACAACACCATCACTTTCAGGACCAAACTCGTTAACAACACCAGCAGCATAGAGAACAGCAAAGTAAAAACAATCTTGAGCATGAGTTTGATTACCATCAGCAGACAACAACAACGACTGTACTTTATTACCAGCTCTAAGACAAGAATCACAAGCTGTAAGATCAGTAAGATCAGACCGGCAATCTGAATCAAGAGAAGTCGACTTACCAAGTTGATCAACCCAGTCTTGAGATGTCTCTATACGGGCACAGATGTTAGGTGCTGTAACAAACTGTAAAGGGTTAAAGCAGTGAGAGACAAGATTGTCGGAAAGAGAAAAGGAGCTGAGCTTTGACTGGTAATCTTGAAGGCAAGAACTAGAGGTAGCTAAGTTTGGAAGTTGAAAAAAAAGAGGTTTCTTTGAGATGTTGAGATAGGGCAACCCCAAAGAGGGAGAGTATGGTTTGGCAACATGGGGGCTTGCTTGTGCTGTTGGTATTGTCATTTTGAGCAAGAGGGTTGAAGTTTCGACAAAGAGTTTGGTTCCACGGGATTCTTAAGACATAGTTAAGGTCCATAGGGCATATGTTTGAAGTGGAGGTTTCTGCTGCTGCATAGGTGAGAGGGAGACAGAATGATATTAAGACAAGAAACCTTAAGAAATCAAGATTACTGCTGCCCCCCATGCCAAGCTTTAGATTTTGCTAAGAATAGGGTTGCTGAGGATTTATTGTTATCTTGGCTTATGAGCTCTGGCTTGAAATGCAGAGGAGAGGAAGAAGAAGACGAAGAAATCATATGGAAGAAGAAAGGGAAAGTTCTGGTCAAACACTCACTTCAAGGGTTGGTGCAGCAGGAAGTTCAGTCGGTCAGCACCATTCAAATAAACAAAAAATAATCATCCCAATTAATTTGGATAAAAAAAGTTTGAAAATATTTTAAGAATAAAAAATTCCGGTAATTCTTCGGAATAAATTTCAAAATATTCAGGTAAAGGGAAAACAATTTCAGGTTTCCTAAATTACATGAAATTAATTATTTAATTCATTAATATATAAGCAAATGTTAATTGCTCCTAAAATATTTTTTATTTAAAAATATATTAAAATAATTTTTATTTATGATATTAATACATTAAAATCATTATAAAACACTAAAATATATTATTTAAATTTTTTTAATACAAATACATTTTTAAAACATACTTTTCAGGATCATCCATTAATATATCAGATAATTGTATTATAATAATAATTATTTTTTAAAATATTTTTTATAAATATATTAAAATAATATTTTTTATTATTTAAAAAAATTTATTTTTGATATAGTATATAAAAATAATCTGAAAATATAGAAAAAAAATTTAATGAAAAACATTATTTTATTTTTAAATATTTTTACAGAACCGTTGCCTTGATTCACAGTTTCAATGCTTGGGAGTGGACTAGACGCGCTCCAAAATGTGGGGTTTGCTTTGACATTGGTATAAATGGTGGTTGGGCATGACATGGACAAAAGCTGGAAATGCTTTTAAAAAAGGAAGACTGATTGGCTGCGTTAAGGAAGTGTCAACACAAAGATAAGTTCGCTGACATGGCATTTTTGCAACCATTAGATGAAATCTTGTGGCTCATCTTATCCATGTCGACAAGGTGAAATTCTATTCTGTCCACTGAAAAGAATATCAAACTACAATATTTATTTATTTATTTATTTCACTAATTTCTAGATTTTCCACCACTTTCTTCCCACTTTTATTTGTAATAACTTTTGTTTTTTTATATTTTTTAAAAATATATTTTATTTAAAAAATATAAAATTGATCATTTTTTGTAGTGGTTTCTATTGATTTTGATATAATAATATTAAAAAATATAAAATAAAATATTATTTTAATATATTTTTAAATAAAAAATATTTTTTTATAAAAAAACTTACACCACACTATCAAACATATAACAAGCAAATATATGTGTAGCATGTCCATGGCCGGTAAACTTTGCTATCTTCTTCCTATTAGAAATTTATATTTTTTTAATTATTAATTCAATACAATAAATGTATCTTTAGAATTATTGGAGAAAAATAGTTAATCCATCAAGATGAAAACAAAATTTTGAAAAATATAGTTATCAAATTGATATAATTGGAGTTATTGGATTGTAAAGTCAATTGTGCATCACCAAATTAATTTAAATTAATTTTTTATCAAAAAAATCATTTTATTCTTTTTAAAAAAAAATCTTGATGTTAACCCTACAAAGTCATCTAAATTAAATTTTAAATCATAAAATTTTCAAATTAATCCACGAAATTGAACCGAATTTAGCCGCTATATTGGAAAGTACCGATTGAAGCCAAGATTACTAACAACTTATGACCTCAATGATAGTGACAAAAGAACCTCCCTTGATGACCTCAATGACAGTGGCAACTCATGGACTATTCCTCGTCTTCGGGCTGCAATTGACAATTGGCAAGCACCAGTTGCACGCAAGCAGATTTACAGGTCTATGATTCTTTCTTCGGATTCCTCCTCCTGAGCTTGCTTGTCGCTTGTGGAAGACACCTACTAATGGCTATGGACGTCAGACTGGTGTCCTGTTCCAACTTAGATGTGCATGCTAATTATCGCTTGGTTTCAACTGTCGGATAAAAAACTATATCCCTTCTGTTTTAGTCAGAGACCTCAAGTCTCTTGCGATTGTCCATATAGAGACGTTCAAGCTTGGAAACTCCACGGAAACTTGCATGTAGTGTAGGAACGTTGTAGACACTCGGATTTAATAGTCTTAATGAAGATAGGCAACCGAGATCACTGGAAATTGATTCTTCCTCTGTATTGCAGTTCCAGAATCTAATTCGTCACAGAGCATAAACCTGATAAAGAGTTCGACGGAAAACGCATGCGAACAGACCCTTGTCCTAGAAATGAAGGTAATAGGGTCATCTTCGAAGATGCTTCCTGTCTTATTGCAGTTCCACTTGCATCAGGCTCATCCAAACATTCTGCAGGCCCCCATTCCTCGAGGCTGAGCTCGAGTGTAAATAAAAATGGACCCTGCGTTCAATGGAAAAATGAAATTGTCCATTCAAATATGAGGATCAATGCTCACTGGTCTTTCAGATCAAGTCCTTGGACACTGGCGGTTTCAAACAATACAGCCCTCCATTTATGCACCTTTTCTCTGTTGTTCCTGGAAGCATCTTCATGTTTATCAAATGCTTCTTGAGATTTCCTTGTCTGTTTCCTAACCTCAGATGGATCCACATGCACTCGAGAATCTTTACAACTTCATCTAAGCACCAAATTGAAGAAAAAAATCCTTTAGAGAAAATGATAATTGAAAGCCTTGATTCTTCTATTTCTTTCTAGAGTTCCAGCGAAATGGCTTTTCCTCCATCAAGGTCTAGGTCATCCCTAAGGACAGCAAAGCCTCTTTGATGCAAAGCAGCATATAAATGGTCTTGCGTGTGTCTTCGCCTCTGAAACTCAAGACATCATAAATCCATCGAGTTTTCTTCATACAAGGATGAGAAGGAGACGACAAAGAGACTTGGGTGATCTTGGGAACCATGTTCCTGAAAACACAAGTTACCCCCAGTTAGCACTGTAAATCTCGTGCAATTTAGCACATGCTTCACTGTAAGTTTAGTTGACAAGGCAATATCATCCCTTCAAAGAAAGGAAAAGGATTGAAGCCAAAAAACTACCTCTTAAAGACAGATGTAAGATGTGGAGAGGGTTTCTGTCAGTTTAAGAGTTTCTTCATTCTTTAATTTCCTGTTAATTGAGCTCAAAACAATGGTCTCACCCAGCGCCTTAATGACTACACAAACTAGAGGGGAAGATCTGTCAATAAGCAGTAGTTTCATTGGACTGGATGAGTGGGTGCTAAAGATGTTTCCATTTGATTTTGCTCTGCCCAACAAACGGATTGCCATCCATGATTAAGTCTAAGTAAACAAACACTCTTTACAAAAGAAAAGGCATACAAACAGAGATTTTTCTCTGTAGTGAAGTCATAAAATAACATAACAACACATCGATTGAATTTCAAATGTTCACAATAGAGCATAAAAATCAATACTTTTGGTCTAACTAATCTCCTGCTTGCTTGAAACTAGGTGAAACTCGGAACAAAGCTCATGGAATTGAATTCAGTAGGCATGCCTAATCCACACAATTCGATCCTTAAAACACTAAGTGAACCTCATAAATCATCTTAAACTTTGCATTGTTTAGTGTTCTACAATAGATATAAAAGGGACAAACGTATTTAATTGAAAAGACAGAGATAGAAACATAAAATAATACGAGGGACATGTTCTCTCTGTCTCCATCGTCTTCGTTTCTTCTCTCTCAAGATAGTTATCAGCCATTTTCGAAGCAAGAGGTACGTTTCCACAAGTCTATGACATACAATATCAGCTCAAACAAACTATAGGAAATGATTTCTTTAAAAAAAACAAAATGCAAAATGGATGCATATGGACATGCTGATTGATCTCCATACTTCCAGGCCATATTTTGAAGTTTTTCCGTTTAGAATTCAAGTAATTCAGAAGATCGAACAAGAAGTGTAGCATAACATCACAGGTAAAGCTAACAAGGGACATGCTAAACCTTGCATGATTAGGATTTATGGATTGCAGTAAGCTGTTATCTGTCAGATTACCTTCCAGCAACTTAAATTGTAACTCTGGTGTTTGTGATTGATTGTAAAGAATAGGGTTTTATCTTTCAAAGCAAATTCAAGAGGGTTTTTAGACAGCGAGAGAGGAAGATAGAGAGACTGATGCAGAAACAAGAGTTGCTGACAAATATTACACACTTAAGAGAGTCCAAAGACAAAAAAAATGTTGCCCAGAAAGTGCCACACCTCTCTTTCCATTTCTCCAATCAATCAGTACTAGAACACTTTATCAGGTGCCTTCCATGTCATTAAACTTTGAGAAAGTTTGCCGTATGTTGAGTAACATAAAGATTATTTTTTATCATCATTCTCAGTTGGTCTGATTTAAAAATTAAAAAAAAATGTTTATTTGAAAAGAAATTTTCATTAAAAAAATGTGTTAAAATTATAGGAATTTTTTATAGAAAAAGAACTATAATCTATTATAGCAATTTTTTAACGTTTTTATGTTGATATAAATATTCTTGTATAAAAGAAGAATATTATATTATTTATCATTTTAGTTATTTTAAAAAAATTAAAAAAACACTGAGAATCATATAAAAAATATAAAAAATGAAAAAAAAACAAATGTTTTTTTTCCAACTCATATAAATTTAGATTGAGAAATGTTATATTTGAACAAAAAATTATGTTCGCCTTCTTCTTTCTTCAAATTTTCAGAAAATCAAAATATTGTTTAAAAATAGTGAAAATTTTATTGAAAAAATAGTGAAAAACAAAACAATGTTTTTTTTCACCTCAATATTATGAATGGCAATTTAATCTAAATAGGATGAATATTAACTCAAACAAATATTTTTTTTATAAATAGTTACCTTACCTAATGGATTGTGTATGGATATTATCAAATCCAATCCAAATTTAATCTGAAAAAAAAACATATATATATATATATATATATATATATATATATATATAATAGTAATTTACAGAAATGGTCTTTCGACTTTCTTCAGATGGAAATTTCCAAGTCAAGTTGATGTCTCCTTTATGCGTGTCCTAGCGGCCAACATTTCCATGCTAAAATCATAACTGTGATTGATATTCCAATTCTTTTTTGCCATTACAAAGCTGTATGTTTGCTAAACCAGGCAGTAACAAAACAGGCAATGAAGATAAATAAACTACGCCTTCAACTGAATCTTTTACTAGTATACAGTCACAGGGGTCATCAATCCATGCTAGTAGTCATTGCCCCTCGATATGACCTCTTTGCAGGTTGGCCGTAGCAAGATGGTATGCTCGAATTGAGATACATAACTGCCCTTAACATCACACAGAGGAGGTAAAGGCTGCCAAAGTGAGAAAGGAGGAAGAGTTAGTACAGTGGGTATAACAAGTTCATGACACAGCGATAAAACTATACAACGTTATTTCTGTTCTGTGGTCATGATAATAGAATTGCCACCGCTACCTCCATCAGAATAACTGCAGAGTGTACTATATATTACACTTTCAGGCAATCATGAATTTCTAGTTATGGCAAAATTCATCTGAATATGTTCTTCCTATTATTAAACACAAGCCCCCTTATCTGTAGTCTAGAGACCAGCAAACAGACTATTGTGACCTAGGAGGATTGGGGATCCTGGGTGAGTTGGAAGATGATTACTTGGCCATAAACATATTACTTCAACCATATCAGCTGGCATAAAATATGCTTTTTTCTTTTCTTTCTTTTTGTTTTTTTTTTTTTTTGGGGGGGGGTGGGGGGAGGCTAAAAATTGAGAAATACCTGAACAATGCCAGAATCACACAGATTCTTGAGTGCCATTAAATATTTAGTCTCGCCCAAGCGATCTAAATACCTTCTACAAAAGGCTAATGTGGAGAAGTTCTTATTGATTGTTGCTAGCAGTTGCTTTGCTCTTGGCAACCTCAATGGGATATGGCCAACATCAAAATCTTTCGTGTAATGGCTGCACTCTAGATCTTCTCTTACATATCCTTTCCCTACAGGCACAGCAGAAAAGGACTTGTTACACCCTAGATCACAATGTTCTCCAAGTGTCATCCCTTTTAAAAAAAAAATACATTGATTCCCTGCCATATGAAACAACTATTACCTGTAGATGCAAATGTTTCAATTGCAAAAAATTCACCCTCTTCCATTTTTGTCTGTTCCCCTCCTTTAACAATGGGAACAGATTTTCCAGCATGAATCTGGTAGGGGCCAATGCTGTGCCCATTCAAGTTACGGATGCTCTTAACTGCCGGTGACATTTGAAGTCAGTGCACACGCAAATATGTATTCACAGGTGATTTTATAATAAATCCATGGACATGCATGATATCGAGTGCGAATTCATTATCCATTAAGAAAAATACATTGAATCACCAAAAGTATAATCATTTTCACTGATTCAGAATATGCAAGATCACCAGTTGTTCCTTATCTTTCAACCCTATACAAAGTTATTATTGAAACACAACATTTGCATTGAATCAAGCTTGAACAATCAAATAATGATAAATGAATTATGAGTAAAATGGACCAGCACGATTTAGAACTGGAGCAGCTGAGGACCCCCTCGTACACCCAGGAGCTCTAGATGGGAAAATAAGAACAAAACTTTCACAAGACTAGCTTCCAAGCTACTCATTCATTCCCAACAGAGTTACAATCTTTAAAGATTAAATGGAATTGTTCATAAAACTGTCAATCAGCAAATTCATTGTTAACAGTTCTATCAAACTCTTGAATAATGCAGCAACTTTTGAAACTTTACTTGCCCAAGGCTGTCTGGGATTGAGTTTTCAAAATCATGGTTAGCATCTAAGACCATGGTATTGAAAAAGCATCAAATTTCAGCTTTATCAAAACCAAGGTTTTAAGTTTATTGAGTTTCCAAAACCATGGTTTTGAAAGGGTTACCAAACATCTACATACCTACTTCTTACTCAACCTGCTTTTCACAAACTCAATTACTCAACCACAATACCAAACAGGTACTAACAAAATTATCTTTGGTTGTACTTTTGCATTATGTGGAGTGATGATACAAAAGATAATCAAATACACTCACAATTACAGTGTACCAAATAACAACTGAAACAACAGCATCAACTAAACATCATACCTTGAAACACCTTTCCATTAATTTCAACCTCGTATGATTCCATGACCTCTTGGATGGCAGCACCAACATCACATAGACGCACATCAATCCCTGATTCCTAAAAAATTAAATAAAAATCAATTCTTAAGCACAAGTTACAAAGTCTTCTAGAGTGGTTAAGGTTTTGAAAACAATTAAAAGAAACTAAATGAAGTCCTTAATCCTCTCAAGGAGAAAAGGCTTCCTTAGAGCCCCTTCTCCAATGATGCACCCCTATCCTGACTTAACTCAGTAAAATCTTCCCCTTCCTGAAAGAAATCCCTTTCAAGATTCTATACTCTTCTAGCAATGGAAATACAGGTGGTGAAAAGAACAAAGTCAGGCAAGCTACAAACACCACACTTTTGAAGGGAGTAAGCAGGTGAATAGGGAAAGCAAGAAAGATACTTTGGTGTGAATTTTTAATGGGGAAGCAATAGAGCACAAAACTTGCCTTTTTTTTAACGTAAGACTTGAATCACACTGAAGAAAAACTAAATGGTCTACATTAAGAATGAGATGAACATAACTTGGGCGCATTACACGGTAATGACAAGATCAAAATTAATTTTCAGGGATCAAAGGTCAGCACCTTGATACCCGTGTTGGTTGCCTCGCGTGAAGCTTCAAGTAGTGGATCAAACATAGGGTTGAATGCCACTGTAAATGCACAGTCCACAATACGTCCTACAAATTTAATAATCACACATTAATTATAAAGGCTCTAGGTGGGAAAGACACTGATAGCACATTGAACCATCAACTTAGTTCTGAGAAAACATATGAATTAAACCATAAAAAAGGTTGTGCAATAAAGTTTTTACCATCTATATGGGTCCCAAAATCCAATTTCATCACATCATCATACTGAAGCACAGTCTTATCCCCTGTATTTGGGGTCCAATGAGCAGCAACACTAACAATGGAAAAGAAATCAAATAAAAATATAACCATGTAAGGAAAAAAAGGACTCGGAATTACAAAATCCAGGGTATAAAGTTGGCATTTACCAGTTCAGAGAGCATCCAGTAGGAAATGCAATGCCAGCTTGCAGACCATTCTCTGATATTAGCTTACGAACAGTGTTCTCCAAGGTTTCACAGAGATCAGTCATTAACATTCCAGGCTTCAAAATGCTTTTCATATACTTCCGAACCTAAAAACAAGTAGACTGAATTACAAGAAGATGACACCAAACACAGCAGGAATAAAGCTACACATAAGATCTATTAGCAACCTGGCGATGAACTTCCGCTGCCTGGCGAACTGAATTGTACATTGGGTGTTCAAGACGTTCCAATGCTCTTTTCTCTTCAGATGTAGTCCTCCACAAATTACTAAAAGATCAAGTTCCCACGGACAGGAAAAAAGATAAGAAAAAATCAGAACAGGTCAAGTTAGAAAAACAAAAAAAACAAGATGCTTGTGGGATAGACAAACACATTTGATAAACAATTTAACTTTTCATGTCTCAAAATTATAAATCAGAAACATAAAAAAACATATATCACTCTGCATTTAACAAATCAAAGTATCAAGTATGCATTGTCTTTTGGTCTATGACTGCTACAGATTTTGGCTAAACTTCAGGTGTATTTGAGCCTATAAGGTTGCACTACTAGTCAAGCTCAGAAAAAAAAAGCAGCAATATAATCTTGGCAGGCAGTGAATCCAATAGTCCACAGATACTCACAAGTGTAATCATTGAAATCAAGAGATTGGAAAAAGAATAAGAATAATAATAACATATACTCACTCGTCTTTGTATTGCTGGATTTCACCTTCAGGAAACTCCCCAGAAGGGAAAAGATCCACGACAGGAATAGTGGGTGGATCAGTCTGCTTTGCCAATTCCTTTTTTCTCCTGCATATTACAAGGGAAAAAAATAAGATCATGGGCTACTGAAAGCAAATGTTCAAAGGGACAGGGAATCAAAGATGTCTATATGTCCTCACTTGCTTTTGTTTTTCTTCTTCTTTTTCTTTGTAGCTTCTGCAAGAAAACAGTTACCAAATGCACACAATATCATATGTCAGCACCATTACCAAATGAAATCATCAAATCATCTCAATTGAGAAAAAAACAACATCTAGTGTTTACTTATATCTCAGAAAACGCCGGTATAGAACAATGAATTGATTCTCATATGACAGGATTCCCCAACATTGATAATGTGATCAGTGTCTGTCTTCTCAAAGCTAAATTAACAAGCATATAGAAGAATGACAAACTCTATATATGCCTAGCTCTGCTGATAAATTGTATTTTCAAGATTTCAAGAAAAAGATCGTGTCTTCACTCTTTCAGTTCTTTCGAAACTTACGCCTAGAGATAAAACCCTTTCCCTACCCTACAAAACAGTTCAAAAACGATAGATTAAGAAACTTTAAGCATAATCCAACAACAATAAACAATCACCTTTGGTCTCTCCTTCCTCTTCTTCTCCTTCTTCTTCTTGTATTACTGAAAAAACATCAGAAGATTCACCGTTTTCCTTGCTGACCGAAGCCTCTAAATTCCCATTTTTCTCTTCTTCTTTAGTCCCATTCTCTTCAACCGGGACTTGGGATTTCAAGTCCTCACTTGCCATTGTTAAAGACCCCTTTAACTCAAAAAAAAAAAAAAAAAAAAAACGATTCACATATTTTTTGACCCTCAAAATCATTCAATTTAAACCCAAAAAAGTTGAATAATTTAGGAAACAAAAAAATAACCAAAAACCTGATTTTTTGTTTACCTGAAAGGTGAATGTGAGATCGAGCTATGTCTTAATATTTTTGAGATAAAATAAGTGATCGATGATTATATGCAGAGAGGCAGAGCTGAGAAGACAAGAAGAGCTTGAGCTTGAGCAGCTTAAACTGGAAGCTATTTTGGATTGTAGTTGATAACGAGCGCGGTTTTATTAAAAGAACTCTAAAAACAATTTTCTTAGTTGGTTAACGTGCGGGGAAAGCAATTTCTCCTGGAACAATTTTCTTTGTTTGTTATTATTATATTATTAAAAGAACTTTAGCTAGCTATAGCTAGAAAAATATTTCACTTACAAAAACGACATCATAATATTTATATATTAAATGTTTTGAAAATTTACACTGTTTTTTCTTTGTTTTTTTTGTAATTGAGTCTTTTCTTCTTATCTGTGAAAGAATTTTACTTGCACACGCAAGATCATGATAATGCATTAAATGCGTTGACAATTTACCATTGTCTTTTTTTTCTTGCACTCTTCGTTGCCTTTAGCTCTAGTTTTGTTTTTCCAAAGAACTTCTCTATTTGGTGTATGTT
The DNA here is from genome assembly GCA_019202695.1 of Populus x sibirica. Lineage (NCBI taxonomy): Eukaryota > Viridiplantae > Streptophyta > Magnoliopsida > Malpighiales > Salicaceae > Populus > Populus x sibirica. Next base: position 1,014,246 of record JAGMVL010000526.1, on the reverse strand, counting down.
TGTTCTTTCTCTTTTAATTATTGTGATTTTTGTGGCTTCTTAATTTTATTTTATTTTAACTCACGGGATGTTTGGCCTCTTTCCAATTGCTTTGAAGGGTTTGCTTCTTCCATTGCACTCAAGAGAACACTCGGTTTCCAGCAGCTTTTTGTTTGACTCCTGGTGATCAGAATTTCCAGGTTATTTCATTGCTCTTTGTCTTTCTTTTCATCTGCTCTTTTTAATGTTGTTTTTTTCGGTGCGCATGGGTTGTTCATTTAGTTACTGGTGATCGAAATTGCCTGCTTATTTCATTGCTCTTTGGTTTTCTTTTCATCCGGTGTTTTTAAAGTTAGTTTTTTTCTTCTTCTTCCTGGTTTTAATGGACTCTTCATATGTTTTGCAAGGCTGTCTTTTTTTCATTGCACCTTAGACAACATTGGATTTTGCTTGAGCCATTTTGGTTTAGTCTGCAAATAATCTACACTGTTAGGTTTGTTTTTCACTTCGTCGAGTTCTTTTACTTTACGTACAAAATAAAATGCAAAGTTTCGTAATCGTATGTAAGCATCTAGCTACGCCTATATGCTTTGCTGGATTTTGCGGAATTGACTCCGTGAACTTAAAGTCTCGGAATCATAGAAAATATGTAGATAATTAACCATGGTTACGAGACTCGATCGGCCTGGCCTGTATGTTAACATGGTGACTATTGACTCATGACCACGTTCGGCAGATGAAAAACCTTTTTTTTACCAAAACGAAGTTGTTTTAAGTTTTTTCCAGGGAAAAAAAAAAGAGAGACAAATGTTAGGTTGATCCGAAGTGTTTTTTATATATATAGCGCGGACATGCTACAAGATATTTTTGTTTTGTTCCTATTTCATGCCTCTCCATGTAAACTTATTTTTCAATGCCGTATTTTACCGGCTTTAATCCCGCATTCCCGCACTTTTCCTTATAAACTCTTAACATTTCTTATAACATCTTAACATGCCAGCTCTGTTGTTTATATTTGATGTGAGATGATGTCGGCTCTATACCAGCAATTCCAAAGAAGCAACGCCTCTCCATTTCATCACCTGAAAAGGTTTGCATCTACAATATCATTTAGTTCTCTGTATTGCTCCACCATCTCTTTGTTTAACAAAAATTAATTCAATCACAATCAACTATATCATTCTCACTTTCTAACGCCTTTTTTTTTTTGTATGAACTCATATACTCAAGAACAATTACATCTTTATTTCTCATTTCTTATTTATCTTCAAAAATATTTGATGTTTATTGCGTTAGGAAATATTTATAGCTTACAGTTACACTTATCTTTTGCTGTAGGAAAAAAACTAGCATTCAGATAATCAATGCTTTCTTATCCAACATCGCAAGCTAATTGGACGTTAAAAAACATAAAATATTTAGATGTAAGCACTTTTGTTTTACTTGAATTTAACTCTCTTTGCTTAACTTTTATAATAACTTTTATAATTTACCAATAACTTTATGAATATCATGTTTTTGCTATATAATATTTCTGATTATCTTATCACTGTTTATTATAATAATTAGAACCACATTTTACTTAAAACGCCCGCAGCATCGCGCGGGTATCAAAGCTAGTAGCTTTCTAAAGTTTTGTTTGGAGTGTATTAAATTATTTTTTTAATGTTATTTTTTAAAAATATTTAAGGATAATATTTTTAAAAAATTATTTTTTATATCAAAATAATTTAATAATAATAAAAAATAATTTAAAGCTAATTAAAAAAAACATTATTGAACAAAATGTCAAACAAAACTGAAATGATTTTTTTTAGGATTTAACTTGTTATTTTATTTTGTTGAGAGTTATATTTTCATTCTTAAACTTCTATTAAAATCAATTATGTATTTCTTAAATGTAAATCTTTTCTAACTATGAGCTAAATTATGAATTAAAATTATATAAAGACAATTCAAGGTAAAAATAGATGAAGATTCACCATGAAGTTTGGAGGTTGATGATAGATCTTTTTATCTTTTCCATCATGTGAAGGTTATAGTTTTTCTATATAATATGTTTGTAATCATATCCTTGATTTGTGTTTGAATTACCAATTTTTTTTGGTTAATTATTTTTTTGTAATAGTTATCAATTCATCATGGTAAAATCATTTTTAAAAAATATCACTCTTAAATCTGTTTTCTTTTGAAGTTAATAATTAATAGAATTCCATCAAGTAATCTTCTTTGATTATTAATAATATAACATCTTTGGTAGTATATCTACATCAAAATATGTTTTTTCTATTATTTGTTATTTCTCATGAAACTAATGAAACTAATAGAATGTACAAAGTTATTCCATTTAATGCTAAACTTAAGTTAGGTTAACCCGAATATTTTTATATTAAAAAAAAGTTAAAACAATATTATTTTCTAAAAAAAAATATTAACTAATTTTCATTGGATCAATTAAGTTATGAATTAACTCATCAAATTAATCGAGTCATATTGATTCAACTCTAAACTAACTTTATTTAGAGCTAGCCTTCGCTAAAAAATGGATTCATCGAGTCTCAAATTAACCAGCTACGGGTGTTGTAGCATTTACCAAATTAAAAGGAAAGTTAAATAGCATGTGAATTTCATTGTAGCTCTAGATACAGATTACTGTAGATTACGATAGTAAAATTATCATTTTACCCTTCAATTAGTGACCTAAATTTTTGCCTTCAGAGGGGTATTTGAGTCTTTTCGTTTGGCTTAGTGGTCATTTAAAGATTACCATTTTACCCTTTAGTGACTTAAATATAAGCCTTCAGTTTAAGGGTATTTCAATCTTTTCATTTGACTCAGTGGTCATTTGAAGATTGTTTGGGGTGTTTGCGTCTTTTTCAATTTTTTAACACAGTAAAAATACTTTTTTATCCCTAAAGTCAATAAAATTTAGAACTGTTGATCAAAGATTTTCTTTTTTTTTTCACAATATTAGTAACAATAAAAATATTTCATTGACCCTAAGATCAAAAAAGGACGAGTTATTGGACAAGGGTAATTCAAGTTTTTGTAATTTTCATGTACAGTAAAATAACGCTTTTAGACCCATAAAAGACCAAAAAAAAAGCTTTGTCTTTGGGAGTATTTTTACATGGGCATTTTGTGTAATTAAGAGGACCATGAGAGCGTTTTAGTATTTTTTTTACGTTTCTTTTTTATTTTTTAATTTAAAAGTTGATAGCGCGTGTTGCACACGCCTTAGCAAGTCAGCGACACCCGTTCTATTAAGAAGGTGCGTTTGACGCTTTCCGGTGAAAAAATCTTGCTATCCACCGTCTAATTAGATGCGCAACCGTGCATTCTTTAACATGGTGTGACGTGTGTAGACAAATAATTGTTGGATTGTTGTTGGTGATTGATTGCTTATGTTTTTTTCTTTCTTTTCTCTCTCTCTGACAACTAAAGTACACAATTATTCTCTTTGTTTGTTGTTTGTCAATTTCAATCCTCATTATTTTTCAATTTTGTCATTCAATTACAATTTCTTAGCGGGTCCATTTACTTAGGCCAACCAAGTTCCAAGTAAACGTGGGTTAGTCATGTTTACAATACCCAAGTAAGTTGTATCTGGCATGTTTGTCAGATTCAAGAAACATGGATTTGACATGGGTTAGATATGTTTGTCAGATCCAAGTACCTTGTGTTTGGCGTAGTTGTCAGACCCAAAGGATTTACGCCCGACAAACATGTCTAACCCATGTCAGAACCACGACACTTGGATCTGGTAACTATATCGACCCATATTACTCGGGTCCGACAACCACGCCAGATTCAAGGTACTTGGTATGCAAGGTTCATGGTGCTTAGGTCTGACAACCATTAAATTGAATAATTTATTTTGGATCAGCTCCCGCGCGATTTTATTTGAAACTCGACGAGGGCAAAAAATCGAGTTGATAGGTTTCAAGATCGAACTATTTAATTAGATTTAATGATATTGTCAAAAAAAAAAAAAAAAAAAAAACTCTATACTTAAAAAAAAAACTTCGTATTTAATTTTTTTTATATAAATTTAAAAATAATAGCCTGACTCCGTAACAGAGCACGGACAAATATTCTGGTATACTTGTATATAGGGTTAGCAGATGGGTGAATTGAGTGGGGAAAAAAAAGTATTGCAGGACATTTTATTGTTTGTCTTAACCTTAAAATTTGTAAATCTCTACCCCGACTTGCTTTTGACCCGTAGAATATTCGAGTAAACTGAGCTAGTCAAGCACAATTCTAACCCTCTCTTCCAACATCAATTTTATACATAAACAAATCCCCAATCAACTGCAATAAATTTTAATCAAATTCAATGAAGATGAAATGAGAACTTTCACCGTCCAATTAAGAAGAATTTATAACTTTCCCTTCTGAATTACTATGGACTAAAGAAAAAGAGGGGAAGCACAAAAAGAGTACTAGTGTGTGTTTAGAATATTGATAGTTTTTATGGTTACGGTTTATCATATCTGCAGAGGCTAAGAACTTGAGACTGGCTCTGAAGGCAGCAGAACTGTAGAAGCATTTTACAATTGAAATTCGTCAAGTGCATTGAAGGTGATTCTTACAACTAACACGAGCATCTCTTTTTATTTTATTTTATTTTTATCAGAATTGTAGTTTGCTTTTAACGTCTTCTGAAATACCGTTTTGCATCATTCACCAATCCTTGGTGAGAGAACTGCAAAATGGACGAGGAACTAAAATGCAACAAAAGGAAGCTATATTTAAGATATATATAGCTTGTGGAACTGCTGCGGCAGCTGGTGAAATTACAGAACTCTTGATGCGCATTACTGACCAGCAGCAAATGCCTCTACTGGGAATGTTTTGGTGATGCCAGCAAGGCTCTTGAAGTGAATTTTGCCGGTGGGTGGATCATCAACGGTTATCTCATTTACTGGAGGCCATAGCATGAGTTCTTTAGCCTTCACTCCCTTGAGTTTCTTTATCTGTTTTTTGATGGCATAGCCAGTTATATCAGTGCCATAGCTCACAAGCTTGCTGGCCATCTTGAAGTTGTGCTCCACCTTCTTCTTTTGGACGATCCACATGTATCCAGTACTACAAACAAAACCAACTTCGATCACATCTGCAAGTGGAAGAAGTCCCAGGGGAAGTCCAAACTCCTCAAGAAGAGAGATTGCCATTTTAAGCCCTTCCTCATGACCCTTTGCGACAACTCCCCCTTCCTTCTCAGCCATGGGTGATGGATTCTTAGCTTCTTTGCTTAGAATTCACTTTTTAAACTAATTTGTTTGATTGGAGTTGCTTTGAAGTGGTGCCTTAATTATACAGTTTATACCCAGTGCTCCCTTGCATAAGACAAACTTAACGGAGAAACCAAAGTGACTTGCATTGCATTAACCACCGCCATAATCGGTTTTTTCTTCAAATATTGGCTGTTATCTTTGTTATTTATATGCTTTAAGTGTAATTATTTTGTAATATTGACTATCTGTAACTTGTCCTCCTTGAACAGGAAAAATATTCTCCTATGCAATCTCATTAGTGCCGTCTTTCCACCCTGAACAAAGGATTCTCACTAACAATTTACAGTACTTGCTCCCGCAAAAGCATGATGTTAAAGATGACTGAATTGCTTACATTTTATATTGCCGCAGCCATTTCATGTCGCGCATAAGGGATTTCACTCGAGTAACGATTCTGAAAATTAATTTTGCTGGGCCTAGAAAACTCAAGTGTAAGTCACTGTTCAGTCATCAGTGCAAGTATGGTGGATGACAAATTGCAAGGCAGTTTATACAGCCTTTGATTTTCCTGAGCTGTGTTTTGTGTTGCTGCTGAGGCTCTGGTTTTGGGTCTTTGTTAAAAATGAAGTTGTCCTGCACGGAAGTTGGCTTCTTTGTGAGCAATAATACTTCATTCACTCACCAATTGTAAAAGAAAAACCTGTGGCAGGCTGGCAGGCCAAGGCCATTATGGCTTGATGCCATGCAGATCCTATATTGAACTTCTTCTGGGGATTTTACCGTTGGATTGTTCGATTGTAAGAATCATATACTACGAAGAAATTTGTCGCCTCTTTTGCACATTATCTCCTTTTCTGTTTCAAAATTTGTATGGATTTTTTTTCCTTCTTCAAAATTAATTTTTTGTTTAAGAAAAAAACTAAAACAATGTAGCTCTCCACCTTGGATTTGGATTATAATAGTAATTTACAATGTTTTTTAAACAATTTATTAGATGTAAAAAAGTTTAATTTGGTCTTTCAATTTGTTATTTTTATATATATTTGATCCTTGTAGTTTTAGGTATTAACATTTCAGTACTTAAACTTCATTTTCTCATGTTTCAATTACTAAATATTAAAAAATAAAAGAGAAAGTCATTAAAAAGAAAAAAAAAATTTCCATATGTTATATTATAACTACAAAAAAATTAATATTGGTATTAGTGAGCTCGTGTAGAAAGGAAGTTCATTGTCTAGAAAGGAAGTTCAATGCAAATGATTTGGACTTTGGAGTTTTAATAATGCTATAAAAACTAGATCAAAGCCTGTAAGGTTTATTTATATTTGGTTTGATTTTGAATTTTAAAATCAAGTGAAGAGTGATTTGCAATGAAAAAATGATTACAGAAGTCTAGGATGTTCTTACAAATATTTTTAAGTGAAAATAGATAAAAATTTAGAGTTTAAGGTTTAAATTACTTGAACTTGATTTTCATTTATCAAAGATGGCTAAAATTTATTACGGTAGATTATACATTGTTTGTCCAAGTAAATGACAGGTGGTGCGTCATGTCATGTACTTACTGTAAACAAGAAAGGGAATATGAGCTTTTTAATGGGGTTTATTTTTACAGTTGAAACGATTTTTTTTATTTGAATTTTTTTATTATTATTATTATTTTGATGTATTGATATAAAAATAATTTAAAAAATAAAAAATATATATTTTCATACATTTTCAAGTAAAAAATAATTTAAAAGGCAATTGTTATCACACTTTCAAACACTATCCAAGTATGTATTTAGCATTATGACAGCTTTTATGGTTGTGATTTTAAAAAAAAATTAAAAAAAAAAACGCTTTTAGTTGCTATTAGTAAGATTAAAACATGTGGTTGGTTAAAACTACAGTTAAAATCATTATTAAATAAAAACAATTAAAAAAACTTGGTTAATATTGTTGTTAAAACTGTCGTTGATAATAAAATAACTAAAAAGATTATATATTTCATAACATTAAATTAGTGATTATTAATACATAAAAAAAATATAGCAAAACAATATTAAGATCCTTGTTTAACTAAAAAAAAATATTAAAAAAAATGGAATAAATGTACCAATTGCAAAGGCAAAGGTGGTTCAACTAAGAATCTAAGCATTATTATTATTTATACATATCCTAAAATATAAACTAGTTTTATTATCTCATTAAATCAATTGCAATCTCGTCATGAATATCATGAGATGGTTTATGATTTACATGATTTTATGGATATTTTTTGCAATCTCATTATCTTTTTTACTAATAAATGAGATTTAATTTTCTGAGTACTAGAGATGTGTAGCAAGCAGTTTTGCACTAGACATGTCCGATATCCAGTAAACTTGTTATTTATCAAAAACAAAAGAATTTACTCAAACCAATAGTCTCAAATAACATCAGCTGCGCTGAAATGTAAGAGAGACTGTTTCAGGGAGAAGGTAAAGAGGCAAAATTTCTCGATCAAATCTTTGCTGTAGCCGTTGCTTATTGATGCAAGAAGGTGGAGTTATTTTTTCTCGAGAGCCATGACTTACCTTCCAAATCTTTTTAAAATGGCTAGCGCATAAGCCTTTCAAGCCCATACACACAGTCTGACCTACCTCACGAAGTACTTTGGGCTTGGGTCTAAAACTCCTAGACCCTCGCCAAGTCCACAAAGCCATAGGTTTTTCAAGTACAACGCTTTCAGGGTTTATGATCCGAGCTCCTTCTCCACACTGTTTCTCTCTAGCCCCGCAAAATGCCACCTTTAACCTCCCTCCACCTCCGTCATCTCCTCCGCCACTACCACCTCTCCTCTCCACCACCACCAATAACTTTCTCTTTGCATTCTATCCCTACCCATCTCCCCAAAATCCCAGCTTTACCCTTCTGTCTCTCCCAAAGACCCTTCTCCTCCTCCCAAACCTTAAACCCTAACAGCACTGAAAGTCCAGATCCCGCAATAGTTCAGTCTCTATCTACTGAGATTTCAAGAGACCCAAACACTGATCCTTTATCAATCTCAGAAAGGCTCCACCTTTCCTTCTCGCACTTAACAAAGAACAACGCTTTAACACCTTCTCTAGTCCTGCAAACCCTCAAGCTTTCTCCTGATGCAGGCCGTATAGTTATTGGGTTTCACAATTGGCTTATTAAAGATGCAGACTTTGAGCAAAATGACGAGTCTTTGGCCCTTTTTGTTGACTATTTTGGTAGAAGAAAGGATTTTAAAGCAGCCCATGATTTGCTTGTTGAAGGTAAAAGTGTTGCTGGGGTTAAGTGTTTTGAGTCTATGATTGATAGGCTTGTGAGAGCAGGGAGGACAACACAGGTCATTGGGTTTTTTGAGAGAATGGAGAGGGATTATGGGTTTAAGAGAGACAAGGAAAGTCTTACGTTTGTAGTTCAGAAGTTGTGTGAAAATGGGTATGCAAGTTATGCTGAGAAAATGGTGAAGAATTTGGCTAATGAGATATTTCCTGATGATGGTATTTGTGATCTGTTAATCAAAGGTTGGTGTGTTGATGGGAAGTTAGAGGAGGCTAAAAGATTAGCAGGGGAGATGTATAGAGGTGGTTTTGAGATTGGTACAATGGCGTTTAATGCTATGCTTGACTGTGTTTGCAAGCTTTGTCGGGAAAAGGATCCTTTTAGGTTGGAGTCGGAGGTGGAGAAGGTGTTGATGGAAATGGATATTCGTGGAGTTCCACGAAATGTCGAGACTTTTAATGTGTTGATTAGTAATCTGTGTAAGGTAAGGAGAACTGAGGATGCAATGAAGTTGTTTTCTAGGATTGGGGAATGGGGTTGTTGTCCAGATGAGACTACATTTCTTGTTTTGATTAGGAGCTTGTATCAGGCAGCTAGAGTTGGTGAGGGGGATGAGATTATTGATAGAATGAAGAGTGCAGGGTATGGTGATAAGCTGGATAGGAAGGCTTATTATGGATTTTTGAAGATTTTGTGTGGGATCGAGAGGCTTGAGCATGCTATGAGTGTGTTTGAGATGATGAAGGCAGATGGGTGCAAGCCTGGGATCAAGACTTATGATTTGTTGATGGGGAAGTGGTGTACACATAATCGTCTTGATAAAGCAAATGTTCTTTATAACGAAGCATTGAGCAATGGGGTGACAGTGACACCCAAAGAGTACAGGGTGGATCCGAAGTTTATGAAAAAACCGAAGGCTGTTAAGAAAGAGAAGAAGAGGGAGACATTACCAGAGAAAATGGCAAGGAAGAGGAGGCGGCTTAAGCAGATTAGATTGAGTTTTGTGAAGAAGCCCAAGAAGGGGATGCGCCGTGCCCTTTGATCACTATCCAATTCATATTTCATCAGGTAAGGATGTATGGCAATGTTGGTTGCTGTTTGTTTTGAGATTCAATCTTGTTTGAAGGTTGTTATTGCCTGCTAGGAATAAAATGTTTCTTCTGGTTCACAGGTGCTTGAAACAGTGTAAGCAGTATATTTTCGGTCAGAACTAAATTCATTTAACTTGCAAATTTCTGAGGTCTGATAGCATGATCATTTGCGCTTTGCCCGTTTCCTTCATCTGCAGTGTTTTGTCTACCGCGCACTATACTGATAATGTTTACGATACAAACGGAGCATGTGCTTATGAATTTCTTCATTTTAACTGTTTTAATTCAGACGAGCCTGTTTTCCGTTAAATAGATATCAGTCGATGCGACCTCACCCTTTATCTTAGCTTGTATCCTGTGTCTTGTAGGTTGAGAGAGGCAGCGATAAAGTGGGACAAGGGTATTAGGATGAAATTAAAGGTCGAATTCTCTCTTGATAATTTATCTTAGCATTTGAACATGGTTTACATTTTAGTTTCAGATTGATGTAATCAATGGACTGCCTGATAATATTGTCAATTTATAAGAACTTATTCTTACAAGAGCTTATTCTCCATTAATGATTTCATGGTTACCCCTGTTCAATTTATGTTGAGTTTGAATTGTGAGTCATCTGTCAATGCAATACTTTGTTTTATGTATGACTCTCCTACGAAAGTTTTCCTGCTGGATAGCAAGGAAATGCTTTCAAAAATTATAACCAATATGAACTGATGTTGGTTCTTGTGAGTCTGTGGACAGACATGGAACTTGACATTTTCAACTGGGCGTCGAAGTGGGCATGAACTGGGGTGGTGGTAAATTGCGTCATGTGATATCTGAGGTTTTACTGATAAAAATAGTTCTTCAGGTTGCCTTTAATTATATGTCTGCAAATAATGCATATACAAGTTGATGCTAGGATGAGAACCGTTTCTCAAGTTACAACTTGCTATCAGTTTGGATCTTTAGTTAACTGGTTATCTGGTGGATATTGCTAGTCTTCTCTTGTCCAAACAAAAAGCAAACTTTCTTTGTAAAATCAAACCATGGCTCTTCATGCTTTTTCTTTTCTTTTCTTTTTTTAGGGCGTCCATCTACAGCTACAGAGCTACTGGTTCTGCAGTCATAATGTGTGATCTGCATGTCTGGTTATTTGTGATTTCTAGTTAACTTTACAGGGTGCTCGGTAGAACTGTTTTTCACTTATAAAAACATTCAAATAATTCTTATTTTTTTATATATATATACTAACACATTAAATCATCAAAAAATAAAATAAGAAATATAAATTTAATAATTTTTAAAACAAAAAAAGTTTTAAAACGGATTCAAATATAGTTAAAAATGTAATATCATAGAGACATTAAATGCTGAGATGAATCTTCCTAAAAATTGATGTTATCCTTGGGGCTTGAAAGATGTAGTCTTAACTTATTAGTCTTAAATGCTTGAAGTTAATTGGGGTAAGAGAGAAAATCCCCTGAATTATTGGTTGCTTTAAAATTTTTAATTGATACTATGACCAATGAGGAGTTTGGAATTTGGATTGATACCCAGTTCATTCGCATTTGGTCATTATTGGTGAATTAACTCCTGAACCGAGTTCAAGTTAAATAAAAAATGTCAATTCAAAAAATACATTGACGTGATGATCAAACCCGTTTCAATCCCAGTTAATTCTAATAAAAATAATTAATCTATATATTAAAATAATATTTTGTTTATTTCTAAAAATTTACTTTTACTATCAACACACTAAAAAAAAATACAAAAACAAATTTAAAATCCAACTCAATCATCATATGATCAATTGATGTTATCCTTGGGACAGAATTAACAGAGGTTGTGTTCTTTATAATTCAACAAAAGTGGCCTAAAAAATAAACCCTTGGATTACTTAAACATGTAAATTTATCAGAAGCAACCAGCAACAACAATAAACCTTTACCACTTTTATTACATAATCTAATCACTGATCACTTTATACCATATATAAAGTAGAACCTACAGCATGACCTAGAGCCAAGACACATCACCATATGAAGAGGAAATAGTAGATTCTACCGTTCTTAAGGTGGACAAATTGGGTAACAATAACTTACATGAGTTGTTGCAGCCTACTGTTTTGAAGGAAGACCTCCACAGCATTGCTGAGCTGAAAATGATACTTCAATTGAAATTCCCATTTCGAGAATCTCCTCATAGAAACACATTATAATTTTGCCATCGATGCCAGATCCATTAGCATGCTTACCATGGATGAATGCACAAAGATCTTCTATCAACCTTGTCGTTGAGATCTTGTACAATGTGTGATGTGCAGTTTTTGAGAAGAAATCCCTTGATAACAACATTATACCATCTTAATCAATGGGCACTGTAAGAGTGAAATACCAGGACTCAAACGTTTTATCACACAGTTTAGCAAAGAGAGTTATTGCTTCATGGATCCTTCTACTCTTACAATGGCCATTGATCAAGATGTTATAACTATGAAAGCCAGAAGAGTAACCTTTGCTGCCCATTATATTTTAACTAAATTTTAAAACCATCCACTTGTCTCTGCAAACAATGTCCCCACCCACCTGTCTTTGCAAACAATATCATGTGAATATCAAACATTTATTATGGCATCGGCAATTAGATTTCATATAAAGCAGTTAAATGCCAAGTTTGAACACCAAAACAGAAGAAAAAAAATCAGGTGGAAGAGGCAGTTAATCAAGATGTTTAAAGTATAAACATCATATATGATTCCTAACAATTCCATTTGTTTTTTTTTAAGCTAAATACTGTTTCTTCCACACAATCCACCCTAATAACCAGCCAAATTTCACCATAGATGAGCTAGGGTTCATGCCGACCATCTGACTGGATGATATAAAATCATCAACACTGTTGTGATTGGCATTACCACCAAATACACCATTTTTTTATAGAAATAAAAAAAAAAACACTTAAATCTAATGCTATAAGCAGAAGCAGTGTAAGTTAGGGTATGAGAATTTGGAACTAGAATATTGAACGGTAAAAATAAAAAGAGGAAAGTTAGCAATACCTATACACTTGGGTGGAAGGTGTGGTGATTTTTTTTTAATGAAAACAAGTATTTTTTGCTTTTAAAAGGTGTGGTTTGTGTTTTCAAAAAGTTATATCTTTGAAAAAAAAACCAGCACACCTCCTACCAAAACACACTTAGGGGAAAAGCGGCGGCAGAAACCCTAAAAACGCTTGTCGCCGCCCTGTCATCTCATCTGCAAAGGTTTCTCACCAGATTACTGCAATCTGCTCCATCTTGAGTGTCTCATCTTTAAAGAGGAAAAGGTCCAAAAGGATGCCCTCCCCATGGGCCCATAACGAAACAATACCTTAAAAGGCCCATAAAGCCCTCAAATATATAAAACAAAAAACAAAAACATCATTTTAATATTTATAAAAAACACATTACAAAAAAAATAACAAAAACGTTATATTATTTTTCATTGTTCAAATTATTATTATTTATATTTAAAATTCAATTAAAAAATCAATTTTAATATATGTATGAAAGTTCTTCTAAGAATATCCTGATTGCAAAATTAAACTTAAGAAATGCAAAATTAATACATTCACAAGAAACTGGGTTAGACATTTGCATAATTTTTTTTAAAATTATTTTAAAAAAAATATTAAAATAATAATTTTTTATTTTTTAAAATTTATTTTTGATATTAACATATCAAAATTATATTAAAACATTAAAAAATATATTTTACAAAAATAAAAATAACATCTTTTTAAAAAAAAAATTAAAATCATTTTTAAAACGTATTCTCGGATTAAAAGTCACAGACAAAAAATGGGCTGCTCCTTGAGGCTCAAGCTTCGAATGCAAATGGGAAGTCATTCAACTAAGCAAAGACATCCTGTATTGTCCCAATTGACAAACTGCAATAATTTCTAATCAGATCTTGTCAGTATTAAGAACAAGCATCACTATTCAAGTCGTTTTAGTATCCTGATTCTATCACAATGGTTTTTCGTCGTAAAGAATAGTTCTTTCTCCCATAAAATTTCTTCTTTTTTTGGCATTTTTTATAGTCACAGAGTTTTCTCGATTATTTCATGATTTGCCACCATCTTTTCTCCAAAAATACTCGTAAACTAAAGTATATCACTGCAACACTAACTTCATGAAAGAAAGAATTTTTTTTCATGGGCAGAGCTACAAAAGTTGAACAAGAGTTAATGAGAGGAATAAGGGATGATGAGCTGCAGGTTGCAAGGTTCTGAGACTGAGACTTAGACCGAGACCCAGATCAATAATACCATCACCTTCCTAGGCTGATAGTAAGAGGTGTGAAGAGCTGGAGGGTTTAGAAGGAAGCCTGATGCATCTTAATACAGTGTGCATCTCCTCCTTCTACCTTTTCTGATGCTGATAAGATAATTTCATATTTGTGAGTTGCTCCCAGTGGCGGAAGCAGGGGGCTGGCAGGGCCACGGCTCTTGCAAGTAATTTTTTTTCTAGCCTTCTCCTCTAACAAATTAGATTTTTAGTTTTAATAATAAAAATTTTGAATTTTGACCCTCTTAGAATGTTTTTCCCAATTTGCCACCCAAACTAGAAGTCCTACAGTTCAACCCTGATCATTCACTGACAGGTTGCTCACCGTCGGATTTCCAACCTGAAAAGCAGAACCACTGTAGAAGGAGGAGATGCACACAGTATTAGGAGTACAGTCCATTCGAAAAATTACTTAAAAGTTCGTTGTCATAATTGATGAGAGAGAGACACACAGTCCACTTACGAGAGATGAGCATAAAATATAGCTAGTCAAGTCTGCACCGTGTGGAGCCCAAGCGGCTTGGCCAGTGCGGGACGCAGATTCTTAGAATTTATTTAAATAAACGAAAAACACGTCACAGCAAATATATCCGTGTGTTTGGCTCCAGGATCAAAACACTGCCTGAAAGTATAACCTCACTCCAAAACCTCCAGACACTAGATTTGAGATATTGCAGAGAACTCATCCAATTACCAAAAGGTATGAAGCACGTGAAAAGTCTTGTATATCTTGACATAACGGGTTGTTATTCACTTCGATTTATGCCTGCTGGAATGGGGCAATTGATATGCCTGCGAAAACTTACCCTGTTCATTGTGGGCGGGGAGAATGGTCGTGGCATAAGTGAGCTGGAAAGGCTGAATAATCTTGCTGGTAAATTGAGTATCGCAGATCTTGTGAATGTTAAGAATTTAAAAGATGCCAAAAGTGCCAATTTGAAGTTGAAGACAGCTCTTTTATCACTGACTTTGTCTTGGCATGGTAATGGAGATTACCTTTTTAACCGTTGGTCATTTGAGCCACCACAACAAAGAAAGAGTGTTATACAGGAAAATAACGAGGAGGTCCTTGAAGGGCTTCAACCTCATTCAAATCTGAAGAAGTTGAGGATATGGGGATATGGAGGTTCAAGATTTCCTAATTGGATGATGAACTTGAACATGACGCTACCAAATCTGGTAGAGATGGAGCTATCAGCATTTCCCAACTGTGAACAACTTCCACCATTGGGGAAACTACAGTTGCTCAAGAGTCTTAAATTCCGGGGAATGGATGGTGTGAAGAGTATTGACAGCAATGTGTATGGAGATGGGCAGAATCCATTCCCATCTTTGGAGACGCTGACTTTCTATTCAATGGAGGGATTAGAGCAATGGGCTGCGTGTACTTTTCCTCGCCTTCAAGAATGGGAGATAATCGATTGCCCTGTGTTGAACGAAATACCAATTATACCCTCCGTCAAATCATTACACATCCAAGGAGGTAAGGATTCATTACTGAGGTTAGTTATGAATCTCACTTCCATCACTTCTCTTCATATTGAAGGGATTCGCAATGTGAGGGAGCTTCCCGATGGGTTTTTGCAAAATCATACCCTCCTTGAAAGCTTAGTAATTTGGGGGATGCGAGATCTGGAGTCTTTGTCAAATAGGGTATTAGATAACCTTTCTGCTCTTAAAAGCTTGTGGATTTGGGATTGCGGGAAACTTGAAAGCTTGTCAGAGGAAGGTCTTCGTAACCTCAATTCCTTGGAGGTTTTAGCGATAAGGTATTGTGGAAGATTAAATTGTCTGCCAATGAATGGGCTGTGTGGCTTATCTTCTCTTCGTAGGTTAAATATTCAATATTGTGATAAATTCACATCCCTAACTGAGGGAGTGCGGCATCTGACGGCACTTGAGGATTTGTTACTTGAAGGATGTCCAGAGCTGAATTCATTGCCAGAGAGTATCCAACATCTCACTTCTCTCCAATCTCTAGTGATCTACAAGTGTCCAAATTTGGAGAAAAGGTGTGAGAAAGATTTAGGAGAGGACTGGCCTAAGATAGCTCACATTCCTAAGATTAGTTTCATTAAAGATTGATATGCAAAGTTTGTAAGAGAATAAAATATATTTGTTCGTAGTTTTAATTTGTTGTAATTGTTTAAATAATTTTCTCAAATTCATTGTTGTTGTATTCTTCATATAAATGTGTAAAAATGATTGGTTCATTATTTGTTTTAATTGAGACTTGTTTTACTAGTACTGTAATAAGTTTTTTTCCTTAACACTACTGTAATACTTGTCATAAAAAAGAGAGCATAAAATTAAGAAAATTAGAGAGACGTAATTTTCAAAACTTCTCATAAAACAGCCAATTAAGTATTTTTTGTTACTTCAAAACAAAACTTGTATAAGAAAATCAACTGTTGAGGTTTCTCAACTAAAATATCAAAATCTCATAAACATCCTTTTAGCCTTTATGAAGACGTAATTAATTGAAACTAATAATATTTAAACAAGAGGTGCTGATTGATTGAGTCTTGGATCGAGAAGTAATGTTACTTAATTCTGAATCAATTGGTAATATATATGTACTTAATTTGCTTGTTTGTATCACTAATTACTACTGCATCTCAAGGAAAGTGGAATTAACAAAGATTAATTTCTTTGTATCCTGAATTGAAAATGTTTGGATTTGCGAGCTTTGTCATTCAAAGATCGCTGTGCGCTTCACACGTGGAAAAATACTCGCTCGATTGCCTGTAGTTGAACAGAACCAGCCTTTTATCCATTATATTTTATTTCGATCAAACCGACCTCTCACGTCAAACTTTCTAATCTTAAAAGACACGTCGCTCGCACCATAAAGCATATAGAGAGAGCATCAATACGAACAAGCTGGAAATCGAAATCTAATCCATCCAAACAATAAATTTATTATTACAAAACCATGGAGACTTCCACTAGATATAATGACATTTAGAGCCGACCAGTATATTTATATTATTTTTTTTATTTTTTTAATTGATTTTCTTTTTAATTGTCATTCCTAATTCTTTTTTTTAGAAAATTTTCCCAATTCTTTTCATTATAATTTCTTTCGGTTTCATTTATCTTCTTAATTGTTTTTTTAGATTCATCCATTATTATTTTATTTCATTTGATTTCCATACCAAATTTAATATTTATTTTTTCAATCATTGTTTTTCAACCCGATCTATGAATCAATCCCGAGCAAGTTCTAGAGCATGGATCGAGTGAAATGGTCAAGAATACCCAAGTAAACTTAGACTAAAAAAAATATCCAACAGATTTAAAAAAAAAATTCACAAAAAAATTGTGTCTTTATTTTTTTAATCATGATTTTTAAACTTGGCTTAAAAGTTGACTTTCAAGCAAGTCTTGGGTTACAGGTCGAGTGAATTGGCGAGGGTTACCCGGACAATTATTTTTTTATTTTACAAATATGTAAAAATAGCATTATTTTGGTCAAAAGTTAAAAAAATCAATAAATTTTAATAAAATTCAACAGTTTTTTTAAAAAAAGTACAAAGAATTTAATAAAAAAATTAAATTTTCATTCTTTTAATCATTATTTTTAAACTTATTTTTATTATTTTTTTAATTTTGCTTCGTAAATTTGCTGCTCCAGGAAGCTTAGAAATCCTTGGAAGAGATGGCCCGTTGTCGTTGTCATCATTAGATGCTTCGATAACTTGCCTTTGTATTTGCTAGAAATAACTAAAAACCAATCTCTTTCTCAACGATACTTCGGAAGATTACTTAAAAGCCCGTTGTCATAATTGATGGGAGAGAAATACACAGTTTGCTTACGAGAGATGAGCATAGCCTGTCATGTCTGCACCGTGTGGAGCCCAAGCGACCTGGCCAGCGCGGGACGAAGACTTTTACTAACCAATAAGCAAAACACAGCCACGTTCCTTCTCTGAAACTGCAATTGCTGTAGTCCCTTTTCGGTAGAGCTGTGTCTTGTTCTTTTTAAAATTACTTTTTACCTTAAAAAAATATTATTAGATAATCTTAGGACTTGTTTTGTAGCTGTGATTGGTTTTAAAATATTTTTAAAATATTTATTGTTATTGGTTTTTAAAATATTTTAGTCAACTTATTTCCTCATTCTAGGTGGAAACAAAGTAAAATATCATGTTAGAATTCTACTGTATATATGCACTGTTAAGTGTTAACAAGAAATAATGAAATGTGGATTCGCACAGCTGATTCTCACGACTTTTGAAAGCATTTTGCTTTTCGTGTAGGTTTAAAAAGGGTATGGATTTTCTGAAGGCACTTGGAAATAGTCGAAAAAAAAGGCCGAGATGCAATGAGCTTTCACAGCTGATTTTCACCTTGGGAGCTTAGAAATCCTTGGAAAAGATGGCCCGTTGTTGGTGTCATCATGATGGTGCATTAGATGCTTCGACAACTTGCCTTTGTATTTGCTAGTAAATACAAACTAAAAAACAATCTCTCTCAACCATACTTCCGAAGATTCCCGTTGTCATAATTGATGTGAGAGAAATACACAGTTCACTTACGAGAGCTGCATACCTAGTCAAGTCTGCACCGTGTGGAGCCCAAGCGAGCTGGCCAGCGCGGGATGAAGAGTGTGTTTGGTAGTGTGGTTGCGGGTGCTTTTTAAATAATTTTTTGTGTTGAAATACATACCAATGATATTTTTTTATTTTTTAAAAATTATTTTTGACATCAGCACATTAAAACGATCCAAAAAATATAAATCACATTTAATTTTAATAAAAAAAAAATTTCAAATTTTTGGGAACGCAGCCGCAGCCGCGCTCCCAAACAGAGTCGAAGACTTTTACAAACCAATAAACAAATTCAAGTAGACAAATTCTGTCTTCAAAACACAGCCATGTTGCTTCTCTGAAACTTGCGTGTTTGATTGTATTGTTGTGGGTATTTTTTAAATAATTTTTTATGTTAAAATATATATTAATGATATTTTTTTATTTTTTAAAAATTATTTTTAATATTAATATATCAAAATAATATAAAACATATAAACTATATTAAATTTTTTTTAAAAAAAAAAATTTAAAAACAAAACCGCAGCAGCAGCGTTACCAAACGAGTTTGACCTCAATTCTTCTCAATATTTACTTTACCGTTTCTTGCTCACATCCCCTGCTTTTAGTTTTCCTCGCACGTTTTCTACTTCTTCTTCTCAACATCCATTTCTTTTCCCTTCCAAGACAAGCTATGGCTGATGCAATTGTTTCTGCTCTCGCGAGTACAATCATGGGGAACTTGAATTCCTCAATTCTTCAAGAGCTTGGACTTGCTGGGAGCCTAGAGACTGATCTTGAACATCTCGAGCGCACGTTCATAACTACTCAAGTTGTGCTCCAGGATGCAGAGGTGAAGCAGTGGAAGGACGAGGCTATAAAGGTGTGGCTCAGACACCTCAAGGATGCAGCTTATGATGTTGATGATTTGCTAGATGAGTTTGCCATTGAAGCTCAGTGGCATCAGCAGCGAAGAGATCTAAAAAATCGACTAAGATCCTTCTTTTCTATCAATCATAATCCTCTTGTTTTTCGACCAAGAATGGCGCATAAATTGAAAAATGTGAGAGAAAAACTGGATGCCATTGCCGATGAGAAAAACAAGTTCAATTTAACACCACGAGTTGGGGACATAGCAGCTGATACCTACGATGGGCGGCTTACCAGCTCACTCGTGAATGAATCAGAAATTTGCGGAAGAGGCAAGGAGAAAGAGGAACTAGTCAACGTCCTGCTCTCTAATGCAGACGATCTCCCTATTTATGCTACGTGGGGAATGGGGGGCCTCGGGAAAACAACACTTGCTCAATTAGTCTACAATGAAGAAAGGGTTAGACAACAATTCGGTTTGAGGATCTGGGTGTGTGTATCTACTGATTTCGACGTAAAAAGATTAACAAGAGCCATCATAGAGTCCATTGATGGTGCCTCTTGTGATCTTCAGGAATTGGATCCCTTGCAACGATGCCTCCAACAGAAGTTAAGTGGAAAGAAGTTTTTGATTGTATTGGATGATGTGTGGGATGATTATGGTGATAGGTGGAGTAAATTGAAGGAGGTATTAAGGAGTGGAGCTAAAGGTAGTGCTGTAATAATAACTACCCGTAATGAGATGGTTGCTCGTAGAATGGCAACAGCTTTTGTCCAGCACATGAGGAGATTGTCTGAAGAAGATTCTTGGGATTTGTTTCAACGGCTTGCATTTGGGATGAGAAGGGCAGAGGAATGGGCACACCTGGAAGCCATTGGAGTATCGATAGTGAAGAAGTGTGGTGGTGTTCCTTTAGCTATAAAGGCACTCGGGAACATAATGCGGCTAAAAGAAAGGGAGGATCAGTGGATAGCTGTCAAAGAAAGTGAGATTTGGGATCTAAGAGAAGAAGCAAGCAAGATTTTACCTGCTTTGAGGTTGAGTTACACTAATCTATCGTCACATCTGAAACAATGCTTTGCGTTTTGCGCTATATTTCCAAAAGATCAGGTGATGGGGAGGGAGGAGCTGATTGCTTTGTGGATGGCAAATGGCTTTATTTCTTGCAGTGGAGAAATGGATTTGCACTTCATGGGTGTTGAGATATTCAATGAACTAGTGGGAAGGTCATTTCTGCAAGAGGTCGAGGATGATGGATTTGGCAACATAACATGTAAAATGCATGATCTTATGCATGATCTTGCACAATCCATTGCAGTACAAGAATGCTATATGAGTACAGAAGGCGATGAGAGGTTGGAAATTCCTAAAACTGTCCGTCATGTAGCTTTTTATAACGAATCAGTAGCTTCGTCTTCTGAAGTTCTCAAGGTCCTATCACTGCGCTCCCTTCTTTTGAGGAATGAACATTATGGGTATGGATGGGGAAAGATTCTTGGTCGAAAACATCGAGCCTTGAGTTTGAGAAATATCCCGGTGGAGAAATTGCCGAAGTCAATTTGTGATTTGAGACATCTAAGGTATCTAGATGTGTCAGGCTCCAGGATCAAAACACTGCCTAAAAATACAACCTCTCTCCAGAACCTCCAGACACTAGCTCTGAGCCGTTGCAGAGAACTCATCCAATTACCAAAAGGTATGAAGCACATGAAAAGTCTTGTTTATCTTGACATCACGTTTTGTGATTCACTTCGATTTATGCCTGCTAGAATGGGGCAATTGATAGGCCTGCGAAAACTTACCCTGTTCATTGTGGGTGGGGAGAATGGTCGTCGCATAAGTGAGCTGGAAGGGCTGAATAATCTTGCTGGTGAATTGAGTATCACAGATCTTGTGAATGTTAAGAATTTAAAAGATGCCACAAGTGCCAATTTGAAGTTGAAGACAGCTCTTTTATCACTGACTTTATCTTGGCTTGGTAATGGATATTACCTTTTTGGCCCTCGGTCATTTGTGCCAGGGCAACAAAGAAAGAGTGTTATTCAGGTAAATAACGAGGAGGTCCTTGAAGGGCTTCAACCTCATTCAAATCTGAAGAAGTTGAGGATATTTGGATATGGAGGTTCAAGATTTCCAAATTGGATGATGAACTTGAACATGACGCTACCAAATCTGGTAGAGATGGAGCTATCAGCATGTGACCACTGTGAACAACTTCCACCACTGGGGAAACTGCAGTTCCTCAAGAATCTCGTATTACTTGGAATGGATGGTGTGAAGAGTATTGACAGCAATGTGTATGGAGATGGGCAAAATCCATTCCCATCTTTGGAGACGCTGACTTTCCATTCAATGTTAAGTTTAGAGCAATGGGCTGCGTGTACTTTTCCTCACCTTCGAGAATTGAAGATAGCTTATTGCCCTATGTTGAACGAGATACCAATTATACCCTCCGTCAAATCATTAGACATCCGGGGAGATAACGATTCATTACTACTGAGGTCAGTTAGGAATCTCACTTCTATCACTTCTCTTTGTATTAGAGAGATTCCAAATGTGAGGGAGCTTCCTGATGGGTTTTTGCAAAATCATACCCTCCTTGAAAGCTTAGAAATTAGATGGATGCGAGATCTGGAGTCTTTGTCAAATAGGGTATTAGATAACCTTTCTGCTCTTAAAAGCTTGAAGATTAGGGGTTGCGGGAAGCTTGAAAGCTTGCCAGAGAAAGGTCTTCGTAACCTCAATTCCTTGGAGGTTTTAGAGATTGGGTATTGTGGAAGACTAAATTCTCTGCCAATGGATGGGCTGTGTGGCTTATCTTCTCTTCGCAAGTTATATGTTGAAAGTTGTGATAAATTCACATCCCTAACTGAGGGAGTGTGGCATCTGACGGTTCTTGAGGATTTGTTACTTGAAGGATGTCCAGAGCTGAATTCATTGCCAGAGAGCATCCAACATCTCACTTCTCTCCAATCTCTAATAATTTGGCGTTGTCCAAATTTGAAGAAAAGGTGTGAGAAAGATTTAGGAGAGGACTGGCCTAAGATAGCTCACATTCCTCACATTAGTATCAGATAAAATTGATATGCAAAATTTGTAATGAGAATAAAATATATATTTTCGTAGTTTTAATTGGTTGTAATTGTTTAAATAATTTTCTCAAATTGATTGTTGTTTTATTCTTGATATAAATTTGGAGAAAAGATGTAAAAATGATTGGTTCATTATTTGTTTTAATTGAGACTTGTTTTACTAGTACTGTAATAAGTTTTTTTCCTTAACACACAATACTTCTCATAAAAAAAAAGTGTCATCTGACGGTTCTTGAGGATTTGTTACTTGAAGGATGTCCAGAGCTGAATTCATTGCCAGAGAGTATCCAACATCTCACTTCTCTCCAATCTCTAGTGATCTACAAGTGTCCAAATTTGGAGAAAAGGTGTGAGAAAGATTTAGGAGAGGACTGGCCTAAGATAGCTCACATTCCTAAGATTAGTTTCATTAAAGATTGATATGCAAAGTTTGTAAGAGAATAAAATATATTTGTTCGTAGTTTTAATTTGTTGTAATTGTTTAAATAATTTTCTCAAATTCATTGTTGTTGTATTCTTCATATAAATGTGTAAAAATGATTGGTTCATTATTTGTTTTAATTGAGACTTGTTTTACTAGTACTGTAATAAGTTTTTTTCCTTAACACTACTGTAATACTTGTCATAAAAAAGAGAGCATAAAATTAAGAAAATTAGAGAGACGTAATTTTCAAAACTTCTCATAAAACAGCCAATTAAGTATTTTTTGTTACTTCAAAACAAAACTTGTATAAGAAAATCAACTGTTGAGGTTTCTCAACTAAAATATCAAAATCTCATAAACATCCTTTTAGCCTTTATGAAGACGTAATTAATTGAAACTAATAATATTTAAACAAGAGGTGCTGATTGATTGAGTCTTGGATCGAGAAGTAATGTTACTTAATTCTGAATCAATTGGTAATATATATGTACTTAATTTGCTTGTTTGTATCACTAATTACTACTGCATCTCAAGGAAAGTGGAATTAACAAAGATTAATTTCTTTGTATCCTGAATTGAAAATGTTTGGATTTGCGAGCTTTGTCATTCAAAGATCGCTGTGCGCTTCACACGTGGAAAAATACTCGCTCGATTGCCTGTAGTTGAACAGAACCAGCCTTTTATCCATTATATTTTATTTCGATCAAACCGACCTCTCACGTCAAACTTTCTAATCTTAAAAGACACGTCGCTCGCACCATAAAGCATATAGAGAGAGCATCAATACGAACAAGCTGGAAATCGAAATCTAATCCATCCAAACAATAAATTTATTATTACAAAACCATGGAGACTTCCACTAGATACAAAAAGTATACGGATAACTTTAATAAAAAGTTCTGAATATGTTTTAGGCTTAATTTTTTAAATATTTTAAAAAATCTATTTATAATTTTATCTAATACTCTGTATTCACCTTAAATACAAAATGAAATTTCTCATATTTTCGGGCTAGGGAGCCAGACAAATTCTACCAATATATATGTTCAACAAGTTCTGGGGCAGATAATCCAAAATTGAACCCAGCAGTGGATTCGAATTTGTTGAAATTTAAGTGTGATAAAGTGATGGTTTGTGTGGCAGAAAAGGATAAGCATAAAGGCAGAGGGGTGGTTGAATCGCCGTTGTTAGGCAGCGGCTAGATTTCTTTTCCTCCACTTGTTTTTTCTTTCTCCCCCGCCCACTCAAAAGTTAAAAAGAATCATAATTTTTTGTATTATTTCAATTGTGTTTCTTGTTTTTTTACTTTATTTTTTTAATTTTTTATTATCTGTTCTTATTTATTTTTATATAAGATTTGGTCCTTTTTTATTAATATTTATTTTGTTTTTTGTTTTTTATTTTTTTAATTGATTTTCTTTTCAATTTTCATACCTAATTTTTGTTTTTTTAGAAAATTATCCTAATTCTTTTCATTATAATTTCTTTCAGTGTCATTTATTTTCTTAATTGTTTTTTTTTATTCACCCCTCATTGTTTGGTTTCATTTGATTTCTATGCCAAATTTGATATTTATTTTTTCGATCATTGTTTTTCAACCCGATCTAGAAATCAATCCCGAGCAAGTTCTAAGTCATGGATCGAGTGAGATGGCCAAGAATACCCAAGTAAACTTAGACTACAAAAAATATCCAACAGATTTTAAGAAAAAAATTCACAAAAAGGTTGTGTCCTTATTTTTTTTAATCATGATTTTTAAACCTGACCTGAAAGTCGACTTCTAGGCAAGTCTTAGGTTACAGGTCGAGTGGATTCGCCAGGGTTACTCGGAAAACTATTTTTTTTTATTTTACAAATATGTAAAAATAGCATTATTTTGGTCAAAAGTTTACAAAAAAAAATCAATAGATCTTAATAAAATTTAACAAAATAAATTCAATAGTTAAAAAAATACAAAGAATTTAAGGAAAAAATTAAATTCTCATTCTTTTAATCATTATTTTTAAACTTAGTCTAGGAGTTGACCCCAAGTAGCTCTTGGGGTCACAAATCAAGTATCCAGGGATATCCGGATCAACTGATTTTTTATTTTGCAAGAATATAAAAATTACATTTTTTTGATAAAAATTTAATAAATATAATCAACAAGTTTTAAAAAAATTATTCCTCAATCCTTGGATTTTTGTTTTTAATTATTTTTTTATTTCATCTCTTAACCTTTAGTTTATTGGGGATTTTGCTTCGTGATTTTTTCAGGTTTTCCTTTTATAATGTGACACCCACTTTATAACTAAGTTCGTGAGTTTAAAATGTTAGTTTTGGTGGATTTATATATTTTTTTAATATGTTTTAAATTTTGTTTTTTAACATTTGTTATTTTTTTTGGGTTATCCTGATCTCATATTTTAAGTTACGAATTTGATGGGTTCACCTGGTTTATATATATATATATATATATATCTTTGATGTTAATTTTTTTATTAATTTGATTTATCTACTATTATTACTTTTTATTTAAGTATTATTAGATTAGCTTTAATTATTAAGCCCGGTCGACTTAGTAAACTAATTCTTTGATTTTTTTTAAAAAAATCCTGAATTTCACATGAGTTTTTTTTTATATTCAGAAAAAAAATAACTCGATTGTGTATTATTATTACCAAAACTCTAAAACATGTTGGAATTCTACTGTATATATACCGACCAAAAAACAATAGGCTGTGTACTCGCACAATTAATTCTCGCGGCTTTTGAAAGCCACCTTGCTTTTGGTGTAGGCTTAGAGAGGCTTGGAAAAACAGGCCATCGAAACAGGTTGAGAGACAATGAGCTTGCACAGCTGATTTTCGCGTCTTGGGAGCTGTGTTCAGCAGCGGCTTAGGCATGGGGATAAAATATATGCATAGCGAGTCAGTCTGCATCGTGTGGAGCCCAAGCGACTTGGGCAGCGCGGGACGAAGACTTTTACTAACCAATAAGCAAATTCAAGAAGACAAATTTTGTCTTCAAAACACAGCCATGTTGCTTCTCTGAAACTTCAATGGCTGCAGTCCCTTTTCGGTATTGCTGTATCTTCTTCTTTTTAAAATTGCTTTTTACCTTTTAAAAATATTATTAGATAATCTTAATGTATTAATATAAAATAAATAAAATGAATGCAGTTTTAATCTTTTAATAAAATAAAATGAAACTCATAGTTTAGACCTTTTCTAAACGTATGTACATGTCCTATGTGGAAATGATTTCAAGAAATTATGGTAAGATTAACTTCAAGGGTCGTAAGAATCATCACACTCTATTCCCTCTCTTCTTCTTTTGTTTTCATTCCATTATTTCCTTTCCCTTAAAAAATCATTGGTTCTGAATTTTTTTTATTTTTTATTTTTATAATTGATCTAATACATTTATACGGTTCAATCAAAACAGCTGATCTCACAAAACTGACACTATCAACCATGATATAAAATGAGGTACCATAAATAATTAACTGAAATTAAGTACAAGATTTGTGTGACCAAAATTAAAGTATAGGGGTGAAATCGACTAATTTCAAAACTTGAGGGACCATGGAGGTGCTTTACCATAAAACAAAATGAACCGTTAATAATAATAATAATAAAAGAATTACATGGTGTGCAATCTAGGATACCATATTGTGCATGGCATACTTATTACAATGTAAATAATAACTATTTCTTTCTAATATCTATGTTCCCATCTAAGTCTTCTTGAGAAAATGAAACGAATAGCCTCATTAATTATTTCCATGTTCATAATTTTGAAGCAGAAGCTTTTCCAAGAAATGATGACCTAACTTCACGAAGTTGCTTCTCCCTTGAGAGTAATTTAGCCAACCTACACAAATTAAACAAAAACAACAGTAAATTAAGCAAGCAAATTATCAATCTAAGTGCAAAATATGATTTATATTATGTTTTAACATAAATAAATACTAAAAAAACGAATTAAGAGGTATATATACTTTGTGAGAGCCTCTTCATTAGTCATCTTATTAATAGGTTCAAAGACTCCAGTAGCCAAATTCACTCTTGAAACTGGTTTCTCCAGTAATTTCCCACCCACTTTCACAAGATTTTCCAAATTCTCTTTTGTAGCAACATCCACGGATGAAAGTGTTCCAGTCAATGTGTCATCCTGCATTCATTTTTAACAGGTATCATAAGGTCAGATTTCCTCGTTTTACTATATTTTCCTTTTGCTTCATGAATAAATATATTAGATGACCACAAGAGAATGATATAAAAGCACCTGAATTCGAAGATAATTTTCTTCAGAGTTAAGGGCTTGAAAAACAGTGGAAATATGAAAATCAACCATGTCACCACTAGCTTGTGTAAAAACATCCACTAATGGAGAAGAATGATCACTAGTCAACCATCCAAAGATACCCCACTTGGCTGCTTCATCTGCATCATACTTTCCTTCCGATTTTTCTGTACCAGTGCCCAACGACAGGACTAGAAATCGACCATATTCCATTGGGTTCATGCGGAAGGAGTCAGGACTCTCCCTATTGATGGCTTTTGAAACTTCACTTATGGCAACTAACGTCTGATCAAATTACAAAAGAAATGAATGATATAAGATTCTTTAGTTATACAAGCTGAAGATGTGTTTGAAGATTGATAAATCATAAACATACTGTATTGTTTGCTGCCACACCACCATCAATAAGATTGAATTCTCTAACTTTGCCGGATGGATCTTTGGTTTCAAAATAATGGGCAGGAAGGTAAGTCGGGGCAGCTGAAGTGCCAATGCAGATATCGGACAAAAGGGCATCCGTTGATGGGTTATTCTTCACCTGATAGTTAGAAAAGATAGTTGGCTGGAGGCGCTTGATGTCAAAAGTTGGGATCACAATATTTGTCAAAGTCTGGCGCAACCATGTATCCCCCAACTTTTCCTTGACAATGCTATGCAAGAATTTGCCATCATACTTTGGTCCAGTCAATGTCTTGAGAAGATTTGCAGCTGAAGCAAATGGAGATCTATATAATGCCGAAGAGTACTTAATTAGTATCTTGACAGTTTGAAGGACATAATTTTTTTTTCCATGCAATAATTCATCACTGTGACATTCATCATCAAAGATCCAAGACTATTACCCGTCTTGGGGAAAGATTTTAGGGCAATTCTCTAAGTCGAAGTTGTTAATGTCTTTAGCAGCAAACAAAGGGCGGTTTCGCTCATTAGGGGCAGTTAGCAACTTAGCATAGCAGTCACGAGGCCACCAGTGCTGGTCCCTGAAATCACATCAAAGTTGGGACCAGTTTGGCTTCCCCTTCGTCATCAATTTATGCACTGGCTGCTTCATGATATGTTTAATATTGCATCTTAGCGGATTATCAATCGACAAAACCATGAATATAATATTATTGTATATGATATTATAGCAATGTTCACAAGTGAATATTCATATGATTATCAATTTGATCATTGCGACTTTTCATTACATCGTCATCTTCGAGGCTTCATTTTGTTTGCGTCTACAGAACATCTTCTGAACTTCCATACATTCCATGCCTAAAGGTGATTTCAATGGATCGAATACAATAATTAATCTCGAGCAAGGTCTTCAATTGTCTTGATATGATCTTATCTGCTGTCCTTAAGCATCGTTAATATGTGCAGTTTATACCATCTTGTACAAGATATTGACATAGATTAACGTTTCTACTGTAAAGATATCAACGACTCTACTTCTACCAAGTGTCAGAAGATTAGAGACTGATATTGTTAGAATGCTATTAGAATTGTTTGTTAGTTAAGAGAGTTTATTAGCATTGTTTCAATGCCAAAAAGAAAGACTAGATACTGTGTATTATCTTTCTAATATAGCACATATAAACTGAGGATTAGTAAGGAGAACAATGAATCAATGAATAATGAAACAGTGCTAGAATTCTTCTTCTGTTTCTCTGTGTAACAGAATCAATCTCTGTTCTTCTTCCTTTCTATTCTCTGCGTTTTCTTCATTTCTGTTCCTTTCCTGTATAAATTCTATTGTCTTTCATCTACTAATAGGACAATACTAGGTTTCTAGACCTGTTGCGGGCTATAACATTTTTTTTTAATTAAAAATGCCCAGATAACACAAGCATGTTTTAAAGAAGTAAAAAAATAAGCGGCTCAAGACCTGATTTGGCCAAAAAAGCTGGTATAATTTAATCATAAAATAAAAAAATAGATAACGAAAGAAAAAATGAGCTAATTTAAACAAAAAAGAACTATGAAAACCTTAAAAAAAACGGTTATTGAAACGAAAAAGGTTACCAGCTAAGATTCAAGCTAATCAAATTAAAAAAAAAAGAGAAAAAGAAAAAAAAGAAGAAGAAGAAAAGAAAAACGACCTTAGCCAACCAAGGTAAGTATGATAAACATGCAAGCCAAGTTATGAGACCGGGACAAGTCAGTAAAAAAAAAAATTAAAGTTGAGTTTCAAATAAATCCAACGTAAAAAGATAAAATTAAAAAAAATAATAAAAAAACCCAACTAGCAAACTAGGCAAGCTAATCAAACTATGCAATCAGGATTATGCAAATGAGATAATGAAATAAAAGACAAGCCATAAAAGATTTTGAAACTCAATTTTAAAATAACTTGATGATGAAGAATTAAACATAACAAATATTATTTACAATGATAAAATTTAAAAAAGGATGTTGAGGGTATTTTTTCAAAACCATTTCAAGCAAGTATAATCTAGCATTTATGTCTTTTAAGTGAAGAATATTTGATTGTGTTAATAACTACAATTTGTTTAAATGTTGTCATAACCTAACTTTTGAACAAATAATAAAAAATTAAATATAGTTGACAATGAGATATTAAATTTGAGAGTCAATTAATTTGAAAAATTAATAAGTTTGGAAATTTAATTAAAATTTGAATTAGTTTAATTAATGAAATCAAAAGAATTAATAAGTTAACGGACTTAATTAAACTTTGAGTTAATTAATTAAATAAATTCAGGGATTTAATTGAAATTAACCCAAGGGCACAATTAGAAATCAATTATTACTGATTAGGATCCCAATTGTTAAGTTTAAACCGTTTTAGGGGTCAAAGTGGAAGTTTCCATTTCTGCGAAAGCGGCACCGTTCTTTGGGGAACAGTCGTGCGTCTTCTTCATCCCGATTCAACAGGGGAAGCTGGAAAATCGGCAGCAAAGCCGACCCAATCGTGACCACGTTCTCGCCCACAATCCCGTTCGTGGAGGGATAACGGTCTGCAAAGCCAGGACTGGTTTTGGGGCAAGCTCTTTGGGCCTTATAAAAGGCAGAGCAGAGCAGAGGCAAAAGGGGGGAGAACGAAACAAAAAAACAGGGGCCGAGAACCGGGGACAAAAACGGAGAGGCGGGTAACTAAACGGGGAGAACGAACGGGAGGAAGAACACTGGAAACGAGAACGAGTGGAAGACGAATAACACGGGGGACCGAAACAAAAAAAAAAAACAGGAGGCGGAGGCCGGGGAAGGAAGCCGGGACACGGGACGAAGACGGGGGATTTTTGGGACCGAAAACCGGAGGAGAGAACGGAGAGCGGGAACCCATAGAAAAACCGGAAGAAGACGGGGGAAAAGAACGAACAGCGGTAAAAAAAACAAAAGGGAGCATACGGCGAGACGAGAAACGAGAGAAGGAGAGAAGTTAGCTTTGGCCAATCAACACATCTCCGCCATTGTCTTCGTCATCAAGCTCCAAGCACCCGAGGACATTGAGAGAGACAAGGAGAACAAGAGAAGCAAAAAAGACTAGAGGCGGGGAAAGCAAGAAAGAGGCGGGGCGATCGGCAACCGCGCGCCTTCGCCTCCGCGAGACCCGAGTAAGCGGCTTCTTCTTCTTCATTTTGTTGCGGCTAATTAGCATTTACACTTTGTGCAAGTGAATTTTAATTCACTTGCACGGTGTAACAACACGCGTGCGTTAACGCACGCGTGTTGCTCGGCCAGGTCAGTCCGGCTTGGGCCGATGGCCGGCGGGCCGGGCGGAGTCCGGCCCACGTAGGGCCGAGCCGGGCCCGGCCCAAAAAATAAAAAAATAAAAAGCAGAAAAATAAAAAAATAAAAAATGTGTATGCATGAATAAAAATAATATAAATTTATTGGTTTATTCACGACGCCGAGTCGGGAATAAAAATACCGGTTTAAATTTATATTATTTTTATTCGTTGTATTTTATTTAGCTAGAAAAAATAAAAAAAATATGTGCATGCGTAAAAATAAATTTATTTTTATTTATTTATTTACTGACGCCAGAGTCGGGAATAAAAAAAATATTGATTTAAATTTATTTTATTTTTTGTGTGATGCGTAAAAATAAATTTATTTGATTTGTTTATTCACTGACGCTAGAGTCAGGAATAAGAAAATAACTGATTTAAATTTATTTTGTTTTTATAGCTACGTGATATTTACCAACGCCAGAGTTGAAAATATCTGTAGTTAAATATTCACTGACGTCAGAGTCAGGAATATTACATGCAAAACCACCGTAGCATAAACCAACAAAACATTAGCAATTTATGACAAAGTCAGCAATACAACCTACCTTAGGCAGGACGCTTAAGGGGTGATAATATCTTTTCTTTTGCGTAACCGGTCTCGTACCATAGAATCTCTGTTGACCAGTTAGGGTTTCTAGTGACCATAATACTAGGTGGCGACTCCTTAAACAAGATCATTCACCATCAAAGAATAGAATGCCAGAAATCCATTCTTTCCATGAAATATTTATTTTAAAGACCGCCGTGATGTCGGATGCGACAAATGTTATTGTAATTTAATGAGAGAGAATTATCCCATTACTTTAAAATAAGATCATCTTGTTCTAAAGCTTTTTTCTTAAAATACTCACAGATATAGTCCTATCACTAAATCATGTGTCGGACTTAATGTATTGTAGAGAAAAAAGGACACAAAAAAAAAAGCATGGGAAAAAGAGAGAAAATATATACTAGGAAAAAAGAGAGAATTTCAAGATAATTTTTTTTTTTAATATTATAGCATATTTGCCTTTTCAAAATTTTTAGATATGAGATTGGTATTTGACAATCGCACCTATTAAATCAATTTAAAGAATTATGAAAAGAATTTAAATTGAAATTTATTGACAAACAAAAGACAATACAACAATCTGAAATATCTTAGTAATTAGAGGAAAAAGAAAGAAAAGGCAATTAGCTAGCGGCTAGCAATGTGTCTCACATGGACTTCTTTAAAATTCATGTGAGAAGAAACTTGATTTCAATATACAAAAGTTGATATGAAAACTCGCTATTGTTTTTTTGAAAAACTAGGTAATTAATTATTAAATAGTATGAACATAATAAAAATAAAATAAAAATCAGCTTTATGTGGAAAGATAAAATATTTAAAGTCTGATTGAATTCTAAGATTCATATTCAAGGTATGAAAGAATTAATTACATTGCATGTGTTAAAAACAAAATTACATAGTTTTAATGGGTTAACTGTTATTAAATCCAAACATACATACTATAAATTTATTTTTTAAATAAAAAATGACACTTTGTTCAAATAAAAAATCAAAATAAAAAAAATTTTCTTTTTTTATTTTTTATTTTTATTATAAGATAAGTATTTTTATTGAATGCTAAAATATGAAAATGCTCTTTGTTTTTTTGTTCTTTTTCCTAAATAAACGCACTAGAAAGAGAGAAAAAAATAACAATGATGGGATATGCAAAAATTGATTTTTTTTTTGAAAGACTTGTCCGTGATGCACATAAAATACTTATTTGCATAAATCTTATGTTATTTTTATAATTTTATTTCTATTTTTTCTATTGTTTTTTCTTATTTTTCTTGAACATATGTATACTCAACCCAAACCCATTAAGCCCATGGATACAACCCAAATAATGTAGCCCAGACGCATAAAGCCATAGCCCAAAACCCAATAATATTTATCAAAGAAAATCCAAGCCTACAGTGCATCACACACAACCCGCGGCCCCTGTCGAATAAGCCTAAAGAAAAATAAGTCCAGGCCATTTTCTAGAAACCATACAAGCCTTATCCCAGGAAACGAAATGGGCCTAGCCCAAATCATCCCATAACCCCATACACACTGGAAAACGCACGGGCTTGCCAAAGCCTAGCACAAGACTTATGTCTTTGGCCCATGAACAATTTGCAAGAAATGATCTTTGAGACTGTAAAGATCAAACCAAATTCTTTAGCTGGAAACACAAAGACAAAGGAAAGGGGAAAGGGAGCTGATCTTGACAATAATTAATCTTGAGCCAAGTCTTCAATTGTATTAATATGATTAATTAATTAATTTTTAGAAGAATAGGATTACATGATTTGAATATATATATATATATATATATATATATATATATATATATATATATATATATATATATATAGCTTGAAGAGAATTAATATAAAAACTATGATCTTAGGACATTAAGTTTTTGGATGTGACGATATTGATTTATTGACAAAAAATAAATTGAAAAACTATCAAGTAATGTATTTGAATCAACAGGAGAGAGTTTATATTATTATTAAAATATTATTTTCTTTTAATTTCAAGGAGATGGAAATATATAATGAAATATCGATTGAATAGCAATTAGTTCTTAATTAATAAGTTCTTCCCGATTATCAAATTAACTTGCGAAAATATTATGATACAGTCAAACAATAAAAAATGCTAATTTAGGTTATTGTTTGAACTAGCCTACTGATTCTGAATATTATTTTATTAATAAACCATTATTTTTTTAATATATCTTTTCAGTTACATGAGTCGACGCTGCCTTTTACGAATTGAAATTCGCACATTTTAAAATAACATCTCATTAAATATTATTTTAATCAAAGCATATTATATTTTAATGTGCGTGAATTTATTACAAAAGAAATATTCTCAATCCAATGGGATGAAATTGGACCTCTACTGATCAATTCAACACCTAATCATTCTAAACTGCAAGTCTCAACTGCAAGTCGCTTGTCGTTCTCTAATTTCAACTACGTACGAATAGTTTCAACTTTTCCAAACTAACTTAACCAAATTAAAATTCGGCATTTTGAAATATATATAATTTTAAATAATCATCTCATTCTAAAATCTTAGTTTATTAAATGAGATTTTAAAAATAAGTTTGTATTATCTTTGATGCACTCTATCTAGAAATTTTTTTTTAACTTGAAACTTATATGTATCATTACTTTTACATGCCAAAATTTTATATAGGATTTATACTTGTTATTAATGATACCACATCAAAAAAAAT
Organism: Populus x sibirica; assembly: GCA_019202695.1. Taxonomy (NCBI): domain Eukaryota; kingdom Viridiplantae; phylum Streptophyta; class Magnoliopsida; order Malpighiales; family Salicaceae; genus Populus; species Populus x sibirica. The sequence continues at coordinate 980,136 of JAGMVL010000526.1, read as the reverse complement.
ATATTTGGTGAGGTTTCGTGAATGATTTTATACTATTATAGTATATGACAAACATTTTAAACTAATAATTTTAAATTTTAAATTAAGACATGACAAACTTAAATTTTTAAATTAATACATGAAAAATTCTTTGATATGGAAATATATATTATATTAGTACTTTTGGCTACATATTGTAAGATTCCATTGTTTTGATAATATTTTTTTACTATTTATTGTTTTTGCACAACCTTAAAATTTACAAATACAAACGAAAATATCGATAGAATATTTAAATCGGTAAATTACAATAAATTTTACCGATAAAATATTCTCTCGATATCTCCATTGGTAAACACCAACGAAAATATATACTAGGTATATATCAAGAGGATTATAGCAAGAAAAGAAGAAATTAAAAAAAGACAAAAAGTATAATGATATGTCATTAATTTATATGACAACATTACCAACATAACTAATTTGTCTTTAAAATCCATTTGTAAATTCATCGGTAATAATTAAGAAAACTTTGGAACTGTAAAATACCAACAGATATACCGACGGAATAAGTCCGTCACTATATTCCAAAGAGATTTGGGATTCCTCACTTATTAATTGCATTGTTCATGTTGTCAATTACATACGGATCAGTACCAACGAATTAAGTCCTTTGATATTTTTCTAAGAACTCTAAAATTGTTCACTTCTCAATTATGTTGTTAATTACACTATTCTTTAAGAAAGAATATTTGACAGACTGAAAAATCATCGATAATATTTGAGGGGTTTTTAAAATTTTTTTATTAAATTAAAATTTTAAATTAAATATTATAGGAGAAATTACAGATGAAACAATTACATTGCATGTGTTTCAAAAAAATAAAATTACATAATATTACAAATCTAGGATGCTTTGTGCATAGCATCTTTATTCGAAGATTATCTTACAAAGTAAAAAATTATTTCTTCCAAATTTTATTTGCATATAATAATTTTATTTTCAATAATAAAACAACAAATGAATAGTCAAATTATTTATGAATCATGTCCATTTTGGAGTAGTAGCTTTAATTTCCAACGGTGACTTAGCCTCACGAAGATGCTTCTCCCTCGAGAGTAATTTAGCCAACCTACACCAACAAAACAAAAACTTAATAAATAAATAAAAGAATAAAAGAATAATCGAGATGAAACAAAGAGTATTATTCATTCATTTATACTTTTACGAGAGCCTCTTCATTGGTCATCTTATTGATAGGTTCAAAGACTCCGGTAGCCAAATTCACCCTTGAAACTGGCTTCTTCAACAATTCCTCGCCCACTTTCACAAGATTCTCCAAATTCTCTTTCGTGGCAACATCCACGGATGAAAGTGTTCCGGTCAATGTGTCATCTCGCATTGATTTTTCACACGTATTATAAGGTTAGATTTCCCCACTTTGCTTCATGAATAAATATATTGGATGACAACATTAGCATGATAAATAAGCACACGAATTCGAAGATAATTTTCCTCGGAGTTAAGGGCTTGAAAAACAGTGGAAATATGAAAATCAACCATGTCAGCACTAGCTTGTGTGAATGTTGGGTTGGTTGCCATTAATGTGCAACAACCATTGACAATTGCAGCAGCTGCAGTTGGAGTTGCACCAACCATGTGCACTCATCCAAGATGTCAAAGGTTGGCACCACCATTGTTGAAGAAGAGGCTGGAGTTGGCGGCCACCTTTGTTGAAGAAGAGGCTGGAATTGGCGGCCACCATTGTTGACACAAGAGCAAGAGAAGCTTGCCATGGATGCCTATAAATAGAGGCATACGGTTGAGAGCTAAATGAGAGAGTTAAGAGAAGGAAAGTAGAGCCAAAGATGTGAGAGATGTAGGAGAGAGTGGGCTGCCAAGGCGGCCAGCGGTAAGAGCTGCCATTGCGGCAAGACCGAGAAGAGAGAAATAGAGTGAGGTTGAGAGTTGCTAAAGAGGGGATAATTCCTCCTCCTCTGTTGTTGTAAATCTTGTTCTCTCCCTATATAATGCAATGGCTTCTCCCGTGGATGTAGGCGGTTTGCCGAACCACGTTAAATATTGTGTCAGTGTGCTTAGCCTCTAATGGGCAAATATCAGAACATCACCGGTCGGAATTCCCTACAATTGGTATCAGAGCCTATGGTTTGAAGTGGTGTTTGATTTTTGCTCAAAAATGAAAGTTGTCAAAATTGTATTTTGACCATACCACTGTGTAGAGGAGGAAGAGACGAAGCCACTTTGGTGAAAACGGCGTCGAAATCGGACGTCAAAAACTTGCCCCACGCGTCTTCTTCGCCGGATGGGTTGACCCGACCCGTATACCCGGTTGACCCGACCCATGTGACTGATCCGGATAAAGATGATGTCAGCATGTACAGTAGACATGCCGGGGATGACGTCATCTCGATGTAATTGTGACATCGGCATGTACGGTGCATGCCATGTCGGCGGCCCGGTCGGCATAGTGGGACTCACACCACGTCATCGGTGCGAGCCAAGCCAAGTTGAGCCGAGCCGTTTTTGAGCCGAGCCGAGCCGCGAGCCGAGGAGAAGATTCCGTGCAGCGAGAGTCTACATGCAACCGGATCGAGATTGAATGCGGGCGTTAATCGGGCCGAAATTGTTTTGATCAAATCTTAGCCGTCGAAATGCGATTTGGATGATTTCGGACTTGTTTCCAGCTAATTTGATCGTTCCGGATGCAATGGTACAATCCGATCATTGCGATTGAGACTGAAAATGGTGGTGGTGAATTATTGAAAGAGATTGCCCGATGAAGAGGCATCTGAAGGTCATCATGGTGGTCGGTGGAGATGAAGAAGAAGAAATCACACATGTTTGCCCAATTACATGTCTTGAACGCTAAGTGGGGAGAAATTTTAATTGCCTTGAAGGAAGGCAAAATTGGGATACTCTGGACACCCGATCATGTGGACGATTTGAGGTGGAGAGTGGAAATTGATGAAGACCAATCTTGACGAATCTAAGAACTGGTAGTCTCGCGGATTTTGAGAAATCGGGTATAAAACCGGGATACCCCGGATCACTTGTAAAGGAAAGCCGCAACAAAGCTAGCAAATGGTTGTATATATGAAAAGGCGGTACGGTGGATAGATACGTTCTAAGAAGTTCCGTCTAGGAGATTGGGTTTTAAAGCGGGACCGGTGTGACCCCTCCAAATCTTTCTGGGAACTTGCTTAGTTGAAGGATCATCCACACGAGTACTATTTTTGTATATATAACAGTTTGTAATGAAACTGTTGAAGACTAGCAAGATGATGGCACGAAAGGAACAGTTGGGTTCCGTATGTTCAAGGATCGATGGAGTGGTGATTTCTCCAAAGAAGTTAGATTCGGTGGCTTGTAATTTCTCGAAGGGAGAATTGATGAAGACCACGATAATGGAAGAGAAATACATAAGGAGATAAAGATTGGCACCCTATTTTGACTTGGACAGATGTTGTGACGGGATGAGAGCTGCATCAAACATAAAAGCAAAGAATAGGGAGAAATCGGAGAACCAAAATTGCACGAGCACACGGAGATTGTGCGGGAGTACCGAAGGATCCAATGAGGTGCTTGTAATGAGACAACGAGATGCAAGGAGAAGAAGAGTTCCCGGATGAAGCTCGGAGCGAGAGCGTGTGAAAAAGTTGTACAACGGAAGTCTATTGTGCTCTTGATAAAGGCAACAAGCGAGGACCTTTCCAATGCATGCAAGGATGGAAAGATGAGGCATTGCGAAGCACCTAATTAAGGGGGTGCGGCCGCCGATGAAAGGCGAAAACACCAAAGAGAGTTGGTGTGGGTGGAGCTATCAAGCAGAAAGGCATAGAAGCTCCAAACATAGAAAATGAGATGAAGGATTGCGAAGAGTGCACCACAACTCTCTCTTTCTATTTGATCAGTGGCAATGATCTCTCTCAAGTCCACATGGTGGTAGAGAATCTTAGAGTCACTTGGAGACATCCCCGATGAAGGAGGATGTGACCGCTTCATGACGGACGGAGACACCTCGAGGCAAGAAGGTGTGTGGGCCATGAAAGGAGCCCAAGTACAAACCGCCGCATGACGACGAGCGAGAGACACCTCGAGGCAGAAGGTGTGTGGGCCATGAAAGGAGCCCAAGTACGGACCGGCTCATGACGACGGGCGGACACCTCGGATGGAAGGTGTGCGGACCATGATATTAGTCCAAGTTCAGCCCGTCGCATGACGACAGGCGGAGACACCTTAGGAGAAGGTGTGAGGACCATGATATGAGTCCATGTTCGGGCCCGTCTCATGACGACGGTGGAGACACCTCAAACGAAGGTGTGAGGACCGGGATATGAGTCCAAGTTCAAACCGTCTCATGACGACGGGCGGAGACACCTCGGATAGAAGGTGTGAGGACCATGATATGAGTCCATGTTCGGACCGTCTCATGACGACGGGCGGAGACACCTCGGATGGAAGGTGTGAGGACCATGATATGAGTCCATGTTCGGACCGTCTCATGGCGACGGGCGGAGACACCTCGGATGGAAGGTGTGAGGACCATGATATGAGTCCATGTTCGGACCGTCTCATGGCGACGGGCGGAGACACCTCGGGAGAAGGTGTGAGGACCATGATATGAGTCCAAGTTCGGACCGTCTCATGGCGATGGGCGGAGACACCTCGGGAGAAGGTGTGAGGACCATGATATGAGTCCTAGTTCAGACCGTCTCATGACGACAGGCAGAGACACCTCAGGAGAAGGTGTGAGGACCATGATATGAGTCCAAGTTCAGAATGCCCCATAGCCAATGTGATGGCTGGTATAAGTGGACAGTGTATAGCCCATGATGAGTATGGAGACAAATGCAGGATTGACTTTCATGGATATTGCCCCATGCTAAAAATCAATGAGCTAGAAGACATTTGCCTTGAAAAATAAGTGGATGACTTGTGGAGCATTAAGACGCGACTGCTATGAAGGAGCGAGGAGGGCATGCGCGGAGTTCCGGGAATAAGTTGACTCTTGTCAAGGTGGTGAGCTCAGTAATGACATTGTAATAATCAGAGTATGAAGATAGAGATGGATCAACCTTTAATGGGCTGTCCCCATGGTTTAAGGTGGAGAGCTACCTGGACTCTTGAGACTAAGAGTGGGAGACTCACGGAGAAGTAAGGCGTGGTTCCTAGGGAGGAACGGAGAGGCGAGGCGCAACTCCGGGATGAGTAGACTCTTGGAAGAGTGGTGAGCTCGTGATCACATTAAAATACTCAATGACCGTCGCACTTGTGAATATCCGTTTGAGGGGGTGTTGTAAGCCTTGGTGTAAGGCTTGATAAATCATTTCGGGCCAAGCATGGTTGATATGCTTGAAGGGGGATGTTGTTCCAGAGACAAGCGTGGGTGCTTGGATGACTCTGGTGATTGAAAGGTTTGGCAAGTACACAGGAAACTTGGCCACGGGCGCTCTCGGAATGGTAAGCTTCGAAGAGCTGCGGGATGCAAGCGTCTTGAAGAAGCAAGAGGACGGTTGCCCCACATGAATGGCAAAGGGGTGATTGTTGGGTTGGTTGCCATTAATGTGCAACAACCATTGACAATTGCAGCGAATGCACTGGAGTTGCACCAACCATGTGCACTCATCCAAGATGTCAAAGGTTGGCGACCACCATTGTTGAAGAAGAGGCTGGAGTTGGCAGCCACCTTTGTTGAAGAAGAGCTGGAATTGGCAGCCACCATTGTTGACACAAGAGCAAGAGAAGCGCCATGGATGCCTATAAATAGAGGCATACGGTTGAGAGCTAAATGAGAGAGTTAAGAGAAGGAAAGTAGAGCCAAAGATGTGAGAGATGTAGGAGAGAGTGGGCTGCCAAGGCAGCCAGCGTGTAAACTTGCCATTGCGCAAAGACCGAGAAGAGAAATAGAGTGAGGTTGAGAGTTGCTAAAGAGGGGATAATTCCTCCTCCTCTGTTGTTGTAAATCTTGTTCTCTCCCTATATAATGCAATGGCTTCTCCCGTGGATGTAGGCGGTTTGCCGAACCACGTTAAATATTGTGTCAGTGTGCTTAGCCTCTAATGGGCAAATATCGAACATCACCGGTCGGAATTCCCTACAGTGAAAACATCCACTAATGGAGTAGAATGATCACTAGTCAACCATCCCAAGATACCCCATTTAGCTGCTTCTGCGGCATCATACTTTTCTTCTGATTTTGCTGTACCAGTGCCCAGGGACAGGACTAGAAATCGGCCATATTCCATTGGGTTCATGCGGTAGGAGTCAGGTCCCTCCAGATTGATTGCTTTTGAAACTTCACTGATGGCAACTAAAGTCTGATCAAATTACAAAAGAAATGAATGATATCAGATTACTTATTAATAGAAGCTGAAGATGTGTTTGAAGATTGATAAGTCAGAAACATACTGGATTGTTTGCTGCCACACCACCATCAATAAGATTGAAATCTCTAACTTTGCCCGATGGATCCTTGGTTTCAAAATAATGGGCAGGAAGATAAGTCGGGGCAGCTGAAGTTCCAATGCAGATATCAGACAAAAGGGCATCCGTTGATGGGTTATTCTTCACATTAGAGCTAGAAAAGATAGTTGGCTGGAGGCGCTTGATGTCAAAAGTAGGGATCACAATATTTGTCAATGTCTGGTGCAACCATGTATCTCCCAACTTTTCCTTGACAATACTATGCAAGAATTTGCCATCATACTTTGGTCCTCTCAGAGTCTTTACCAGATTTGCAGCCGAGGCAAATTTAGAGCTATTGGCAGACAGTACTTAAATTAGTATCTTCATGGATAAAAATCAGCTGTAATGCAATAATTCATCATCAGCATTAATTATTACCTGTCTTGAGGAAATATTTTAGGGCAGTTCTCAAGGTAGAAGTCATTGATGTCTTTAGCAGCAAACAAAGGGCGGTTTTGCTTATTCGGTGCAGCTAGCATAGCCGTCACGAGGCCGCCAGTGCTAGTCCCTGAAATCACATCAAAGTAATCCGCAAGCCTTGCATCTGCACCATCCAGCTTCTGTAAATTTGAATAGAAAAGCTAATCAGTGATACAAACAAGAGATAAAACTGTGTGTGTGAAAAATAAACGACCATTACAATTCTATATATATATATACACATTGATGCATGTCAAACTATATATTTAGTGTTAAACTTACGGCATGCATTCAACTTAATTTTTTTTTTATTATATATGATCATGAACCCGAAAACACAAAAGCACGCAAGATCTTGCATGTCTATTTGACATGCATTAGTATACGTGCTAAAAGAGCCCGTTTTCTTTTCTACCTGAAGCTCAGACTCTAAAAAGGCAAGGATAGTTCCTGGTATAATGCCTCTTATTCCACCTCCATCGATGCTAAGAACAGTGATCTGGTTTCCTTGAGTTGGAAGTTGAAGGGGAGATCTTGGAGTTTGCATGTTAGCCATATTTAAAAACAAATGCTGAAAATGTAATGAGGGAATCAAGAGACCTAGTAAGTGGAAGGGGTTTAGCGTAAACTTTCTGGGAGCTTGATGAGAGATCGCTAGTATACTCAAATGTAGTTAAGTGTTGTAACCTTGCAATCTGCCAAAGGGGGATGCTGAGGTATTTATAGACCTCTAACCCTTCATGGTGTTTGGAATTTTCAACAAATTCCCAACACTTATTCACCCAAATTTGACCATCCTGTAGTTTCCTGGATGGGCCGGGAACAATTTTGAATGGATCCTACTTATCTGTACTTATCACAAACAGTTCTTAGCTGACACGGTTCAAGTTGGACCACTTACAAATTGGGACCAAGGGTACAATTGAACATTCCAAATTCTCAAATCAAAGAAAGCAGACACTAAAATTAGAATGGTAGGTATTTTGCTAGCACAAAGTTAAATAAGTTAGTTGATGAAGATCATTAGTGCACCTATTTTCGAAGAAACAACTCCTGTTACCATCAAAATGGGATTTTGCAAGAGTTATAACCAAAGGCACCGACGAATTCATGTAAGAAAAAGCAGTTAGGCAAACTTTATGATTTTCCGAAGGAACTTCTTTTTGTTGAATTTACTTTGTCGAGGTTTACTTAATTGAAATCACCTTTAAGGATAGGACCTCAGATTTTTAATAGCTTTGTGGGTGAATGAACCTGAAGAACAAAGGACCAAGCTTCATGATACGTGTCTTAGCCGATGACCGATCAGGCAAAACCATGAATATAATAATGCATTTAAGGAAATGTAATTAATTTGATTATCACACTTAGAATGTGCGTGTGATTATCAATTTGCTCATTTCGACTTTTCATTACATCGTCACCTTCCAAGCTTCATTTTGTTTGCGTCTATTCAACATTTTCTGAACTTCCATACACACCGTGCCTAAAAGGTGATTTCATTGGATTCAAAACAATAAGTAATCTTAAGCAAAGTCTTCAATTGTCTTGATAGGATCATAACTGCATGTTTATAAAAAATTAATTTAACTGAATATTTTTTGAATTTAAAATTTACACAAACACATATTATATTGTTATTAATATTTTTTATTAATTAAAATCAGGATAGTAATATTTAAATTTATATTTGCTTGGTTAATATCATAATAGAAAATTAATTTAACCCAATAATTTATATTTTTATACAAGGTCTCAAAAATAATTTTATATTACACTCTATCTAGTAACAACCAACCGTGATTAATAAAGCTTTCTTAATATGTGTAGTTTGTTCGTGCAAGAAATTCACGTAGATTATTGTTTCTAAGAATAGGATAAAACGGTTAGGAACATTAATCTAAACACAATGGAGTAAGAAAATATATACATTGTTAGCTTGAAGAAAATTAATATAAGAACTATGACATGAGGATGGATGTGAAGATGATTCTTTGACAAAAATAAAATGAAAAACTATCAATTGTATTTGAATCAACAGTAGAGAGTCCATATTAGTATAAGAAAATAATCTTCTTTTTATTTTTAATTTTAAAGTAGAACTGAAATTCATATGGAATTGATTGAATAATAATTAGTTCTTAAGTTCTTCATGATTCTCACAACACATTTTGGTTTATGAAATTTATTATCATACAATTTAAAAACACCATTCAAAAAAGTTAATTTAGGTTATTGCTTGAACTAGCAAACTAATTTTGAATATAGTTTTTTGGTAAGACATATATAGTCGCTTCAATTAATTTTTTAATATTAGTTTTTCTATTGTATGAGACCGTCGTCTTTTACGAATTGAAATTCATATATTTTGAAGTCGGACATTTGATTCATTATTTAGGGCTTGAATCAAAGCATATGATTTCAATGTGCTTGATTAACAAGAAAGTGCATTAATCTAATAAAGAAATATTTTCAATCCAATGGGATTTGTATCAATCATGCCACTATGTTGCATCAAACCTAATCATTCTAAACTACAATTCACGTGCAGTCTCAACTGCAAGTCTCGCAACATATATTATTCTTTCTAGTTAACTAGCATTTGTTTTTCTAAATGCATGGATAAGGAAAATGCCATTGAAACTAAAGGATGAAATTATTGATGGAATGAAACAAATTTTTTTTATAGATAATTTTTATTTATGAATCTATCGGTAAAATAATCACTGACAGACTAATAGTACTGTAAACACCCATAGAATTTATTGTTGATAAAATTGTTAAATTTTGTAGTGATTTTTACATTTCCACATGCTGATTTACCCAATGAAAAGTAATAATATAGAGATCTGATTGCAAATGTTATTTATCATAAGAACTAAATTGTAATTTTTATAAAAATACAAGGACCAAAAAGAATTCCTAAATAACCAAGTTTTTAAACAAAAATAAGATTCTTGAACATTAAAAGTACTGAAATGAAACTTTGTGACATACCTAATTTTTTTTTTGTCGTAGATATGTACATGTCACCTAAGAGTTTTTCATAATTTGTATATTTTGATAAAAAAAATATTTTCAATTAAAATTATTGAATATTTTGATATATACATGTCACCTAAATCCTTGTGTTTTTCATGTTAGTATATCCTTATAGTTTTTTTTATGACATTGATTATCATTTGAATTTCCAGTTCAATTCCTTGTCAAGGAATAATTATACCTGAATATTCAGTACCTGGCTGTTTGTTTCAGCACCACATATCACACAAGCATGAAAATTGTTTGTTAAATTTTTCAAGACAAAAGGACACGCGATGGTCAAAATATTGTTCCCAGCAGCCTCACAGAAGGATAGGGTTTGAGGTCTCAAGGAAGAAGACGCTAACTTACGGTATCAAAGACCGTGGAGAATCAAATCGAAGACTGCTTTGTTGGAAATTAAATCTAAATTGCTTTTCTAGGATAGATACAAAAATACTTTCGAAATCTTTAAGTAGTATATTAATTGCAATATTCCTTGGTGTTTTCTTTTGCCCTTCAGCACATTTTTGGCTAATTTCTTAGCATCATGATACAATTTGTGCTATGAGGTTTCGTGTTGCCCAGTACTTCTTTTGTTTCTTCTAATTAAGTTAATGGCTGTTCTAAGTTAGACCAGCTGTGCTTGAAGATAATGTTAACTGATCGTCGAATAGAGACCAATTAACAGAAGATTGCTCAAGTTGAAGCAGAGAGTTATGCAAGGAATAGTATTTGCTAAGAACATTCAAAACTTTTGGATTTGGAAATCAAACAGCAAAGTCTTTAATTTTCCTTTACGTGATCACGTCACGCTAATACTAATAAAATTTCATGCATATCATGAACTTCCTTGACACCGCATCCCGAGGAGAAATTTGCACAATATCATGCACAATTGTTTTTACTTTTTTACTATTTATTGTTTTTTAATGTAAAAATGATTCCATATATGAATTAATGCAGCGATCTGATTGCATAAATTTATTCATTTGAAGAACAATATTGTAATTATATTTGTAATTTAATGAATTATTACATGATTATGAAGTAATAATGTAGAGGACTATAAGGACCGAAAAGACTTACGAACGAAAATTGTACACAAAGATAAGACTTTTGAACATTACTGGTACTAAACTCAAACTTTGTGAAATGCCACATTATACTAAAACTAAAAGACATGAGGTGCACGGTTCATTGCATATGAATATTCAACTATGCACCTCTCTCTCTCTCTCTCTCTCTATATATATATATATATATATATATATATATATATATGTTTGTGTGTGTGTGTGTGTGTTAATTTTCTAACTTTTGTTTTCCCTCTTCAATCATGCCCTTCAATAGCTTACGCTTTTATATATACAAATGTAATTTTTCTTGTAGCCAAATCTTTTTAGCACTAATTTTTATATAAAATCTTGATTATTATATATATAAAAAGAAGATATTAGACTTGAAATTATGGTAAAAATACAAAATTTAGAGATTGATGGCTAAAATATAAAACGTGAAGAGAATTTATGGCTAACCTCATATTAGCGACACTTTTATTTTGGTTAAAAAGTTCTTTTTTTATCCTCTGAGTTAGAAAAAGGAAAGAAAAGGTAGTCGGTTAAAATCAATTCCATTCATAAAAAATATCAATTTTGATGTCGATGGTTTACATTTGATGAGAGAATTTTGATGGTAGTGACTTTTTTTAAGGCCATAGGCTGGACTAGGGCCTGTGTGCCTATCCAAACCTTTTTTATATTAAAAAAACTTTTAGCATTGGATTTTTGAAGATTTTTATTTTTATTTTTTTAATTTTATCCTTTAATATTATATTAATTTTGAATTTTTTTTTTATTTTTTTATCATATAATTAAAATAAATTTTTTTTGAAGAAAACAAATGCAAGCTTCAATTTTTTTTTAAAAAATAATTCTAACCTCATTTTTACAATCATCTATGTTACAATTAAACCCGAGCACTTAGTCTTTGTTTTTTTATGTCAATTGATTAAATTTGAAAACAATGACTTTTTTTTGTAAATGACGTTGAAGTTCAGAGGTCCAATTGCAATTGATCCATGGGCAAAATTAAAAGAAAGAAAAGATTTTCATGAATAAGGGCCCAATCGCTAAATGTCAGAACTTCAAGGGGGAAAATGAAGATTCCCAATTCAGCTGAAGAAACGACGTCATTCCAGAGACAAAGACAGACAAAAGGGGGGACGAAAAGAAAAAAAACAGAGACAAAGGAAGAAGGAGAGGAGAAACTGGGGAGAAAAAGGACGGAGAGAACTCAAAGGATGACATAGGGAGAGAGAGGGACCAGAAACGAAAAAAAAACAGAGGAAAGACCATACAGAGAGAGCCAACAAACACAAAAAAACAAAGAAACCATAGAGAAGGACAACTAAAGAGAAATAGACAAAGACGAAGGGGAGGAAAGTAGCGTTGTCCAAAACCAGCATCACCTCAGTTTACATATGTTTGTTTTTATGTTTTAAAAATATTTTAAAAAAAGTTTTAAATTTTTTTTTGTTTTAAATTAATAATTTTTTAATATTTTCAAATCATTTTGATATACTGATGTAAAAAATAATTAAAAAAATATTATTTTGATATATTTTCTAGCAAAAAACACTTTGAAAAACAACGCTACTACACTCCCAAGCACGCTCGTCTCCAACAACAACTGAAATAGGTAAGCTTTCTTTCCCCCATGTTGGCATTTTAATTACCCTGTTCCTGTAGCAAGCATGCACGAACAATTCATGCACGCCTGCTGATAATGGCCGGTTTGGTCACTGGGTTGGGCCAATGAGAAAGCCATGCCTGCTAGATCAAGCCCAACCCATACGGCTGGGCTGGATCCGGCCTAAAAAAATAGAGGAATCGCAGAAAACAGGCTGGGCCTGGGCTTTAAGCCCAGGCATCCTATTTTTTTTGGGCTAAGGGTGTGTTTGACTCAAACACACTCTTATATCCTTTCCCTTTAGTTTCACTCTTCTTTATTTTGATATCTAGCCAAACAAACCTTTTAGATATCAGAAAATTCTAAAAAATTTGAGGACTCTTTATTTGTGGACCCATCGCACCCTTTTTTTTTAAGACTTTATTGAGTATTTTGGGTTGTAGACTTATATTATGAAATGCGAATCTAGTATCTAGTATGTAGTATATATATGTCTTTTCTTTCTTTCTCTAAAATACATATAATAGAAATATGTTTTTTTGCTTTCAATCCAAATTTTATTCATTAGCGCCAGAGTCGGGAATACCATAATTGTTTTTGTTACGTAATATTTACCAATGCCAGAGTTGAAAGTATTTGTAGTCGAATAATCACTAGCACCAGAGTCAGGAATATTATAAGCAGACCATAAAAAACAGAATAAAACAAATCCTTATCAATTTAAGACAAAACTAGCAATGCAACATATCTTAGGTAAGGACGCTTAAGAGATGATTTTTTTTTTTGCGTAACCAGTCTCGTACCATAGAATCTCTGTTGACTAGTTATAATTTTTAGTGACCGTAATACTAAGTGATGACTCCTTAAACTAGACATTTTCCCTCTAATAATAAGATGTCATATATATGTTCTTTTACCATGAAATTTTTGAAGATTACTATGATGTCAGTTGCGACAGTTTAAAAGAAAAACCAGGTAATTATACTAAATATCATTAACATAATCAATCCAAGAAATGAATAAAAGCTTTTGCTGGGAAACGAAAATATTTAAAGTCTGGTTGAATTCTATGATTCAATATATTCAAGGTAGAAAAAAATAAAAAAAATTACAAATCTTGGATACTATGTTATAGCATCTTATTCGAAGACTATCTTACAAAGTGAAAAATTACTTCTTCCACATTTATTTGCATCTAATAATTTAATTTTCAACAATAAAACAACAAATGAATAGCCAAATTATTTATGAATCATGTCCATTTTGGAGTAGTAGCTTTAATTTCCAACAGCTGACTTAGCCTCACGAAGATGCTTCTCCCTCGAGAGTAATTTAGCCAACCTACACCAACAAAACAAAAACTTAATAAATAAATAAAAGAATAAAAGAATAATCAAGATGAAACAAAGAGTATTATTCATTCATTTATACTTTCTGAGAGCCTCTTCATTAGTCATCTTATTGATAGGTTCAAAGACTCCGGTAGCCAAATTCACCCTTGAAACTGGCTTCTTCAACAATTCCTCGCCCACTTTCACAAGATTCTCCAAATTCTCTTTCGTGGCAACATCCACAGATGAAAGTGTTCCGGTCAATGTGTCATCCTGCATTGATTTTTCACACGTATTATAAGGTTAGATTTCCCCACTTTGCTTCATGAATAAATAATTAAGCACCTGAATTAGATAAATAAGCACCTGAATTCGAAGATAATTTTCCTCGGAGTTGAGGGCTTGAAAAACAGTGGAAATATGAAAATCAACCATGTCAGCACTAGCTTGTGTGAAAACATCCACTAATGGAGTAGAATGATCACTAGTCAACCATCCCAAGAGACCCCATTTAGCTGCTTCTTCCGCATCATACTTCTCTTCTGATTTTGCTGTACCAGTGCCCAGGGACAGGACTAGAAATCGGCCATATTCCATCGGGTTCATGCGGTAGGAGTCAGGTCCCTCCCAATTGATGGCTTTTGAAACTTCACTGATGGCAACTAAAGTCTGATCAAATTACAAAAGAAATGAATGATATAAGATTCTTTATTAATAGAAGGTCAATAAGTGTTTGAAGATTGATAAATCAGAAACATACTGGATTGTTTGCTGCCACACCACCATCAATAAGATTGAAATCTCTAACTTTGCCCGATGGATCCTTGGTTTCAAAATAATGGGCAGGAAGATAAGTCGGGGCAGCTGAAGTTCCAATGCAGATATCAGACAAAAGGGCATCCGTTGATGGGTTATTCTTCACATTATAGCTAGAAAAGATAGTTGGCTGGAGGCGCTTGATGTCAAAAGTAGGGATCACAATATTTGTCAATGTCTGGTGCAACCATGTATCTCCCAACTTTTCCTTGACAATACTATGCAAGAATTTGCCATCATACTTTGGTCCTCTCAGAGTCTTTACCAGATTTGCAGCCGAGGCAAATTTAGAGCTATTGGCAGACACAGTACTTAAATTAGTATCTTCATGGATGAAAATCAGTTGTAATGCAATAATTCATCATCAGCATTAATTATTACCTGTCTTGAGGAAATATTTTAGGGCAGTTCTCAAGGTAGAAGTCATTGATGTCTTTAGCAGCAAACAAAGGGCGGTTTTGCTTATTCGGTGCAGCTAGCATAGCCGTCACGAGGCCGCCAGTGCTAGTCCCTGAAATCACATCAAAGTAATCCGCAAGCCTTGCATCTGCACCATCCAGCTTCTGTAAATTTGAATAGAAAAGCTAATCAGTGATACAAAAAAGAGATAAAACTGTGTGTGTGAAAAATAAACGACCATTACAATCCTATATATATACACATTGATGCATGTAAAACTATTTAGTGTTAAACTTACGCCATGCATTCAACCTTTTTTTTTTTATTATATATGATCATGAACCCGAAAACACAAAAGCACGCAAGATCTTGCATGTCTATTTGACATGCATTAGTATACGTGCTAAAAGAGCCCGTTTTCTTTTCTACCTGAAGCTCAGACTCTAAAAAGGCAAGGATAGTTCCTGGTATAATGCCTCTTATTCCACCTCCATCGATGCTAAGAACAGTGATCTGGTTTCCTTGAGTTGGAAGTTGAAGGGGAGATCTTGGAGTTTGCATGTTAGCCATATTTAAAAACAAATGCTGAAAATGTAATGAGGGAATCAAGAGACCTAGTAAGTGGAAGGGGTTTAGCGTAAACTTTCTGGGAGCTTGATGAGAGATCGCTAGTATACTCAAATGTAGTTAAGTGTTGTAACCTTGCAATCTGCCAAAGGGGGATGCTGAGGTATTTATAGACCTCTAACCCTTCATGGTGTTTGGAATTTTCAACAAATTCCCAACACTTATTCACCCAAATTTGACCATGCTGTAGTTTCCTGGATGGGCCGGGAACAATTTTGAATGGATCCAACTTATCTGTACTTATCACTAACAGTTCTTAGCTGACACGGTTCAAGGTGGACCACTTACAAATTGGGTCCAAGGGTACAATTGAACATTCCAAATTCTCAAATCAAAGAAAGCAGACACTAAAATTAGAATGGTAGGTATTTTGCAAGCACAAAGTTAAATAAGTTAGTTGGATTTGAACATGTTATTTCTCCCAATTAATTTGATTCCTATTATTTCTCCCAATTTGATTCCTAATGGCCATTAAGGTTTACTTTAATGCTTTCTTTTGGTTCACGAATTCAAGCAACTATTTTCGAAGAAACAACTCCTGTTACCATCAAAATGGGATTTTGCAAAAGTTATAACCAAAGGCACCGACGAATTCATGTAAGAAAAAGCAGTTAGGCAAACTTCATGATTTTCCAAAGGAACTTCTTTTTGATGAATTTACTTTGTCGAGGTTTACTATATCATTGAAATCACCTTTAAGGATAGGACCTCAGATTTTTAATAGCTTTGTGGGTGAAAGAACCTAAAGAACAAACGACCAAGCTTCATGATACGTGTCTTAGCCGATGACCGATCAAACAAAACCATTAATATAATATTGCATTGAAGGAAAATTAATTTGATTATCACACTTAGAATGTGCGTGTGATTATCTATTTGCTCATTTCGACTTTTCATTACATCGTCACGTTCCAAGTTCATTTTGTTTGCGTCTGTTCAACATTTTCTGAACTTCCATACACACCGTGCCTAAAAGGTGATTTTAATGGATCGAAAACAATAATTAATCTTAAGTAAAGTCTTCAATTGTCTTGATAGGATCATAACTGCCTGTTAATAATAAAGAATTTAATCAACTTAATAGCTTTTTGAATTTAAAATTTATACAAACATACATTACATTATAGTTAATTTTTATTAATTAGAATTGGAATAATAATATTTAAATTTATAATCTTTTGGTCAACTAGGTTGTAATATCATGACAAAAAATATTGCAAGATATAGTGGCTTCAATTAATTTTTTAATATTAGTTTTTCTATTGTATGAGACCGTCGCCTTTTACGAATTGAAATTCATATATTTTGAAGTCGGACATTTGATTCATTATTTAGGGCTTGAATCAAAGCATATGATTTCAATGTGCTTGATTAACAAGAAAGCGCATCAATCTAATAAAGAAATATTTTCAATCCAATGGGATTTCTATCAATCATGCCACTATGTTGCTTCAAACCTAATCATTCTAAACTACCATTCACGTGTAGTCTCAACTGCAAGTCTCGCAACATATATTATTCTTTCTAGTTAACTAGCATTTGTTTTTCTAATTGCATGGATAAGGAAAATGCCACTGAAACTAAAGGATGAAATTATTGATGGAATGAAACAAATTTTTTTTATAGATAATTTTTATTTATGAATCTGTAAACACCCATGGAATTTAATGTTGATAAAATTGTTAAATTTTGTAGTGATTTCTACATTTTCACATGCTGATTTACCCAAATGAAAAGTAATAATATAGATATCTGATTGCAAATGTTATTTATCATAAAAACTAAATTGTAATTTTTATAAAAATACAAGGACCAAAAAGACTTCCTAAATAACCAAGTTTTTAAACAAAAATAAGATTCTTGAACATTAAAAGTACTGAAATGAAACTTTGTGACATACCCAATTTTTTTTTGTCGCAGATATGTACATGTCACCTAAGAGCTTTTCATAATTTGTATATTTTGATAAAAAAAAATACTTTCAATTAAAATTATTGAATATTTTGATATATACATGTCACCTACGTCCTTGTGTTGTTCATGTTAGTATATCCTTATAGGGTTTTTTTTATGACAATTATCATTTGAATTTCCAGTTCAATTCCTTGTCAAGGAATAATTATATTTGAGCAAGATATGCTTTTTTATTATTTTTGTATCTTTTAGAGACTTAACCATATGCAACACGTAAAAATATATATTTTTATATTAATATTATCATTTTTTATATATTTTTTTAAATTTTTAATAAGGGCATGTTTAGCAAAAACCTGTTTTTTTTAAAAAAATAAAATTTTCAAAACAAGTCTATGGGGTGTTTGCCAAACAAACTCTTAAAAAAAAAAACCTTAATAAAAAACAAACAAGTCTTTGTGTTTTTCATGTTAGTATATCCTTAGTTTTTTTTATGACATTGATTATCATTTGAATTTCCAGTTCAATTCCTTGTCAAGGAATAATTATAACTGAATATTCAGTACCTGGCTGTTTGTTTCATCACCACATATCACACAAGCATGAAGTTAATTTCCATGCATGAAAATTGTTTGTTAATTTTTTTCAAGACAAAAGGACACGCGATGGTCAAAATATTGTTCCCAGCAGCCTCACAGAAGGATAGGGTTTGAGGTCTCAAAGAAGAAGACGCTAACTTACGATATCAAAGACCGTAGAGAATCAAATCGAAGACTGCTTTGTTGGAAATTAAATCTAAATTTCTTTTCTTGGATAGATACAAAAATACTTTCGAAATCTTTAAGTAGTATAATTAATTGCATTGTTTGGTGTTTTCTTTTGTCCTTCAGCACATTTTTGGCTAATTTCTTAGCATCATGATACAATTTGTGCTATGAGGTTTCGTGTTGCCCAGTACTTCTTTTGTTTCTTCTAATTAAGTTAATGGCTGTTCTAAGTTAGACCGGCTGTGCTTGAAGATAATGTTCACTGACCGTCGAATAGAGACCAATTAACAAAAGATTGCTCAAGTTGAAGCAGAGAGTTATGCAAGGAATAGTATTTGCTAAGAACATTCAAAACTTTTGGATTTGGAAATCAAACAGCATAGTCTTTAATTTTCCTTTACATGACCACGTCACGTTAATACTCATAAAATTTCATGCATATCGTGAAGTGAACTTCCTTGACACCGCATCCCGAGGAGAAACTTGCACAATTAATATAGAAGCCAAAATTATTACTTGAGAAAACTTGATTGGTGATCTCGAGGATTATATAAATTTGACATGCATGTACGTTGTTAAAGATTTTAATATAAAATTATCATTACAATCACATTTAATAAGTTAAATTTTTAAATAAAAAAATTGAAATAAATTTTTAATATAATACCTGAATTTTAATAAAAACAATCATGTATATATTTCATGCCCTTACCATCCTCCTTTCATCGATATATTTGCGTAATAATGTTCTCCTCATGAAAAATTTATGAGGGTTTTTTTTTTTTTTCTGTATTATGATAAGGCCAAAGAAAAATACTACACATGTCTTCAACCCTTTTACTTTCAAACAAATAAAAAAGTTCAAATCTAGGAAAGTGGTGAGTAATTAATGAAAAAAATCCATCAAACTTAGCCACGTAACTCTAAAGTTTTTAATGGTAGCTGAAATGGTGGCTCTACTTTTCTAATGGCATTGCCCCAAGATCATGGCTGTCGAGAACAAGAGCATGCAAGGAAATTTCCTCCTTTACGCATATAATATAATACGTATGTTCTTAATTATTTGTTGTTAATTAGGCATAATATACATGTGTGTGTGTCTTTGGAATTCCTTTTGTTTTTCGTTTTTTGGAAAACACGCGTTCATGTCAGTGCAGTTACATTTCTTTAGACAAATCTCGGTATTAAGAAAAATCAATTGTCAAAGTCTGTGTTTGTTTGACTTATACTTACTGATTTGTCCCCCAAGTAGTACCTATTACTCAATTCGCTACGCAAACAAAAACAACTTCCAATTGGGCCCATCATCTGGGCACCACTCAATTAATTCTAGCTATAAGATGTTGCCTTCAAAATAATAATAATAATAAAAAAAAAACAACCTATTTTTGGTTATTGACCTAGTTGAGAATCACGTAATAGTTAGGGGATAAATATGTCCTTTATCCAATTATCTTTCTATTTTTAAGTCAAATCAATTTATAAATATATTTATTCGCAATAAAATAAATTGTAAATGTTATTGAGTAGAAATAAACTAAGTTTGAAATAAGTAAAGGAATTACTCTTGCATTTCAAAAGAAACTTTCTTTAAGAAAAAAAAACTATTAAACTTTTATATTATACTTATTGGCACCAAATTTATCAGTAATTAAAAAGATACGAAGAAAGTAACTCATTGTATTTTTACTGGACACAAAGAGAAAAGTAGTTTTTAGGAGAATCAAAATTAACTTTTCATGCTAATTTTAAAAACACCATCGAAGTTTATTGTGTTTTTCACTCTAGTCTCCTGTTTTTGAAATTTATCCTCCTTTAATAAATCAGAACAATTTTATAATAAAAGGATTAAATAAAAAAGCTTTAATGATAAAAAAAATAATAATTAATCACACTGCTACAATTCATAGTGACGCTAGAGGGAAAATGCCACGTGGTTTAGTTATTCAGTAATTTATGAGTCTAAGTGAGAATTAATTAACATTCCCAATAAGCCATAGGAAATGCACTCCAAGTCCAGAGAATACACTCCACCAGATGATGGGCTTCAACTGTGTAGATCCCTGGGCAACTTATACATTCCTTATTGGGCCAAGCACCAAAACACATTTAATTACAGGCAAGATAATCTGAAAAAAATAATAATATATGATTACACCCTTGGATCATCACGTCAACCTCTCTTTGTAGATAGTCCCTCAAAATCTTGGGGGTAAGAGAAGTTTTAGTTTTTTGATAAAATGGGGTAGAAAAAGATTGATAAAATGGAGAAGCTGTGGATAACAATATTGTCTCAACTTCTGAAGCTCCTAGTTTTTGCCTTAGCTGCTTCTCCATATTCTTGAAATTACTTGATTGTGTTTAAGGTCTATCACCTTCGAAGGAACAAACAGGAAAGAAAAAAATGAGTACAAGTAATCATGCCAATTAAGAGATAGATAACTTTATATGAATTCAGTTTTACGCACACAGAATTATCTAAGCAAAATGAAGTCACTCCAACAAGTAGCAGTATTATATTATACATAACCAAAATCCACTCCAACAAGTAGCAGTATTTTAGTTTGAATACAATTATTTTTGTAATGTCTTGGATGACATATTAAAACATTATTTTAAACTGTCACAACCTCACATAAAAAAATACAACAAAGTAAACAATTAGTCTTGGAAAATAATAGTATATTGTGTAACAGTGTTCTGTTCTCCCGCCATTCTTAATTTAGGTTTGATGAGTTAATTGGATTGATTCGAATTTTTTTATGAAATTATTTTTTTAAAAAAAATTATAATATTTTTTTATTCTGTTCTTTAAAATTTTATTTCATTTTTTCATATTTTATTTGCTAAGAATTAAGATATATTATGTTTCTTCTTGTTAAAAAATGTTTTGCTAAGAATTAAGATATATTTGCTAAGAATTATAATATTTTTTTTCGTACCTAGTTTCGTACCATAGAATCTCTGTTAACTAGTTAGGATTTTTAGTGACCGTAATATTAGGTGATAACTCCTTAAAGTAGATCTTTTCCGTCTAATAATAAGATGTCAGATATATGTTCTTTTATCGTGAAATTTTTTAAGATTACCATGAAATCAGTTGTGAAAGTTAAAAGAAAAACTAGGTAATTACTAAATAATATTAACATAATCAATCCAAGAAATGAATATAAGCTTTTGCTGGGAAAAGAAAATATTTAAAGTCTGGTTGAATTCTATGATTCAATATATTCAAGGTATGAAACAATTGCATTGCCTGTGTAGGAAAAAAAAATTACAAATCTTGGATACTATGTGCATAGCATCTTTATTTGAAGACTATCTTACAAAGTGAAAAATTAGTTCTTCCAAATTTTCTTTGCCTCTAATAATTTAATTTTCAATAATAAAACAACAAATGAATAGTCAAATTATCTATGAATCATGTCCATTTTGGAGTAGTAGCTTTAATTTCCAACAGCTGACTTAGCCTCACGAAGATGCTTCTCCCTCGAGAGTAATTTAGCCAACCTACACCAACAAAACAAAAACTTAATAAATAAATAAAAGAATAAAAGAATAATCAAGATGAAACAAAGAGTATTATTCATTCATTTATACTTTCTGAGAGCCTCTTCATTGGTCATCTTATTGATAGGTTCAAAGACTCCGGTAGCCAAATTCACCCTTGAAACTGGCTTCTTCAACAATTCCTCGCCCACTTTCACAAGATTCTCCAAATTCTCTTTCGTGGCAACATCCACAGATGAAAGTGTTCCGGTCAGTGTGTCATCCTGCATTGATTTTTCACACGTCTTATGAGGTTAGATTTCCCCACTTTGCTTCATGAACAAATAATTAAGCACCTGAATTAGCATGATAAATAAGCACCTGAATTCGAAGATAATTTTCCTCGGAGTTAAGGGCTTGAAAAACAGTAGAAATATGAAAATCAACCATGTCAGCACTAGCTTGTGTGAAAACATCCACTAATGGAGTAGAATGATCACTAGTCAACCATCCCAAGAG
Organism: Populus x sibirica; assembly: GCA_019202695.1. Taxonomy (NCBI): domain Eukaryota; kingdom Viridiplantae; phylum Streptophyta; class Magnoliopsida; order Malpighiales; family Salicaceae; genus Populus; species Populus x sibirica. The sequence goes on along the minus strand of JAGMVL010000526.1, from coordinate 957,676 downwards.
ACCCCATTTAGCCGCTTCTTCTGCATCATACTTTTCTTCTGATTTTGCTGTACCAGTGCCCAGGGACAGGACTAGAAATCGGCCATATTCCATTGGGTTCATGCGGAAGGAGTCAGGTCCCTCCTGATTGATTGCTTTTGAAACTTCACTGATGGCAACTAAAGTCTGATCAAATTACAAAAGAAATGAATGATATAAGATTCTTTAGTTATACAAGCTCAAGATGCGTTTGAAGATTGATAAATCATAAACATACTGGATTGTTTGCTGCCACACCACCATCAACAAGATTGAATTCTCTAACTTTGCCTGATGGATCTTTGGTTTCAAAATAATAGGCAGGGAGATAAGTTGGAGCAGCTGAAGTTCCAATGCAGATATCAGACAAAAGGGCATCCGTTGATGGGTTATTCTTCACCTGATAGGTAGAAAAGATAGTTGGCTGGAGGCGCTTGATGTCAAAAGTTGGGATCACAATATTTGTCAGTGTCTGGTGCAACTGTGTATTTCCCAACTTTTCCTTGACAATGCTATGCAAGAATTTCCCATCATATTTTGGCCCTCTCAATGTCTTGACAAGATTTGCAGCCGAGGCAAACGGAGAGCTATTAGCACACAATAGTTAAATTAGTATCTTCATGGATAAAAATCAGTTGTAATGCAATAATTCATCATCAGAATTAATTATCACCTGTCTTGAGGAAATATTTTAGGGCAGTTCTCAAGGTAGAAGTCATTGATGTCTTTAGCAGCAAACAAAGGGCGGTTTTGCTTATTCGGTGCAGCTAGCATAGCCGTCACGAGGCCACCAGTGCTAGTCCCTGAAATCACATCAAAGTAGTATGCAAGCCTTGCATCTGCACCATCCAGCTTCTGTAAATTTGAACAAAAAGAAACTACTCAATGATACATACAGGAGATAAAACTTTCAGTGTGTGAAAAATAAACTAACATTACATTTCTACATATATACACAGATGCATGTAAAACTAGTAAGTGTTAACCTTACTTCAGGCATTCAACTTAATTTCTTTTTTTGTTTTAGTATATATGATGATTTAAAAGAATGCAATATCTTGCATGCCTATTTGACATGCATTAGTATACGTGCTGAAAGAGCCCGGTTTTCTTGTCTACCTGAAGCTCAGACTCTAGAAAGGCAAGGATAGTTCCTGGTATAATTCCTCTTATTCCACCTCCATCGATGCTAAGAATGGTGATTTGGTTTACATGTGTTGGAGGCTGAGGAGGTGATGATGGAGTTTGCATGTTCGCCATATTGATAAACAAATGCTAAAAATGTAAAGAGTCCTAGAAGTAGAAGATAGAGTTGAGAGGGTTTAGCTTAAACTTTCGGAGAGCTTGAGAGATAGCTTGTACTCAAATGTATTCAAGTGTTAAAACCTTGCAATCTCCCAAAGGAGATGTGGAGGTATTTATAGACTTCTGTCCTTCATGATTTTTTTTGGAGTTCTTAAAAAATTCCTAAGAATTTACATACCAAATTTGACCATCTTGAAGTTTCTTGGATGGGGAACAATTTTGAATGGATCCGAATTTTTCTGTACTTATCGCTACACAGTTCTTAGCTGACACGATTCAAGTTAGACAACTTACAAATTGGGTCAAAGGGTAAAAGTAAATTGTTGGTTGATTAGGAAGTGAGGAGTTATGACATGAGAAGTAATCAATTACATCAACTGTGGGGTTTTGCAGAAGTTAGCAACAAGAGAAGAGACAATTTCATGGATGGAAAAAGTCATTGAGGCAAAGTTATCGATTTATAATTTTCAAAAGGAAACGTTTCAGTTCAATAATCCACGATAATATTGAAGGATAATTCCGAGATATATTAGCTTTTAATATATACCTTCCCGCAATCTAAAACATGACACAAACGGCCTTAAAAGAGGTTCATATATATATATATATATATTAAAATCATGTGTTTAATAAATATATTTTTAGGACAGTTTTGAATATAAAGAAAAATGTTATATCTTTTCTTCTATTTTCATCTCTGGTTTTAGACATGAAAATATTGAACCAATGTTAAGATAAATTATGTATACCTAAGCAAATTTTGTGTATCCAAAAACATTTTCAATCTAAAAATTTAAATTATTACATAAGATTTCAAGATATAATTTATATTATTTTCTAATATATTCTATCAAATAAAAAGCCTTTTGAACTTAGACTTACAAAGACACACATTACCTTATATTATTAATTAGATTTTAATTAGAAAAAAAAAATTCACTCTGCACCTTACCTAGCACAAGCTAAATGGGAGGGGAAAGGTAGTATTTAATTTCGCATCTTAAAATTAAGGAAAGCATATGTGTTGTTTAATATTCTCTCTAATTATTTGAATAGAAATTAAGGAGAGATATACAGTGCGAACCCAAAATATTGATAAGATTGGTACTTGAGACATTTAGATGATAAATTAATTATATTTAATTGATAAATTAATTATATATACTGAGGAAACTTATATGAGGTTTTGCCCTTAATTAATTTATGTAATTATAATTCTGTGATTAGGAGTTACGATGCCAAGCTAAGCCTATTGGGCAACAAGATACAAGCAGAAAACTTAATTATAATTTGAGATTTCTAAAATATCTAGTGGATATATTTATGGATTAAATAAAAAAGATAAAATTTTAAAAAGAAATTTAAACATATCAAACAAGATTTTATTTATAAAAACAATTAATATATTTTATTTGATCATTAAATAGGATTAAAACTTTGTCAGTTTTTCCTATAGGTTTGCCTAATAGTGCTCACCAGGGTTAGGAATACGCTCAAATTTGACCTAGAAATTTTAAAAAAAATTCCTTATTATTTTTGGATTCTTTTCTTATTTTTCCTAGTTAGTTTTGATTTAATTTTTCTATATATATAGACCGGTCAATTTAACAACTTTATAAAGTGTATTATTTTCAGTCAGTTTTATGAATTTTCAGAATCTAATAATAGATTTTTTTTCCCCATGGTTCCAAAGTGTAAAGTTGGAATCGGAAAAAACCTAGGTTTGTTCTTTCGCTATAATTTGAATTCAAGTTTACAATCGCCTGATTAAGCTTATGATTACACGTGTAAAAGAGATTCGTTTCCAAGCCATAGATAAAAAGGTCTCGGGAAGGAGAAAAGCTGACTAGCTGAATTGCTCGTTTCCAAGCTATATACCATTGAAATCACCTTCTCGGATAGGAGCTCGGATTTTTAATAGCTTTGTGTGTGAATGAGCCCAGAGAACAAAGGACCAGTTTGGCAATGGTGGTGCCAATGTTCCACAGTAATTGGGACCAGTTTGGCTTCCCCTTCGTCATCATATATGCGCGCAATGGCTGCTTCATGACACGTGTCTTAGCCATGAATATATTAATAATGTATTTAAGGAAAATTAATTTGATTATCACACTTAAAATGTGCGTGTGATTATCAATTTGATCATTGCGACTTTTTCATTATACACCGTCACCTTCCATTCTTTTTGTTGGCATCTATAGAACATCTTCCCAAATTCCGTACATACCATGCCTAAATTTCAATGGATCGAATACAATAATTAATCTTAAGCAAAGTCTTCAATTGTCTTGATATGATCATAACTGCCGTGCTTAAGCTTCCTTAATTTGTGAAGTTTGATCAATATGCACAAGAAATTGACGTAGATTGATGTTTCGAAGGTCAATGAAATAACATTAATTATTTGGAATTCAATCCCAAATACACACACACACAATCAATATTTGAATTAAGAGGAGAGAGTCTATATTATTATCAAGATATTATTTTCTATTATTATATTTTAATCTTAAGAAGAATGGGAATATATAATGAATTGATTGAATATTTCTTAAGATCTTCACCATTCTCACAACGACTTTTTGTTTATGAAATTAACTTGTAAATTTATGATTCAATCTAACCATTCAAAAAGATTAATTTAGGTTTTTTTTGAACTAGCATATTAATTGACTATTATTCTAGTAATACATTATCTATTTTTTTATATATATATTTTTTCTATTAAGTAACACGTCGCAGCTTTTTATGAATTGAATTTCACGTATTTTAAAATAATATTTTATTTTATTTTAAGTAATTAAGTGCTTGGTTGACAAGAAAGAGCAACAATTTACTAAAGAAATATTTTCAATCCATTGGGGATGAATGAAGTTGGACCTATATTGATTGTTAACCCTAAAATCAATTCTAAACTACAAGTCAGTCTCAACTGCAAGTCTTTCCATATATATTATTCTTTTCGGTTAATTACTCGCTTCTGGTTTTCTAATTGCTTGGGTAAGGAAAAGGCAACACCTACGTATGATTCAAATGTCTAATATCAACTTTTCCATGCTAACTTACCCAAATGAAAAAGAAAAAAGAAAAAGTCCCACACGTTTGCTGCAAAGATTTGAAGGATGCCTCAATCACTTCCCTAGGACCTTCCCACAACCCGGCTACAATAAAATTCGGCATTTTGGAATATACATAATATTAAATAGCTATCATAAAATAAGTTTATACTAGTTGTATATATGCCCATGCTATGCTAGGAGGGACCTAAATTATTTTCAGATCTCAGGAAATTCTATGGTATATTGTCATTAAATCTAAAAATATAGTTGTTTTAATTTTTTTTAAAATAAATCTTTCTATCAACGTATCTCTTATTTATTTTAACCAATGTAATGTTCTTTATTGGAAGAATTCTTTCTGCTTAAAAAAAATATAATTGTTAAAGCAATTTAAAAAAATACCAAAATAGTATATTCATATTTTATGTGATTGAAAGATAAAATAAAAATCATAAATGTTATAAAATAATGTTATAAATCTATTTAGACATTTTAATAATCAACAACTGAATTTTCATATCAAATATATAAAATTAAAATAAAAAAATAAAAAAGTTTGACAAAGGTATTTTCAACTAATAAAAGTTCTATTAACAAAGAAAAATCAATTTGAGGAGAAAAATTCAAAATTGAATGCTTAAGGACTCAATTAAAATTCTTCAAGGTTTATTAAAATTTATTGAGGGCTTAATTGAAAGAAAAATTGATTTTAAAAAGTTAATTTAAGCTCTAAGTAGAAGAAATTAAAGTCTGAGGGTTGAATTGTAATTTTTAGAAGTAAATTTGGTCAAATAAGAGGGTTAATTGCATAAATATTAAAGTTTTATAAGAAATTAGAGATTTAATTGAAGAAATTCAAAATCAAAGATAAAACTAGAAAAGGTAAGTGAATATTGGGACTAGAATTGATAACCAAATCAAGAGTCAAATAATAATAAAATATTTATTGATCAATTAAGGATCAAAATACACAAATTTAGAATCATATAGCTTGGATCTTCCAATAAGGATTTCATCTTAGATTTTATTTTTAATTTCATCCCAAAGTGAATTAATTAAAATCTTTAATTTCTCTGTTTTTTTGCAATTTACAAGTTCTTGTTTTCTAAAATTATGCAATTTTAACTAATTTAACTTCAAATTTCAAATTTATTTTTTACTTAAGAGCTAATTGACTTTTTAAATTGATTAGAATTATTGAAAAGACACTTTGTTTTGGGATTTTTTTATTTTTTTGAAATATATATAAAAACTAAGCATAAAAAATTGGGTTATGATAGTTTATTTCAATTTGATCCTCCAAAATTTCTTTTTTATTGACCTAGAAATTTTTTTTTTCAATTTTAGTTACCCTTTTACATTATTTACAATGATCAAATTTTAATAGTTATTTTTTCAAAACCACTTAAGTACGTATAATTTAGCAATTAGGTTATTTTGATAAAATAGATTTGATTATTGATGATAATAAAATGAATTTAAAAGAATATTCATCTATATATCTATGTGTTATTGAAGACACTTGAAACTTAATCAGGTTGATGAACGGATTATTCCCAGTTTAAAGGATTCAAATCCTAGAGAACATAAATATGAATTTTTTTTTAATGAATATACAAATCCATATACGAGTGATTTGTTTAAAAATTGACTGAGGAGAAACTTTATCAATTGGTTCTTGTTTTTTTCCCTAAGAAACACTGGGTAATTACTGAATACTATTAAAAATCAGCTTTTGCTGGAAAAAAAATCAACTTCTGGTTGCAAAAAAGAAAAATCAAACACTGGGTAATTCCACGTGCATGGCATCTTTATTGGAATACTATTTTACAAAGTAAACAATTAAGTACAACTATATCTGCCAATGTTATTTCCAACAGCTGACTTAGCCGCACGAAGATGCTTCTCCTTTGAGAGTAATTTAGCCATTCTACACCAACAAAACAAAAACCTTAAGAAATAAATAAATAAAAGAATAATTAAGATGAAACAAGGAGTATTATTCATTCATTTATACTTTCTGAGAGCCTCTTCATTAGTCATCTTATTGATAGGTTCAAAGACTCCAGTAGCCAAATTCACCCTTGAAACTTGCTTCTTCAACAATTCCTCACCCACTTTCACAAGATTCTCCAAATTCTCTTTTGTAGCAACATCCACAGATGAAAGTGTTCCAGTCAATGTATCATCCTGCATTAATTTTTCATGCATATCATAAGGTCAGATTTCTTCAGTTTGTTATATTTTCCTTTTGCTTCATGAATAGATATATGAGATAGTCACCACATGATATATATAAGCACCTGAATTCGAAGATAATTTTCTTCAGAGTTAAGGGCTTGAAAAACAGTGGAAATATGAAAATCAACCATGTCACCACTAGCTTGTGTAAACACATCCACTAGTGGAGTAGAATGATCACTAGTCAACCATCCTAAGATACCCCACTTGGCTGCTTCATCTGCGTCATACTTTCCTTCTGATTTTGCCGTACCAGTGCCCAACGACAGGACTAGAAATCGGCCATATTCCATTGCGTTTATACGGAAAAAGTCAGGACTCTCCCGATTGATTGCTTTTGAAACTTCACTTATGGCAACTAAAGTCTGATCAAATTCCAAAAAGAAATGAATGATATAAGATTCTTTAGGTAAGCAATATTAAGTTATGAAATTTCAAGATGCTGAGGAAATCATAAACATACTGGATTGTTTGCTGCCACACCACCATCAATAAGATTAAATTCTCTAACTTTGCCTGATGGATCTTTGGTTTCAAAATAATGGGCAGGGAGATAAGTCGGGGCAGCTGATGTTCCAATGCATATATCGGACAGAAGGGCATCCGTTAATGGGTTATTCTTCACCTTATAGCTAGAAAAGATAGTTGGCTGGAGGCGCTTGATGTCAAAAGTTGGGATCACAATATTTGTCAATGTCTGGTGCAACCGTGTATCTCCCAACTTTTCTTTGACAATACTATGCAAGAAGTTGCCATCATACTTTGGCCCTCTCAAAGTGTTTACCAGATTTGCAACTGAAGAAAATGGAGAGCTATTGGCAGACAGTACTTAAATCAGTATCTTGATAAATAAAAATTAGTTATAATGAAACAATTTATCATCAGCATTACTTATTACCTGTCTTGAGGAAATATTTTAGGGCAGTTCTCAAGGTAGAATTCATTAATGTCTTTAGCAGCAAACAAAGGGCGGTTTTGCGTATTCGGTGCAGCTAGCATAGCAGTCACGAGTCCACCAGTGCTAGTCCCTGAAATCACATCAAAGTAGTCTGCAAGCCTTGCATCTGCACCATCCAGCTTCTGTAAATTTGAGAAGAAAAACTACTCAGTGATACATGCTGGAGATAAAACTTAAGCAAATACATTAGAGCCCGAAGGAGGCAAAAATAGCAACCCCATAGGGTCAGAGAAAAACAGATACAAAATAAACGGACATTACAATTCTATATATACACACCGATGCACGTGAAACTATTAAGTGCTAAACTTAGGTCATGCTTTCAACTTAATTTCTTTTTCTGAGCCCAGAAACACAAGCATGCCAGATATTGCATTTCTATTTGACATGCATTAGTATACGTGTTAAAAGAGCTCTGTTTCTTTTCTACCTGAAGCTCAGACTCTAAAAAGGCAAGGATAGTTCCTGGTATAATGCCTCTTATTCCACCTCCATCGATGCTAAGGACAGTGATTTGGTTTCCATGAGCTGGACGTTGAAGAGGAGATCTTGGAGTTTGCATATTAACCATATTGATAAACAAATGCTAAAAATGTAAAGAGGGAATCAAGAGACCTATATGTGGAAGAGTTAGAGAGATTTAGCCTGAACTTTCTGAGAGCTTGAGAGATAGCTAGTATACTCAAATGTAGTTCAGTGTTGAAGCCTTGCAATCTCCCAAGGGGGTTGTGGAGTTATTTATAGACTTCTAGCCCTTCATGGTGTTTGGCATTTTCAACAAATTTATAACATTTTAATCACCCAAATTTGACCATTTTGAAGTTTATTGGTAAGGGAGCAATTTTGAATCGATCCAATTTTTCTTTACTTGTAACTAAACAGTTCTGAGCTGACACGGTTCAAGCTGGACCACTTACAAATTGGATCCAAAAAGGTACCATTGAAAATCCCAAATTCACAAATAAAAGAAAAATGACACTGAAATTGGAATGGTAGGTATTTTGGTGGCGGAAAGTAAACGAAATTAGTTGATGAATACCATTAATGCAATTGGTTGGATTTGAACAAGTTATTTTCCCCAATTTTAGGGTCTTCCTAATGACCAATAAGGTTTAGGTTTATGCATTCTTTTGGTTTAAGTAACATGAAATCGAGTACATATGAGATGACTAGCAATCAATGATTTAGAAATATTGGGATTTTACAGAACTTATAACCAAAGGCACCGACGAGTTCATGTTTGAAAAGGACACTAGTTGGTAATATGTACGATTTTCCGAAGGAAATATTGGAGTCCACGATAATGGAGGAGAATCCAGAGATGATTAGCATTTAACACAACATAACATGTATAAAAATTGAAGAAACACGTGTTGGAAAATGTTGCAATATGGAAGTTTTTCGCCTTGACTATGGATAATAGGCTTAAGATAAAACCAGAATGAATAATCTTCAAAGAATAGAAAGAAAGACATAGATTGGTTATTAAGATTGATATAATAACGTTCTACAGCTATATAATCTTGAAAGATTGGTTATTAAATTATTATATGACGTTTCTTGAATAATTTTAAATTATTTTCGAATATTTCATCTGCTTTGAGGGATCACATGCATATGGTTTGGGAAAGTTTTATATCTGATTAATGTTATCCTTGAGTTTTAAATTTTTCATGATAATAATGCATCTTGTCCTTGTGTTTTTCATGCTAGTATATCCTTATCATTTGAATTTCCAGTTCAAATCCTTGTCAAGGAATAATGATGAAGTTTCCATGCATGAAAATTGTTTGTTATTTCTTACAAAACAAAAGGACACGCGATGGTCAAAATCTTGTTCCCAGCAGCCTCACAGAAGGATAGGGTTCGAGGTCTCAAAGGTACAGAAACGCTAGCTTACGATATCAAAAGCCGTCAATGGATCAAATCGAAGACTGATTTGTTGGAAATTAATATATCCAAACCAGATAACAAGATTGGCCCATCGTCATCCCTGTACAATACGCATGCAGTTGCATTAAAAATTCAGCAAATAAAAGAGTTCAGAACCAGGAAAGTGGTAATTAATTAATGAAGAAATCCCATCTAACTCACCCACGAAACTCTACATTTTATAATGGTAGTTGAATTAGTGGCCGCTCTACTTTTCTAATGGTATTGCCCTAAGATCATGACTGTCCTGAACAAGAGCAAGCAAAGATTAATTTTGTCCCAAATTTCCTCTCTTGTGGAGGTGGAGCATTCAATGGCTAGAGAAGTTTCTGCAGGTTCTTCTTCTGTTTTTAGCCTTCCTTCCTCTTCACGCTGTATTTTTCATAGATAAAAAGAGAGAGTAGTTTATAGGAAACATAAACTATTATTTATAACTCCAAGGGAGAATTAATTAGCATTCCACGAAGCCATAGTCAGAGAATACACTACACCAGATGATGGGCTTAAACTGTGAAGATCCTTTGGCAACTTATACATTTCTTATTGGGCCAAGCACCAAAACACATTTAATTACAGGCAAGAGAATCTAAAAAATATATATATATATATAATTACACCCTTGGATTATCATGTTAACCTCTCTTTGTAGATAGTCCCTAAAAATCTTGGGGGTCAGAGGATTTTTTTTTTTTTTTTTGTATACATAGATAACACCAGCTCACTCAAAAGTATCTATGTAAGAAAACTAATTCAAAGATACCTGATCATAAAAAAAAAAAAAAAAAAACATTCACTATCATTTCAACATAACAAATTTAAAATATTTTTTGGGGAGCAGATGAGATGATGTTTCATCATCCTATGCATCTTTTTTATCAATAAGAAATAAGGGGAAAACAACTTAAAGAAAGAAAAAAAACCAATGGCCCATTGGGCTATCAAACTTGTTATATTTTTTTTTAATTTTATATTTTAATATTTATTTTTATTGAAATTTTGCATTAATTTTTTTTTATTTTATCTTTCAACTTTTTTTGTGAGTTATTATTTTTATTATCATGTAATTAAATAAAAACTAATATTTAAAAATATATTAAACCCAATAAAATTTATAATTTAGATGCGGATGAATGAAAAAAAATAAAAATGAGAGGAATGTGGGTATGTGACAGCTAGCAATTATGTACACCAGGACTACAGATAATTTTCGTGTTTTCATAGATTGTCAAGAATGACGGGAAGGGAGATTGTTTTGAGAGATACAAACTGCTTGCACCATTTTAAAGAAGGTCTGGTATTTGCAATTCTGAATATTTCGAGTCTTTTGCTTTATTTATTTCTGATCATTCCCCTTCAACTAAGTAAAGTGAAGAGACATGATGCATTAATTTAATTTGGAAAATTAATGATTGTTCAATTAATTACTCTTCGGTTTCATTTCTAAGAGGTTTCCACTTTCCCTCTTTCGTTGTTTTGGCTCGAACACACACAAACATATGGAAGAAGAAGACATCGTTGATGGGATATATATTTTTTCTCTCCCTTTTTCTGGTTCGACGAGCAATGTCAAATGGATCATAGCGGGTAACGAAATATAAAGGCTCGAAAATAGTGTTAGGCAACCCGAAAGGCTCGAAATAAGGCGTTCGGACTTGGTTTCCATATTAACCCAATTTCTTAAGTTCTCGTTTATGATTTCCACTTAGTTATACACTCCTTTTGGGCCTAACATTTGATGTGAATTTAATAGCACATTAGATTCGACCATCTAAAATTATTTCAGTTTAAGACAAATCAGTAACATAGTCAGATAGGTTGTCTGATCTTGAATTTGTTGGTGTGCATGGTGAAATTCTGCTTAAATGTAAAGGTGAATCAGATAATTAAAACTGTTTTAAGGTTGCACAACAAAATTCAAGCACGCTTCAGTACTAGAGTTCAGTGGTAGAGTCTAAAGCCTGAATCTACTTTGCTTCGAAGCATGAAATTCAGTCATATTCCAGGTGCAGAACGGGTAATCAAAGTCATCTCCTGTCTGGGAATAAGTTTTGAGCTATTTCTTGAACAGTGTCTTCAGGTTGTAAGGCTTGACGATTTTAGGACTCCCATCCCACATTAGCTTTGCAAATTGATAGTTGGCCTTTTCGGTTGGATGAAATTCATCAAAGAAGAAATATTCGCTAACGTTATCGCACAGTTGGTATACTTTCTGGCCGCAAGTAAGCATGGAGCCTCTCAATGGACCGCTGCCACAGCATGCCATTTTCACCTCTTCGAAACCTTCACACAAAAATGTAGAATTGGAATCAGATAGTCCTAACATCATATTAGCATATATAGGAAACAATGTCAGCTAGAGGCTTCACCATATTTTGAATGGTTATTGAAAATTGCAGTTGCTACAGTGTAGGCATCAAAAATTGAATAAGTATATCCTTTTAGTTGGCTCTTCTTAAGCTCTTTAAGAGCTTCAAGGAGTGCTCTATTGTGTAGTTTTGCCAGCAGCGTAAATTCTTCCAAGCAGCCAGCGCCACCTGTGCTGGATAGTTTTAGTGCTCGAGAGAATGGTAAACAACCCAAAGGAAGCAACTTTGATAGGCCAAATTTCCTTCCCCCTATCTTATAAATTTCCTGAGACACCAAAATTAATGCAATCTTAGTTTGATGAACTTGGGGAAGAAAATGAAATAAAGAATTAATTCATGTGGTCGGAACATGTTAATTACTTGGATCACGGTTGTTATGTTGCCAATAACCATCCTGACATACTCTTTTTTGGAGTAGGATTGAAGCACAGTGGAGTTTGTGATGAAAGGTACCAAGAAGTCGTTGCTTCCAATGCTGAACATGTAAACAGCTGTGGATAACAAAGTCTTAACTTCTGAAGCTCCTAGTTTTTGCCTAGCTGCTTCTCCATATTCTTGAAATTACGTAATTGAGTTTTAAGGTCCATAATCTATGAAGGAACAAGCAAGAAAAATGAAAAAATATATATATAGTATAAGTAATCATGCAACTTAAGAGATGGATAACTTTATATGAATTCAGGTTTATGCACACAGATTTATTTAAGATAAATCCAGCCCAACAGGTAGGAAAAATTTAGCAATGGAGCACATACCAGACCTTGATTAGTTTCGACGAGAGCACCAGCTCCCCCTGATGCAAAGTTGACTCCATTTGTGAATTGATGGTTGCCGGGTTGTAAATATAGTGGAATTAATGGTAGCTTTGCAAATTCAGCTGCAACAAAGTTACAAGAATCATTTTGCCAAAAACATATTGTGTCAGTAATAATTGTTGAATACTAAACTCAATCTAGAAGGTCAAGGAAGGCAACCACCGGCCAGCCACCACCACCGTGACCGACCACCGCCCGCCACCCGCCCCACGCCCGCCGCCCGCCTTCACACCACCGTCCACACGCCGCCTTCACACTTGAAGGTTGAATTATCTTGTTTTGAATTCGTGTATAAATAGCTAGCTAAGCTTATGTTATTATGTGTGGGAGAATAGAGAGAGACACTAGAAAGAGAAAGAGAGAGGGCGTGTCTTAAGCTTTTGTGTTAATTAATTGTAAGCTTTTGTTGTTGTAATAAAACCTTGTGTTTTATCCCCTCCGAGTGTTTCAAAGCCACCACCAGTGGTTCCTCCCACCAACAATTGGTATCAGAGCCCCGTTCGTTAGAAAACAGAGGTATTTTTCAGAGATAGCTGAATTTTCAAAGTTGTCAAAAACAATTTTTGATCATTCCACCGTGTAGAGCTCATCCATACGAACTCACTGCCGCAAAAATCAGCTCAATCGGACACCGGGGTGAGCCGCACGCGCCACCTGAAGATTCTGCATTGTTTGACCATGCGCAGCCGACGCGCCCAGAGGTTGAAGACGAGTGGTCCACACGCGCGCCATATTCGCGCCGAGCCGAGCTTCCAAGCCGATAGCCGAGCCGAGCCTCCAGCCGCGCCGAAGAATATTCCCGAGAATATTCTCCGTCGAGCCGAGCCGTACACCGCGCCGCATCCAAGCCGCGCGAGCCGATAGAATATTCCACAGAATATTCCCGGTTCAACCCAAATGAACCGCCCGACGCCTGAAATTGGTTTTTTGACCGGTTCACCCATTTTCGGACCTCGATTTCTACAAAGTCGACCGGTTCCCAACTATTTCGACCATTCCGGATCGATCTACGGTGTCCGTTGGGCCAAATTCAACTCACGAGAAGGTGATATAGTCATTCCAAGAGCAAAATGACTACGAGAAAATGTACATACACTCATTCCGAAGCGACCAAAGACAACTATGATAGTTGGTGCATCGATTAAAGGCATTCCTTGGTTCACAAGAGTGTTTGGAGATTGTACACTATGGTTATGATGAACCAGAGTCCAAAGAAGAAGAAGATGCTTTACAAGAGGCACGAAGCAAGCCTTGAAAGTCAACGAAAGAAGGACAACAAAGCAAAGACCATAATCTACCAAGGTCTTGATGAAGATACATTCGAGATCATAGCTTCCGCTGAAACATCACATGATATATGGGAGGCTCTCCAAAGCAAAAGTACAAAGGTGCTTGACGAATCAAGAAGATTCGTCTTCAATCTTTGCGAGGTGAATTTGAGTTATTACAAATGAAGTCCTCGTAATCAATTTCGATTATCACACAAGAATAATGGTGATAGTCAATCGGATGAGGAGAAATGGAGAAGCCATCGTAGATTCTCGAATTATCGAGAAAATTTTGAGATCCCTAGATCCAAAATTTGATTTTGTTGTTGTCGCTATTGAAGAGTCCAAGGAAGTGGACAAGTTGACAGGTGGATGAACTTATGAGTTCTTTGCAAGCTCATGAGCGAGAAGATTGTAAAGCGAAATGGAGATAAGGCCATCGAGCATGCCTTACAAGCAAAGTCTGTCTCTCAAGGACGAGATATGAGCAAGGGGAGACTTCAACAAGTGGATATACCACTCAAGGAGGAAGTCAACAATCCGAGGAGGATTCCAGAGATTCCAAGGAAGAGGTTCTTGGAATACAAGCTTCAGAGGAAGAGGTGGTAGAAACACCACCAGAGGAGGTCGAGGACAAAGAAGCATTCACTCCTAGAGGAAGAGGAGGCGGTTACAATAACCGTGACAAGAGGAATATCCAATGTTATAGTTGCAATCAATTTGGGCACTATAGCACCGAATGCAGAATGAAAGCTCCGTTGGAGATACGTGAGCAAGCCAACTATGCGAGAGAAGGATGACAGAGATGAAGCCGCATTTCTTGTCCAACAAGAAATTGGCGAGAACAGAAAATATATGGTATCTAGATACTGGAGCCAAAGAATCACATGCGGCTACCGAGAGTTATTTAGTGATCTAGATGAGACCAAGCAAGGTCTAGTTACTTTTGGAGATACCACAAAGGTTCCATTCAAAGGTAAAGGCAGATCCCAATTAAGTTGAAGAACGGCGATTCCAGCTACATCGCCAATGTCTATTATGTCCCAGCCATAAAGCGGTAACCCGATCGCCTTAGGTCAACTTTTGGAGAGAGGGTATACTTTTTACTCGAAGAATTGTCATCTCGACAATTAGAGACAACAATTGGAGATTAATGGCCTATGTGAAAATGTCCAAGAATAGGATGTTTCCTTTGAACATCCAAGATGATGCAAGCAAGGTGTTTGAGTGCCATCACCAACAATGAAGAATGGCTTTGGCACCCGAGGCTTGGACATCCGAATTTCACGAGCTTGAAGATGCTAGCAAGCAAGAAGATGGTCAAAGGTATGCCTCACATTGATCATCCGGATGAAGTCTGTGAGAGTTGTGTCCTCAAAAACATCACAGATCCAGTTTTGCCAAAGAAGTCAACCGGAGAGCAAAGAGGCCACTTGGAGTTAGTACACACGATGTGTGTGGCCCAATTACACCTATGTCGACGGACGAATAGGTACTTTCTCACTTTTATTGATGATTTTAGCGAAAGACGTGGATATACTTTCCGAAGAGGAAGTCAAGTATTCAATTGTTTTAAAGATTTTAAAGCAATTGTGGAGAAGCAAAGTGGCTACATGATCGAACAGTGAGATCCGATCAAGGTGGAGAATATACAAGAGAATGACTTTGAAGCCTATTGTACACAACAAGGCATCGACATCGACAACGCCGCTTATACACCACAGCTGAATGGTGTAGCTGAAAGGAAGAATCGCACGATTCTTGACATGGCAAGAAGTCTCGCTCAAAGCAAAGAAGTTGCCCAAGCAATCTTACCGGGTCAAGCTGTATCATGTGCGGTGTATCTACGAATCGCGCCCCACCGTAAGTCTCCAATCTGTCACTCCAGAAGAAGCATGGAGTGGTCACAAACCAAGTGTTACTCATCTACGAGTCTTTGGTTGTGTGGCATATGCAAAGATCCCAGATGCAAGAAGGAGAAAGCTCGATGATAAAAGCGAGAGATGCATCTTTGTGGGATATGGTGAAAGAAGGATGGGATACAAGCCGTATAATCCCATCACAAAGAAGGTAATCATGAGTAGAGATGTTATCTTTGAAGAAGATAAATCTTGGGAATGGAAGAATGACCAAGAAGGTCAAATGGATCACCACCGATTTGATCCTTGAAGGTGAAGAAGTACCAACAAGATTGCGAGAAGAACAGATTGTGCCAAAGAAATTGAACCATAAAGTCCGGTACATACGATTCCCCGTATTCAACAGGAGGAACTCACCAGGAGCATCATCATCAACACCAAGATCAACATCCTCATCGTCGAAGGACCAAGAAGGATGAGGAATCTTGAAGAGTTGTATGATACCACTCGAGTCATGGAAGATACAACTCTGTTTTGTTTCTTCTACGATAGTGACCCACTTAGCTTCAACAAAGCTATCACAGAAGAGAAGATAGAAGCAATGGATGAAGAAATGCATGCCATTGAGAAGAATGATACCTGGAAGCTGACTTATCCACCAGAAAACAAGAAAGCAATAGGTGTCAAAAGGGTCTACAAGACGAAAGCCAAATTAGTGGATAAAGGCTACAAGCAGAGAGAAGGCATTGAAAGGAGAAGTGTTCATGCTTGGCATGATATCTCTCGATTGAGTTTAAAGGGAGATTTGTTGAATACTAAACTCAATCTAGAAGGTCAAGGAAGGCAACCACCGGCCAGGCCACCGGCAATGTGGCCACTGGCCGCCCGCCAGTCTTCACACCACCGTCCACGCCCGCCTTCACACTTGAAGGTTGAATTATCTTGTTTTGAATTCGTGTATAAATAGCTAGCTAAGCTTATGTTATTATGTGTGGGAGAATAGAGAGAGACACTAGAAAGAGAAAGAGAGAGGGCGTGTATTAAGCTTTTGTGTTAATTAATTGTAAGCTTTTGTTGTTGTAATAAAACCTTGTGTTTTATCCCCTCCGAGTGTTTCAAAGCCACCACCAGTGGTTCCTCCCACCAACAATAATAAGTTGTAAAGAACAATCGTAAACAAACTAGATTTTAAGGATGCGGTTGAAATTGTGCGTGGCATGTAGGCTGGGTGGTGTTTTGTGGATGAGTTGGTGTTGAGTGAGGTTGTTGATTTGGCGGGAGCTGTGAGAGGAAGGAGTTTCCCGAAGTTTCAATGGCATTCATGGATTCGGGTCAAAGAAAAACGAAAGGGGCGGCTTTTGTCCTGGTTTTTACTTTTTAGTAGATATATTTTTTTAATGGTTTTCTATTGTTTCTTTTTTTCTTTTTCTTTGTCTGTATTTTCTCTCTTTTTTTCCTCATATTTTTTCTCAAAATTTCGTTCTGATTTTCGCCTTGGAATTTTCTCTCCCCTTTTACTCGGAAACTAAGCCCCTCTATTTGTAATAAAAATGTTATCTTTCACTTTTCAATTTTCAATTTTTAATCTTTAAATCAAAAATTAAAAAATATATATATATAATTTCCAATTTTCAAATCAAATTTTTAAGTTTTATTTTATTTTATGTTTGAAAAAAAAATCCAGAAATAAATTACAACAATTATTCTCTCTTTATAATATTTACTATATAGACATTTAAAAAATCATTTTCATTTAACTTTGTGTAGAAAAATTGTATAGAAAACCACAGGTTAAGAGGGATTTTCTTTAATGAAGGCCAAACATGGTGTCAAATAACGCCACGACTGAGCAAAAGAAAGTAATCAATTTGGGATCTAGACGAATAAAAATGATAAAATCAACTTGTAATTTGTTGGTTGAAAAATAAAATGATTAACTTTGGATGATTCATTAAATGAAAAATAAAACGATCAATTTCAAATTCATATAAATAAAAACTCAACTTAGAATCCATGTTAATAAAAGGCTCAACTTGATATCCATGTAAATAAAAATGACAGGATCAACTTCAAATGTATTAGATGAAAAATAAAATGATTAATTTAAAATTCATGTAAATAAACTGATCAACTTGGAATCCATGTAAATAAAAATAACAACATCAACTTGAGATATATCAGATGAAAAATAAAAAGATCAACTTTAAATCCATGTAAATAAAAGGACTAACCTTGTAAATGAAGGGATTAACTTGGAATTCATAGAATTGATTGGTGTGAAGAGAAAAACAAATATATCCTTGTACTGATCGGCATACCCCAAAAAAATGCAAATGGAAGTTTTGGGCTGAAGTTTGTGAGTGTTGTATGGCCTAAGTAAAGAGAAACAAGCACAACCAAAGATGCGCAAGTGATGGATGACAGGGGAAAAACCATACAGCAAGCAAAAAGGAGATTTAAGCTGGAGAATTTGACAATGTAATCTATTAATCAAATAGATAGAATAAGCACAAGCATGAAACCAGAATTTATGAGGTAGATTGGCAGTTTGTAATAAAGTGATGGTTGTTTCCACAATATGTCTATACTTTCTCTCAGCAATACCATTTTGTTCAGGGGTATAGGGACATGACATTTGATGGACAATTCCCTTGGTAAGAAGATAATTCTTGAATTTGATACTAATATACTCACCACCCCCATCACTTTGAAAAATCCGAAGTGTAGCAGAAAATTGAGTAACTAAAAATGTATGGAAATAGACAAAAATAAAATAAACCTCTCCTTTATTGATCATTGGAAAAATCCAAGTAAACCGTGTATATTCATCAATGAAACTAACATAATATCGAAATCCCTCAACAGATATTATGGGAGAAGGACCCAAACATCACTATGTATGACCTCTCAAAGTTTGCCAGATTTAACTGCTGAAAATGGAAAAGGAAGTTTGGTAATTTTGCCCTCTAAACAAGTGGTACAAACTGACTTGATAGGATCTGAAGTAAAGGGAATATGAGGCTGAGTTAGAAGAGTGGACGTGATTTTATTAGAGAGATGACCAAAACGCTTATGCCAGAAACTGGTTTTAACCTGTTGACCAAGATAGCAATATTGATTATCGTGGGAAGCATATTCATTTGAAAATGTGTTTGTGGAATAGAAGAAATAGAGAAAGGGATAGGATATAAACCAGCACTACACAGTCCCTTGAGAAGGACATTCCACGTGATCTTGTCCTGAATCCAAAAACCAAAATCATCACAAATAAATCGACAATGGTTATCTTTACACAGCATATAAACTGACAGCAAATGCTGAGATAGCTTAGGCACATGCAACACTTGGTGTAATTGTAATGAGCACTGTGGAATAGTCAAAACGAAAAAGCCAATACTAGAAATGCTCAAATCTGAACCTCCTGCAGTGGTAATAGCATCAGATCCATAGTAAGGAGTAGCCAAGCGAAGTTGAGACAAATCAAAGGTCATATGAGCTGTGGCTCCTGTATCAGCCACCCAAAATTGTTCATGAGGTGGAGAAGAAGGAAAAGTGGCATTCATAGCACTAAGATTGGTGGAAGAAGGTCTGCCTTGATAGGAGAAGTTGCCTCTATGATAACATTGAATAGCAGAATGTCCATATTTCCAACAAATTTGACATTGAATTGAAGAGGTAGGAGCAGAAGATTGATTATGGTGTTGATATCAATCGGCAGCTACATGACCTCTCTTACTACAGATTTGGCAAGTAGGAATATCAATTCCAGGACCAAGAATACCAGGACTAGAGCTTGGCTGAACATGATAAGGTCGTAGACCAGATTAGGAATTACTACGACCTCTGCCACGACCCTTAAACTAAGAGCCGCGGTTGCCAAAATAACCATCGTTGGAGAACATCGTATTATGACCATTGAAACTACTCTGATAGCCGTTAAAACCTCCATGGAAGCCAGAGGAAAATTGAGAAGATGGAGCTGACTTAGAGCTGGAAGAAAGAGAATTAGAATTACTTTCATCAAGAACAAGAGCCTCGCCTTGAGACACCTGATTCTAAGCCAGCATTGCAGAGACAAATGGAGATGCTGAATGAGTCTGCTCAATAGTAGCTTCTTCAGCAAGCAGTTGAGACCGAAAATCTTTAAGGGATAACACATTGTTTCTGCCTCGAACCATACACCGGAACATGTTGCTGTTGGGTTTCTCTTGCTTCTGTTCCTTTGTTCCTCTGTTACCGTCTCCCTATGTTGCCCAGTTCTCCTTCGTGTCTCCCTCTGTTTCTTTTTTATTCTCCCTGTACTCACTCTTTTTCTCTCCCATTCCTCTGTTTTTCCTCTTCTTTCCCTTTGTTCTCCTCTATTACTCCCTCTCTGTTTTCTTTTTTAACTGCTCCCCACTTTCTCTCCTGTCCTGCTCACTCTGCCTCCCCGTTTTTCTTTCTGCCTTTTTCCTCCCCTCCCTTCTCTGTGTTTTCCTTTTCTTTTTCCCTCCCTGTTCTCTCTTTCTCCCTCCTCCACTGTTCTCTTTGGTTCGGTCCCTCCTCTGCTTTTATACCTAAAGGATGCAGGCGTTTTCAGTAACGGTCGGCGTCTCTTTCGTGGACGTTTAGCAGGCGTTTCTTTCTCTGGCTTTATAGCCGAATAAATGCCATACGTTTCAGTATTAGAAGCTGGGGCTAGTTGTTTCCTCTGCTGAAACGGTTCCCTGGTGCAACGAAGAAGATGATGAATAATGTCATTTACAACGGCGCCGTTTTTTTATGTGAAATGTCAACTTTCAGTTTGGTCACTCAAGTTCTAAAATTTCGTAGTTAAGTCCTTAGGTAAATTATAATTTGACTCATGAACTTTAATTTCTTCCAAATAAAGACCAGATTGACTTAAAAACAATTGTTTCTTGCTATCAAACCCTCCATAAATTCAATTAATCTTTCAATAAAATTTAATTGAGTTCATAAACATATGATTTTAGATTTTTCTTTCTCAAATTGAATTTTTATTGTCAATAGACTCTCATCAGTCAAAAATATAATGTTAAATTTTAATTCTTATATTTTTGAACTTCATCAAACAATTTCTAGTTATTTTAAGGGCATTCCAGCATACTTTTCTTGTTTCTATTATTTTTAGATTTTTTCTGAATATTTTTTTGATATATTTTTTTATATTTTCTTATTTTTTATGTGGGAATTCAAAAATAAATAACAACAAGTATCAAATCACAAATCTTAACCATCTTGTTGAAGTAGGTCCAATCAATAAAATAAAATTGTGGAGATGTAAATTTGAAACAAAGTGCAAAATTCATTTCTCGGTGAAAGACAAAAACCATGTTATTCAAGTACAAAGATACAATTTTTGAAGTTTTGCTGGCATGGGCGTTGGTTGTTTGTCCCAAAATTTTGACTGCTTTTGAAAATGCATGGCTCACATGGATTCTAAAGAAATGAAAAGCTAAGAGGTTTTATTCCGAATGAGAGTTTTGGCTTTAAAAAGAAGATCATCGTATTCTTGCTTCACGTATGTTGATCTTGCTCATTTATTAGTAAGAAACTCACGAATCTCAATGTCATAAGAAATTTTATTGTCCGATACAAATACAATTCTAGAGTTCAGTGCTAGAGTCTAAAGCCTGAATCAACTTAGCTTCGAAGCAAGAAAATGAAATTCAGTCATATTCCAGGTGCAGAACGGGTAAACAAAGTCATTTCCTGTCTGGGAATAAGTTGAGCTATTTCTCGAACAGTGTCTTCAGGTTGTAAGGCTTGACGATTTCAGGACTCCCATCCCACATTAGCTTTGCAAATTGATAGTTGGCCTTTTCGGTTGGATGAATTCCATCGAAGAAGAAATATTCGCTAACGTTATCGCACAGTTGGTATACTTTCTGGCCGCAAGTAATGGAAGCTCTCAATGGACCACTGCCACAGCATGCCATTTTCACCTCTTCGAAACCTTCACACAAAAATGTCAAAATGGAATCAGATAGTCCTCACATCATATCAGCAGATAAAGGAAACTCTGTAAGCTAGAGGCTTCACCATATTTTGAAGGGTTATTGAAAATTGCAGTTCCTGCAGTGTAGGCATCAAAAATTGAATAGGTACATCCTTTTAGTTGGCTCTTAAGCTCTTTGAGAGCTTTAGGGAGTGCTCTGTTGTGTAGTTTTGCAAGCACTGTAACTTCTTCCATGCAGCCAGAGCCACCTGTTCTGACTATTTCTAGTGCTCTAGAGATTGGTGGACAACCTAAAGGAAGCAACTTTGATAGTCCAAATTTCCTTCCCCCTATCTTATAAATTTCCTGAGACACCAAATTAAATTAATGCAATCTTAGTTTGATGAACTTGGGGAAGAAAATGAAATAAAGAATTAATTCATATGGTCTGAACATGTTAATTACTTGGATCACGGTTGTTATGTTGCCAATAACCATCTTGACATACTCCTTTTTGGAGTAGGATTGAAGCACAGTGGAGTTTGACGTGAAAGGTACCAAGTAGTCGTTAGTTCCAATGCTGAACATGTAAACAGCTGTGGATAACAAAGTCTTTACTTCTGAAGCTCCTAGTTTTTGCCTTAGCTGCTTCTCCATATTCTTGAAATTACTTAATTGAGTTTTAAGGTCCATAATCTATGAAGGAACAAGCGGGAAAAATGAAAAAAAATATATAGTATAAGTAATCATGCAACTTAAGAGATGGATAACTTTATATGAATTCAGGTTTATGCACACAGATTTATTCAAGCTAAATCCAGTCAAACAGGCAGGAATGATTTAGCAATAGGAGCACATACCAGTCCTTGATTAGTTTCAACGAGCGCACCAGCCCCCCCTGAAGCAAAGTTGACTCCATCTGTGAAATGATGGTTGCCGGGTTGTAAATATAGTGGAATTAATGGTAGCTTTGCAAATTCAGCTGGAACAAAGTTACAAGAATCATTTTGCCAAAAACATATTGTGTCAGTAATAATAGGTTGTCAAGAACAAACGAAAACAAACTGATTTTAAGGATGCGGTAGGAATTGGGCGTGGCATGTAGACTTGCTTTGAAGGAACCTTGGCCCTCCAAATTTTTCATAAAGCTGAATTTGAGTCTTAGACTTGGGAGTCTTTAAATTAAAAATACAAACAGGGCACCCAAAACTCCAGTTATTTTACCTTGACCTAATGTATAAATCCTTGTAATTTTCTCACGGGCCCCCATTTATTTTGTTCTACCTCTGTCTAAAACACTATGATGCCAAGTTTCAGTATAATAAGAGAGACAGTACGAATCCTCAAAATGTTCCTTGATCAAATCTTTCCCTCCATATCTACTTATTCTCCATAATACATTCAGCTTCATTTTTTTTCCTACAATTTTTAGAGTATTTTTTCACAAGTCAAACCAGTCATTAATTGGCTTATGAGAAAAGAATCTATTAATTAACTAGTGATCAATATAGAAATTCAAAACAGAAAGAAAAGAGCAGAAATTAAAAGGGAGAAGAAAAAATGCAAAGTATTGTACTTACAAATAAAATCTGGAATTAATCGACCATCACTAGCCCTTCCTGTGGGATGCTTAAAATATGTCTCTCCATATGGAAAGATATTTAGTTTGGGAATGTTAGTGTTGAGATAGATATTATTCCCAGCATCATAAAAGGAATCTCCGAAGATAAATAAAGCACCATGAGAGTAACTGTGGCAGCTTATTGGGACTAGAAAACTTGCACAGAGCACCAAGAAACATAAAATGTCGGACCTTGAACTCCCCATGTTTCTAGTGGTTCACTCTCTATTAACTCCGACCGTCAATCTTCCCATGTTCCTAGTACCATCTCTTATAGTATTCACCACGTAGCTCACAACTGTATGTGGTAGAAGTCATTTAGTGATCAATTAGTAATATTGTTTTTTAATTCCTTAATCTTGCATGCCAAGAAACTAGTCTTGCATACCAAGAAGCTACTTTTCTACATTAATTAATGCTTGCTTTAACAGACCTGCTAAGGAAACACATAAGATTAATATTTTATTTTAAAAAAAATACCACATCACAATTTCAAACATGTACTTACTCTGCCTATGATCCATAATGACTTACGTTTACAAAATGGATTTTCTCATGCCACTGGTCTTGTTCAAATATGGCAGCTGTAATCTGCAAAAGAGCTGCTTATAATTTTATTTTATTTTTGTGGTAATGAGGTGTTAGTGAGGTCAAATTAATTTGTTCAGAGTTAATTAGTTTTGTAATGTCTTGGATTACATATTATAACATTATTTTTTAGACTGAAACTCAAGGGGATAGTTTAGTGGTAAAGATCTTGGGCTTATGCTCCCTTTTAATTTCAGGATCGAATTTCACTCGTTACAATTGCTTAGAGCCATGCTCCCTGGTGTAAAAATCTATGACTTACTCTGTTTTTGTATGAGAAACTTCTGTGGGCATGGGCGCGAGAGTACGGATAGCCACCTTTTAGTCCAACAAAATAACAATAAGCCATGGAAATAGAAATACACGTACGCAAGGTTAAAAAAATTGAGGGGTGAGGGTATAGGTATTAAACCTAGACTGACCCGGCAGGTTGATCTGGTAACTGAACCGGTCTGGGTAAGGTAAAAGATCATGTTAAGCAAAAACCCGACAAAACCCGATTGACTTGTGACCCGGGACACCCGACAAAACCCGGATGAGACTCGGTTTTTTTTTTCAAATGTGGTTTTTCTCCTAGCCAAAGACCTCTCTTTTTTATATTTTCTAGTTAGTTATTAACTCTTTTCAAAGTTTATTATATAAATACTAGAAGAATGTTTTATTTTTTCAATGTAGAATTTGAAATCCTTTAATATATATACTTTATATTCACAAGAAAAAAAAATATTTTTTTAAAGTGGAATTTGAAATCCTTTAGTATATATACTCTATATTCACAAGAAAAAAGTTATGTATTTTCAATGTGGGATAAAAAAAATGTTTAGTTTAAATACTTCAACTTAAAAAGATAACATACTAATATAGTATATTTTCATTGTGGGATACAAAACTTTTTGAAATAATCTTTTAAACTTTATTATTTATAACATGTTTAGTCTATATTCACATGGATTTTTTCTTAATTTTTTCATATGAAATATTAAAACTTCTAATATTTTTTTAAAATTTTTCCGGGTTGATTCGAGTTAATCTATGTAATTCAGAACCTAACTTCTTAGCCAGGTCAATTTCTAAATTGGTTCTGATAACTATGGGTGATGGTTGTCGTAATTGGATGATGGAGTTCTTTTAAAATTTTTTATTATCATTGTAATCTTTATATATATATATTAAGATGCTCAAAGAAAAAAAAAACCTTCAAACACTAGGTTTGGTTTGACCCAAAAGTTAAGATAATTTGACACGCTTGTTTTACCTTGACTATAAACATGACTTGATGAGCAAGATTATTGGGTCATCGATTTTTCAAGAATATGACTAAATACTATTTAATATAATAGATAATAAGACTCAATTGGATAATCACATTTAGCATTTAATATGGTTTTATTATGAATTATTATACGAATGAGTTGAATTTAAAGGATCCATTATAGTACGTATAGGCTGGAAGAGAAAAACTTGATTTAAATATTAAAAGATAAAAAATTTTAAAATAATAATTATACAAAAGAATCTAAGATAAAATAAAATAAAATTTTAAAGAATGAGGATGATAATTAAAATAAAAAATAAATTAAAGGGCAACCAAAAACTCTTAATTGAAGGGTTAAATTAAAAATAAAAATAACTTCAACAAAAAAAAAAGAAAATAAAAAAAATGAGACTTCAATTTAAAAAAATAATACTAATAGACCATAAATATTGATTGAATGATAAAATTAAAAACCAATAAAATTTTAACAAAATAGTCAAAAAAATATTAGAAATCAAAAGAATAAAGATTAAATTAAAAAAATAATATATGACAAATTAGAATTGAATGATTAAATAAAAAACAAATAAAACTTTCTATAAAAGATAATAAAGCAAAAAATAAAATTCAAAAGAATAAAGACTAAAACTAAAATACAAAAAATAAAGATAACTAAGTTGTACTTTTTAAAGAAAGAGAGAAAAAAGAAATAAAAGAAAAGACTCATCAATGACAAACAATTCCACTAACACTAACAAACACCTCACCGAGAGAAAAAGAAGTTGGCATCGCTTTCAACGACTTGTAGAAAGAGCAAGTTTTGTCATCAGGAGGTGTCGTACACCTTCCACGTGCCAATATTTTTTTGTATTTTTAAATTTATTAATTAAATAAAAATAACTAAATTACCGCTAATAGTTATATAATTAACAAAAAAAAAACTAAAGTGAAAAAATAGAAAGGCCTCTAAATTGATGTTTTATTTTTTTGGATTATAATGGTAAAGATGTCCTTTTACTATATTTTTTTTAATAAAAAAAAGCCTTAAATTCCTTTGACCAGCAGTTTGTTAAAAAAATAAAATTATCCCAATGGTATTTTATTTTTTTTATTTTAATATTCATAAAAAATTAAAAAAATCAAATATTCCTCAGACAAATAATTAATGGGTCATTCAAAAACATCAAACTACCCAACTCATACTCTTATTTTTTCATGGAAGGGCACAACAATCTTATGAGTGCAAGCCCAATGCTAATGTGGAGGCCAGACATCTCTCTAAAAAAACTATTATTAGATCTTTTGGTTCAACTTGGGACGAGTGGTAATTGTGTTTGGGCTCTCATGGCTTTGTTTGCTTCTCCATAATTGAGCAAAAAAAGCTAAGCTTCAAGCTCTAAATATCCCACTAAAATTGTTAAATACTTTTGCGGGAAGGAAAGTTTGTGGAGGGATATTTGTTGGAAGTGATTTCATTTTATGCAAGTCCTTGTGTGAGCAGGCCTCATGCGAACGTAAGAACCCATGCATCTCCTCGAACATGAGCATCTCCCAACAGAATAGCTCAAACAAATGGGAGTTTCTTGAGATTACATCGATCTTGATGTTTGTTGGGCATATGGTTGGTCTCCATCTCTACGTTGTGATTTGTTGTTATCTTTGTTCAATAGTTTATGTTCATAAATTCGAATATCATGCAAATTAAAATGATGCTTGCAGGTTTTTCCGTCTATTTTCGTTTCTTTACTTCTGCTGCAGATTTTACTCAGCAATAATGCTTTCTGCTGTCGTGCTAATTTATTGACAGTTACAAGACAGTTCCCTAACATGAACTATGCACTCCCCATTCGTCGCAAGAAATGTAATTTGTCACAGGCACCACGGGCGGTAGTGAAAATTACGTGAGTAGTTTCTGCAAGTGTTCCATAAGCATCTGTTGAAAGTTGAATCCTAAATGATCCACTGGGATTGGAAATGAGAGACAGAATACATAATCAAACTACAATCGGTATTAATTAGCAATTACAGAAAATTGCGAAGATCAATCACATAGATATAACAAACACAAAATCTCCAAAATAATCCTCGAGAAGCTCTTATACACTGACATACAAGCTCAGCCATGGTCCATTGCACAGCTTGTTATACAAGAGATGATATCGGAACAGGAAAACTGCAACCGAAGTCCTGAAAGTCTTAAAGTTTTAGAGTGAGATCTGGGGCAGAATCGTCCGAGTTCACCGATGGAGTTGCCCCCAAAAAATTCATGTTTGAGCTTCGTGCAAGTACAAAACTTTGATGAGCGTCATCTGCCACAGCTACCTGTCGAAAACTACCTGGCCATACCAACTCTGCCTCTTCATCCTCCATAAATATTGGCAGACCCACGTATCCATGATCAAATCTTGCACTGCTACTTATGTCTTGTGGCCTTACTGGTTGTGCAAAACTTTGGTGAACTGAAGAATGTGCCTTGATTCCCAGAGATCGAAATGAGGATCCATGCAGAGGCAAAGATGCTAGGCTGGCATACCTTTCCGAGAAAATACCCATTCTTATTGCACGCTTTGCTAATGTCCTTTCTCTCTTGTGAGCATTTTGGTGTCCACCAAGTGCCTGAGAGCTGAAGAATTTGCGCTGACAGTAATTGCAAGAAAAAACTCGTGGTATTGCTTCAGCTGTAGTGCGCGATGCAGGATCGTTGCTACTTTCGCTTGTGCTTGACAATGAGAGTCCCATCGAGTCCCTTCCCCCTAACTCATCATCATTGAAGCAAAGTTTTAAGTCAAGAGAAACCGTTTCTGAACCGGATTGAGTTGCTATGGCATTTTTGAGATAAGAAGAGTTAGTGAGGCTTTCATTGGAGGGACCTGCAGAAGTTTCTTGGTTTGATAAGTTGGAAGCCACTTGGCTGCTAACATCAGAAACATTTTCTGATGATGCCTCAACTTCAAGATCAATAATAGGTTTCATCTTTGAAGATATTACTTCTAGCAAACACTTCACATGTATAGTTTCCAAGCGGTAGTTAGATTCAGACTCTGGAAACTAGATGTTTTCAACCTGCAGAATTCGGGGTAGTGAGTGAATGGTGTTTCACAGTTAAACTTTTACCAACGGATAGTGAAAGAAAAAATAGATAGCAAAACAAGAAAGACAAGAAGAACAATCTGAAGTTTGAGGCTGGGAAATCATCGATGATCATTTCCTCAGCATATATATCGCTTGGACAAGGAGATTCTTATAACAAGCATAGCAACACCCTACTATCCAAGTGATTCATAAACTTTACCAAGTTGACATTCTGTTCACTGATCGAAGGTGAATTCATTAATATTGTTTGGAGTAAAACCTACGATTCTAAAAAGCATCATCGAACTTGTACCATCATAATCGAACCTGAGTGAGTTGATGCATTCAAACACAGAAAGATTAGGCCTTTTTTGTCCTGCCTCCACTTTCAGTGGTCCCACTGTGAGCTTATTATGAGGCCATGTTTCCTCCACGATTATACATAGTGGACAATGATAAGGACAATGGAAGGGACAGGACACTCTCCTTAACTGGTATTCATTTATCTAAACAAAAATGTGGTGACCATAAAATTAACTGAAAGGATACAAAGAGATCAAGCTTCATAATCCAGACAAAATATATAGAAACAACGGAAATAAGCTACTCTTCAAATCTCATTGATTCCAAACTCTCTTACAAAAACAGAACAGGAAGCAGAAATTTTCATGTTACTAAAGCAATATCATGTCCCAAGTCAAAAATTAAGGACCAAAATTAAGTTGAAGGAAAGGAAAACACAGAACCCTGTCTGATGAAACACAAAAAGGTCAACCTAAAACTCTGTTAAGATTGGAGACTTATTTGGTTCTTTTATGAATATAAGCAGGCATTCAAATTTGGTGGGAATAAGTCCAATTAGCTACGAAGAGACCCTAGTTTAGTATATATGAGCTAGCAGAAGCAGCAGTCTTACTTGAAGGAAGGGAAGGTTGTGTATGCTTTTATGCAAATCATGAATATTGATCAACATAGAATTCATCACAATTAATTCAGTTCCTTGGTGGTATTTATGAACTCAATCAAGCAAGTAGCCTGCATTCAGCCCCAAAAAGGTCCTAAAATTAAGCATTCTGCCATTTTCCTATTGAAAAGAACAACAAAGCTTATGTTTGCAGAACCAGAATCATGTACTGTTACCAAGAAAAACTGATGAATAAATAATCTAAACTCTCTTTTAAATGTAGGCTGCCTTTTAATGAGCTGAATTAGGTAGAGCAACCATCAAAACCGCAAGAAGAGAGCCACATAAAAAACCAAGATAGAGGTAAGGAAAGAACAGGAACATCAAGGGATATCAATCATCAAGAGCCACACACCTTCTTGGCAATAAAAAAACAGCAAAGCTAAACAAAAGCTAGTACAAAGAGAATGAATAAGATAGCATGTAGAGCTTTACCATCCTGAATAGCAAGTAGAACCAACTGCTGCTACCAAGCTAGCTTCGGGAAATCACGAGTGAGGATACTGCTTAGAAATTAGAAACATCTGGCTACCTTGCTATCTAACTAGTGCTTTGCCCTGAATGATTGGTTGATGATCATCACAAGACAAAGCAGGCTCGTGGGTTTCCTTGTTTTTGCAACACAAGTAGAGAAATGATAATGGAAAATGAAATGGAGAGAGAGAGAGAGAGAGATGGAGAGATGGTGGGTACTGATGTTTAATTATGGGAAAGCAAAGGTGAGAAGAGAGAGTGGGGGGGGGACAGTGGCGAGGGATAAGTCAGAGAAAAGGTTTTGTTGTGTTTGGACTAATTTAACCAAAATTACAAAAGCAAGAAAAAGCATGTGTGGCATATGACTCCATAGTCTCCCAACTAAACTGTCACAAAGTCTTGGCCAATGTACTTGGTGATGTTTTTGTTGATTTTTGAGCAACTTCCTATGGCAATCAACTCAACTGCCTGCAAAACACAAGTACTACTCGCTACTACAACTGGGATAAGAGCATGTCTACAGCTAGAACAAAGCAAAAGAGAATTAGTCGTTAGTCCCACAAAAGATTCTTTCTTTCCGCTATAAGAGTTTATGCAGATAAATCCAGGATGCATGGGGTCACTCAAGTACTCTTCGTTCATCAGATTCACCGTCTACTTTCCTGTGCAAGCAAGTCTAGCTTAACTATAATGAATGTGTGTTTTGCATTTAACTTGTTTGAAAAAACAAAATTATAAATTATAACTTTTTTATAACAGGGGTTTTAAAAAAGAATTTTTACTGTTCGTTTGAGATTGCAAATCAAATAGAGGTTAGTCAAATTTAAATATAAATGCCATGGCAACAAGCACTCTCTTTTTTTAAAAAAATTTCTTTAACTTCCCTAAGACCCTAACCTACCATAAATCTAAAAGCAAATGTTCCTTGCAACTGTACTCGTTATTCTATTCTGCATTATTGTTCCTTCTTTACATTTTTTTAGTCTTCAAAGCGGCTCCTTGGATAGATTTTGTTGATTCCAGAGAGGAGGAACTGATCAATTGCTATTATATTCATGGTAGGAATCCATTATATGTTGTTCTATGTTCTCAGGTACTTTTTGTTAGCTATAAAATTCCTCACTTACAGGCTATTTTATCTGGGCTGTGCACACTGACCTTCCCATTTGATTTTAATGGCGTTCATGTTATGTTAGAGTATCTGGGCTGTGCACACTGACCTTACAGGCTATTTTTGTTTATCAAACATTAGTTAGAGAGTGAGATAATTCCCTTCAACAGCCAGTTCTTAGGGTCTGTTTGGGAAAGTTGCGACTAAATGTAGTTCAAAAGCTATAAATTATTATAGCCTCTGGTAAAAGGAGATGTGATATTAGCTTTTAAGTATATGCTACTGAATGAAAAGCCATGGAAGCTCAGATAAAAAAAGAAGCAAAAGTTGGTGCACTTAGTTTCATTACAAGATGACTTGAGAACTTGGAAAGTAGATTAAATGTTTTAGTGGTAAAAAAATATTTAAAAGAATACATTCTTTTAATTAATGATTTTAAAAATCTCAATTAAAAAATAGAATAATTTTTTTCGACTCTCAAATTTATATCCACGTACTCAAACCTAAGATTAATTATGGAATAAAGAGTTCAAATAAAAGCCTCCGAGCATCGGAACCACAAAGCACGAACCTCGGATACCCCTTGTAGCTTAATTTATCAAGCATATGTTGACAATTACACAGCCTCCAACTTGGAAGAAAGCTCCCAGAAGATAGAGAGAGCAGAGAGAGCAGAGAGAGCAGTTTGTATTAACAATAATATTGGTCTTGCTTTATTGCCAGTTATGCCTTCTGATGTTTTTTATTTTTTATGTTTTTTTTAATTTTTAATGTGTTTATATAAAAAATTATTTTGATACTTTATCAATCAAGAAGCACTTTATAGAAAAAAATATTACACTGTATTACCAAACACATGTGTAATAAGGGTCTGTTTGGAAGTATGATAGAAGTTGTTTTTCAAAGTATTTTTGGGTTAAAAATACATTAAAATAATATATTTTTTATTTTTAAAAATTTATTTTTAACATATAAACATCAAAACAATTTAAAAACATCAAAAAAATAATAATTAAAAACTAAAAAAATTAAAATTTAAAAACATGATTATATCACAACACCAAACAAAACCCAAGTTAGTGCATCCAACCATACCTAAATTATTGCACCACAAGTTTAAGTGCATGTGAAGAGGTTAATAAACAAAGAAAAGAGTACATGGTACTAGTCGAGAAAATCAAACATGGTAAATCAAATCAACAAGATAAGCATAGAGCTTTCTTTTCACGACCCATGCGAAGAAGCTAAGAGATAGGCTCATGTTATGCCTATAATCTAGGCAATTAGAAACCTAAACACATGCTCATAAAATATTAATATTGTCACTTCCAGTACTAATTAAAGTAGGTAATAAAGTATTGATGGTGATTAAAAGTGATAGTCCCTCATGTCAAACCAATGCAATGTCGACAAATCATCCCAAAAGTGATGAAATTGTCAAAAAGATGCTAGAAACAAGAACAATTTTCGGTGCCATGATTACTGAGAAATTGGGGATATCTCAAATTAAATTCTTAGGTATTGTCCGATTCTCAACTTTATCCAAAAAGAAAAGAAAAAAATATTGATTATCGAATATTTAACCCAATCAAAGTTCACCTACAATTATTTTTAAAATAAAAATTAAAAAAATCAAAATCAAAATTTACATTCCAAAAAATGAAAGGCCATTTGATATTTTTAAAATATCAATCATGAAAATCGAGGCACAAAAAATTAAAAAACAAAAAGTAAAATAAAAAGAAATTGTTAAAGTTACTTGTTTCATCATATATTATGGTTGAGGAAATACTTCACCGAGATGATTCCAACAACATTAATAACGGTCATCATCATAGCTTAGAGAAATCACACACACTACATAATGCAATGGACTTTCTCATATATTGGCGCACATATTACACGTTCTAGATATTTTTTTTCTCTTATTTAATTTAGTCTTGGATTATCTAATATCTCTTCAACTTATAATTTATAATCTGATTTTTTTTAATAATTCTTATGTTTTTTTTCTCTCTTGATTTAATTTGTTTATGATTTTGTAATAATTTTTCAATTTGATATTGATTTTTTTCCAACTTGACCAATAAAGACCTAATTAGAGAAAAATAACAACATAAAAAAACAAAATAATTCAATCAGCCCCAAGTGCAGCTTGGAAGAACACAATAGGAGAGCGAAAATATACTCACAACTCAAAAGGAATATTGTTGTTCTAATGTTTAACTATTTGATTTTTGTGTTTTGAAATACTAACATGCCATCAATTATCAATTATAGAGAGCGAAAAAAGTTTCAAGTTTTGCCTACTTAGTCGAGTTTAGTGAGTTGCATGTGACTTTGACATTTTTTCACTAAAAAAAGTTGCATGACCCGCGGCGTAATGTGAGAAGCAATCTATTAAAGAAACTAAAGGAGAAAGGAGTTCTTTAATAGTAGAGTCATCGTAGAAATATGCCAAGTTCTGTAAATTCTTCAATTTCTTTGGCTACTTTCATATGCCATTTTTGGCATTTTCTAATTTGCTTTTTTCTCTTTCAAAGTTTTAATTTTTCAATTTTATCCTTTTATATCACATTTTCATCTTTTTTGTTTAAAAATTTCTTCCATTTTCCATTTCCTAGCGTGTTCATAGTTTTGGACACCGTTTCATTATTTATAGGAAATTGATTTTGTAAAATTAAACTATAATTATTGTTAAAAATAACAATTAAAAAATTAAGAATCAAAGGTTACATTCTAAAAAATTCAAGCCCTCCTTGATATTTTTAATAGAATTGGCATGAAAACCAAGGCATACAAGAAGAAGAAAATATAGTAGGGAAAAAAAAAATTGTTGAAGCCACTCATTTCACTATGCATCATCGTTGAGAGAAGATCTTATCGAGACAATTTTAACAACATAAAAGATGGCTGCCATAGAAGCTTAGAGGAAGTTGCATGTGTCATCGTAGTGTTGTGGTCTTCTTTACATGTTGACGCATATGTGTTTGTCCATGATTGTTTTTCATTTCATTTCATTTAATCCATAATTCTCTAATATCTTTTTAATTTAAAACTTAATTTTTTAATAACTCTTATATTTTTTTTCTTTGTTCAATTTTGTTCATTATTTTTTATTAACTTTTCAATTTAATCCCAACTTAGTCCAATAAAGACCTAATTGGGAAGAAACAACGATACAAGAAAAGAAAAATAAAATGACCCAACTAGCCTCAAATGCAGCCTAGTCAAACACAACATGAGAGTAAAAATGTACTTGCACTTAGAAAAAATATTGTCATGCTCATGTTATCATTTGTCATCAATTATAGAAAAGAAAAACAAGCTCCTATACACTTTAAAACAAAAGGCTAAGAAAGGAGTTGGTTGGAAGGTTTCAAGTTTGGCCCGCTTAGTTGATTTTAATGATAATATCAAAAAAATTCTTATGACTTTGACTTTCTCCCCTAAAAAAATTAGTATGACCTGCAATGTAATGTGAGAAGTAATTTAATTAACAAGAACTAGTTAAGAAGAGGGAATCATTGTTTTCATATTTACAAAGTACTATTTATTGGAACAATGTTTTTTAAAATTTTTAATTTTATCTTTTAATATTGGATTTATTAAGGGTTGACCTTCATAATTTAGTTTTATTTGTTTTTTATGAGGTTATCTCAATCTCATGTTTGCGAGTTTTGCATGTCAACCTAGTTGACTAGGGTTTTTTTTAGGTTCTATTTTGTAATTGATTTTTTTTTAATTTTATCCTTTAATATTTTAGTTGATTGAAAATTAAGTTTTATAATTTGTTTCAGTTTACTTTATATGAGGTTATCTCAGTCTTGTGATCCAAGTCAGAGGTTTTGCAAGTTGACTCAGAATTTTTTTTTTATAACACAATATGTTTAGTTAAGTAAAAGAGACAAAATATAAAATAAATTCATTTTTGAAATTGTTTTGGAATTAATTTTGGTCTTTTTAAAATAGAATATATTTTGTTGAAATTTTGTTTAATTAACATGATTTAAATAAATTATGAGTGAATAAGAAATTAATCTAAAAAAATATTTGGTTTTTCAACTTAAAGAACTCTTGGTTTTTCTAGATTTAATTCTTAATTTATGGTAGTTAATCAAATATTGATAATGATTGAAATTAATTATTCAAATTTTTAACTTTTTAAATTTATTATAAAAAGGAAGGAGTGAAAGAAGAGTTTCTAACATAAATGTTTTAGATTTTTCCTTGCCTCATATTTTATTTTCTTTTCTTTTCATTTTAAGTTTTATTTTTCTCTCAAATTTAGAGTTTAAATTCATCTTGATGAGAAATATTTGAATTTCATATTTTTTATTTCAAATATATTATATAGAAGTGCATCTAAATTAAAGTAGTGTTGTTGGAATCTTGAGAGATATATTGCAAACATTTTAGTTGCACAAGTGAGGAGCAGTAAAACTTTAATTACAAATAATTAATCATTGACAATAACAAAAAATTTATTATTTTAAAGTGTTTTAACAAATAAATATACTTATTTATTTTTATTTAAACATAGATATTTTTTATTATTGATATGCATGCTAGAACTTTAAATTAATATCAATTACAAGTTTGATTATATGTTTAGTATATTTGCTATAACTCTTTTTATTTTATTTATCTTAAAATCATTTTATTTTGCGAGTTAATGTTTTTGCATACTTATAATTTTAAATATTTATAAACTCTAGATTTGTGTTACACAGTTTAGCATGCATTTATGATGAAGAACTAAATATTATTGTTCACTAATCTAATATTATATAATATGTAAGATGTTTTTTTAAAATATTTTTAATTAAAAATACATTAAAATAATTTTTTTTATTTTTTGATATTAGCAAATTAAAATTATTAAAAAATACTTTCAAAAATATTAATTCAATATTATTTTAAATAAAAAATTATTTAAAAAACAAATATCAATGGAACAACAAAGAGACACTTATGCTCGAGATCAAGTATTGTCCCCACCAACATCTGACTTTGTTAGTTTGTTTTACTCATGGCAGTTTCCGACAGTCTCAAGTTGGCGCCGCTTGGTGTGCTTCCCGAGAAGCCGCTCTTGCCCTTTGCCACAGCCGCCTAGACATTACCCTTTCATGGGCCCCCACCACCAAGCACCCATCCCGCCAAGCATATCCAAGTCCCATATCTTTGACTAAACTATTATCTAGTCCCTATGTTTTAGAAAAATAACAAATTCATCCTTTGTTTTTAAATGCTGAATATTGAGTCCCTGTAAATGATATGTCCAGTATCTATTAGTTTTCCATGACAATTTATGTGTTCTTTTTTTTCTTCTAACATATCATTCATTTCTGGTCATATTTTTTAATTTCACCAACTGCAAACAAAATAAAAAAAATCCATTTAAAAAGGGAAATTTGGATATATATATATATATATATATATATATATATATATATAAAAAAGAATTAACAGTCAAATCTAGTTAAAGGACTAACTTATGATTTTCAAAACTAAAGGGAGTATCTTGAAAGATCATAAGAGAATAAGGACTAACTAATATATTAAATGGACAAATTCATGTACTAGCAAATACATATATATTTACATGCTAGTTACCTAAAGCATTTGTGTTATAATTAGTACACAAGGATACATTGATTAACTTAATATAAAATATAGGTACATTTAAATAAAATAAAAAAATTGAATGTCTCAACATTTTAATTTCTCCTAATCTTGAAAGGGAATTATACTCCTAACTCTTCAAACCATATAATATCTCACGACATGTGAAATTCTCAAAAAATTAAGATTTTTTTGTCTTGCCAAACATATAATGTTGGAAAAAAAAATATAGAATATTTCAATACCAAATGCTTCCAAATATATAAATTTTCTTATTAATTATCTTGGTCTCAAAAAAAAATTATGAATAAACAAACTTGAAAAAGGATATAAAAGACTCATTTGGATTCTAATAAAAATATATATTTCATCATCAAAATCTGGTATAAGAATAGTTTGACTGTTAAAAAAATCATCAATACTAGTTCTAGTGATGTAGAGATATATTTAATAATACTAAATAGTCAGCACCATAGTCTATGATTAAATATTTAATTTAAATTATAATATGTACTTAATGATTTTTTTAAGTAATGTTCGATTATTGTCCTGAAATATAAAAGATAAAAACATTGAAGATAAAAATATGTTTAGTTGAAGAAACAAATATATAAATATAAAAATAAATATGTCTTGACAATTTTGAAATGATTTTTTGTATTTCCAAAACATATTTAGATATAATATTTATTACTTTTTATTCTTAAAATATAATTATAAAAACTTTTTATTCTAAAATCTTTTATTTAAGACATATAATAATAAAAATTACTATTATTAAAATTTTAAAGCACAACTTGAAAGTCAATCCAAAATAAAAATAGTTTTATAGTTTTATGAATATATGCGCGTGCACGCAATATTTAAAGATTTATGTTATAATAGACTTTAATGGAGCAACTTAGCTAGGGCAAAATCATTGAAACTTGCTAAAAATATCCATTTAATGTTTTTTCAGTAAAATACCCTAATCCTTAAAAAGCAAAAACAAATTTTGTTGTTGTTTACGTCAACTGTAGATTAATCCAAGAGATTATCCACGATATTCAGTCAATTAAATACAAGAACAAGTCGATGAGTTCATTTGAATCATGGGCTCGAGTGATCGAGTTGGTGTTTCAAGAACCTGTTCCTTGAGAAAAAGGGAGAATTGGGAAAGGGATGGATTTTTAAAGAGATTCCTCCAACCCAACTTGCTACGCTTTTTAAAGGCTAGACCCAAAGAAAAAAAACATCGAAAAGGGACCAAATTCACCCAGAGAAACACAAGAGAGACACAGAAAGAAATCCCTTGGTACTGTCAACTTATGCAACAAATTCCAATATATGTTATTCATTTACATTTAGAGTTGCATTTCTAAGTGGAATTCATGAATAATTTTTATAATGAATTCTAGGATTATAATTCATATGAAAGAGCACCATAACTCCAAATATACTTGGTGATTTCTTATCATTCTATATGTTAGAGCCTCGAGGTCGTTGTTCTGTGAATAAAGTCAACTAAATAACTTCTCTTCTACGAGGTTTTTTTTATTTATGAGTTTCACAGCATTTATGTGTGTGTGATTTGAATTTTAGCTGATTTTAATTACTCTTCGATCAAATTTCTGTGGCCCTCAAAGAGTGTCCGAAGTCTTGCCCCTAGCAGTTTTTTTTTTTCAGTTACAAGTTGAGTGAGGTTAATTTACATCTATTCGAGTAAATTTATTTATTTTTTAAAAAATAAAAATTAAAATAATATAGTTTTAATTTTTTTTTAAATCAAAACAAGTTGTTCGTCAAACTAATCAAATTAAATCAAGTCAATTAAAATTTAAGTTATTTAGAAACTCAATTCAAATCACAAGCCGAGTTCTGGGTCAATCCAGCTTGCTAGGCTGAATTTTATAATCTTAATGGGCAGTCATAGATAATATATCTAACACCCTTGTAAATGACAACAAATCCTAACATGCTGGCCCAAATAATTGGGCTTTTATTGGGTCTCGTAGCTGACTAGAGATGCTGGCATAAGGCCCATAATAAATGAAATTCCAACATCAGACATGATGGCCCATTTTAGAAAATAGAATTGGTGGAAGAAAAGAAGTAATATTTTCTACTGAGTAGGTTAAGAACGTATTCTCAATCAAATCAATGCAAGAACAAAACATTGACATAACAGAACACGCGTACTCAGTAATAGGTTCAGACAAACCCCTCCCTTCTTATGTGGGGATATGTCAACTTGTGAGGGCAATGTGAATAGGAAGTTCGAAAAGATTTTCTCTTGAGATGAAAATCTTGTGCACAACGACACCTTACCTGTTCATGGCTTGCTTGCTAGCTAAAGATAAGGTTAATGGCCTCACAACGCAGAGGCCAATAAAAAGAGGAAAAGAACATAAAATGAAAGACAAGAAAATATTTGAGAGGTTACTATTGCAAATCGGCAGTACTATCCATATCTGAGAGATGACAAAGCTCGCACCTTCCTGCACTCAAAAGCAGCCAAATATTAACACTTTCAGCTCTCTCATGGTCCTTTTAGCCATGTATTTGGTGGAATCATATGATCAATGCACATGCAGCTGTTAAGCCATGGAGAAACATGGAACTTTCTTCTTTCCAGGGCAGCTCTGTAGAGGGATCTCCTCCATTACAATTTAGTAACACCAACCCTAGCTATCAAGGTCCTCTCTATATTAAAATCTTCTGTTGAAATTCATCAGTACTGATCTTGTCGATCAAGGTTAGCAAAAGGGTAAAATAAAAGATTAATTAATTAAGAGATGGGAATTATTTTCAACATCTGGTAGAACTATATAGAACATGATCAAGAAAGTGATAATTAATATGGACAAAGTTCTAATCGATTAGTGTCCTTGTTTGTGGCTGAAAGGCCATAGCTCTCTCATTGCACATCAAATCAAATGATGTTCCCTTGCCAAAGCTCTTTCATCAGGACACGGATGAAAGGTGTCAAGTCTCAATCACAAAAATAAAAAATATATATAAATTATTTTTTCTTATCAAATCAATTTCAAAAAAGATAAATCCTTCTTATCCGAATGAGATGTATAAGATTATCATACATATAGGATAAGACAACTCAAGTGTGAGGTTACAATCTATCTCAATCTAGAAGCAAATCGAGTAAAATCTAACGTTAACTAAATGTGTTAAAAATAGAACAAATTATCAACAGTCATTGTTTTATTCTATGTTTATTATTTAATTTGGCATCTAGGTTTTAGATAACAGATAATTATTATCTCGGGATAAAAAAAACATGGAACAAAGAAAATATTTTTTTAAATAGTTTTTATTTTAAAAATATAAAAATTCATTCTTAAACAATAAATTTATTTTATATTTTTATTTTTTCAATCAAATAAATTTATAATTCTTTTGTATTTATCACTTCTATCGGATGATACTAACCAAATTCAACCTTAATGGAAAAAAAAAAAAACAAACCTCAA
Source organism: Populus x sibirica (assembly GCA_019202695.1). NCBI lineage: Eukaryota > Viridiplantae > Streptophyta > Magnoliopsida > Malpighiales > Salicaceae > Populus > Populus x sibirica. The sequence continues at coordinate 917,740 of JAGMVL010000526.1, read as the reverse complement.
AATATCCTCTAACTATACACAAATTCTCAAATGTGTTTTCAAACTAAATATTTCCTCAAACGGATCTCCACGGAGTCAGATATTCATCAATCAAATTGCTCCATTGAGCCATCTTCCCTCCCCTTAAGCTATATTTTTCTTAGAACCTTCCCTATATATTTCTATGAATTTTTCATTGCTTTCCGTCAAAGTTATTTTTATCTAAATTGCTAAAACAATGCCATTTTGAGAAGTTGATATATATATATATATATGGGGAGGTTTTCAGATGAAGGATCCAATTGATGCATGCATGATAATTTGAAGACCTAATTATGAAGCATTTACATTGAAGAATCTAAATAAATTCACGTTTGGGACTAATTCGAGGCTTGCTCTAAATAATTTGAGGAAGGCAAGTAGATATGAAGAATTATAATTATACTCCATGGACAAAAAAATAGTTGGCAAATAAAAAAAAACTAAAAGATAAAAAAAACTCTTCCACGGGCCAAAGATCACTTCTTTTCATATCAAAGTCTTTTAGGATTGTGACTATAGTTTAAAGTGTTTTTTATTTAAAAATATATTAAAATAATATTTTTTTATTTTTTAAAAATAACACATCAAAACAATATAAAAACATATAAAAATTTTTTTTAATAAAAATAAAAATTTAATTTTTAAAAAATATAATTTCAATCTCAATTCAAAACGCGGCGGAACAAAACATGCATGGGAGCTGTAACCTTAACAATGTAAGCTTGAATCCTAGACCTTTAAATATTTAGGGTAAAATAGAATCCATGTGCCCTGATTATGGCTAGCTTGCATGAGCCCTATGACCATATGCCACCTCAACTTTCAAAATTCTGCTCAAACAGGCAAAGTACCTCTTCTGTCAAGACAGCATACAAGGAATGCAATATTTAGATAAAAGACAATTGACATTGCCAGCTTATGCAAATCATGCACTAGCCTTGTGTACCTAGAACAGGAATCCAAAACTGAAACTACAAGCCACTCTCTTACAACTTCTAGCCTTTTTTAACCTCTGTTGTTGACAGCCTTAAGATTCTCAGATATGTGGACCCCCTCTTGCATGTGCTTTGCCTTTCAATTACAGGCTACACCTCCCTCTCTCCCTTCTAACTCACTCCACTCCCATGTCCCAACAATGCCAACTCCTCTCCCTCCCTCCTACTCTCCTAGGTTCCCCAAATTGGACCTTTTCTTCTTGTTCTTTCTTTCTTCTTTTCCCTCTCTTGTGTGTAACTATAAGCACATGCATTTTCCTTGAAAAGTTTACTCATTTTGCAGCCAAAAATACAACCCAAACAAGAGAAAGAAGAAGAAGAAGAAGAAACTCTTCCCCCTTCTTTGGTTATTGAATTCATTAGCTCTTCTTTTCTTTTCTATCAAGAACTATAAGCCAATGCATTTCACTTAGAAAGTTTACTTCTTTTGCTTCAAAAACAGCACCTTCTTTTGCTTCATCTTCTCTTCTCTGTAAAGATGAAGAGAAGAAGCCATCAGAGAACGAAACTTTTACTAGTTTTCCTTGTTGGATTTTCTTCAATCTTTCATTTTGCAAACTCTCAAACAAGCCCAGATGCTGAAGTTATGTTCTCTCTCAAAAAAAGCCTCAACGTGCCAGATTCACTTGGATGGTCCGATCCAGATCCATGCAACTGGAACCATGTAGTATGTTCGGACGAAAAGCGGGTCACCAGGATCCAAATTGGACGCCAAAACCTTCAAGGTACACTCCCTTCAAATCTCCGAAACCTTGCTCAACTTGAACGTTTAGAGCTTCAGTATAACAACATTTCCGGTCCTTTGCCAAGTTTAAACGGGTTAAGTTCATTACAAGTGATCCTTCTAAGTGACAATAAGTTCATTTCAGTCCCTGGTGACTTTTTCACTGGTTTATCTTCACTTCAATCTGTGGAGATCGATAACAACCCGTTTTCCAATTGGGTTATACCAGAAAGTATAAAAAATGCTTCTGCTTTGCAGAATTTCTCTGCAAACTCAGCTAATATATCCGGGTCAATACCGGGTTTTTTTGGCCCGGATTCTTTTCCGGGTCTAACCATCTTGAGGTTAGCTTTCAATGATCTTGAAGGTGAGTTGCCTGCAAGTTTTTCGGGGTCACAAGTTCAGTCTTTGTGGCTTAATGGGCAGAAACTTAGTGGTGGCATTGATGTTATTCAGAACATGACTTTGTTAAGAGAAGTTTGGTTGCATTCTAATGGGTTTTCGGGTCCCTTACCTGACTTCTCGGGTTTGAAAGATTTAGAGAGCTTAAGTTTAAGAGATAATTCATTTACTGGCCTTGTTCCTGAGTCTTTGGTTAACCTTGAGTCGTTAAAGTTTGTGAATTTGTCGAATAATTTGCTTCAAGGACCAATGCCTGTGTTTAAGAGCTCAGTTTCTGTGGATATGGTTAAGGATTCGAACAGATTCTGTCTGCCAACTCCTGGTTTGTGTGATTCGCGAGTTAACACATTGCTTTCGATTGTGAAATCAATGGATTATCCTCAAAGGTTGGCGGATAGTTGGAAGGGGAATGATCCATGTGCTGATTGGATTGGAATTACTTGCAATAACGGGAACATCACAGTTGTCAACTTTGAGAAGATGGGGCTAACAGGCTCGATTTCTCCAGATTTTGCTTCGGTTAAGTCATTGGAAAGATTGGTTCTTGCAAATAATAACCTCACAGGTTCGATTCCACAAGAAATTACTACCTTACCCGGACTTAAAGTGCTTGATGTGTCAAACAATCACCTGTATGGGAGAGTTCCAGCCTTTACCAGTAATGTGATTGTTAACACTAATGGTAATCCAAATATAGGGAAGGATGTGAATAGTTCTACATCTTCGGAATCACCATCTGCAAGTCCATCGGCGAATACTGGCTCTGGAAGTGGTGGTAGTTCAAGAAAAAGTGGCAAGAAATCTTCTACTTTGATTGTAGTAATTATATTTTCGGTAATTGGGGGTGTTTTCCTGTTGTCCTTGATCGGCTTGTTGGTTTTCTGTCTATACAAGAAGAAACAAAAGCGGTTTAGCAGGGTACAGAGTCCGAATGAAATGGTGATTCATCCTCGCCATTCTGGGTCTGATAATGAGAGTGTGAAGATTACAGTTGCTGGCTCAAGTATCAGTGTTGGTGCTATTAGCGAAACACATACTATTCCTGCAAGTGAACAAGGTGACATTCAAATGGTTGAGGCTGGGAACATGGTCATTTCTATTCAAGTGTTACGGAATGTTACAAACAATTTCAGTGAAGGAAATATATTGGGATGGGGAGGTTTTGGGGTGGTCTACAAAGGTGAGTTGCATGATGGTACAAAGATTGCTGTGAAGAGGATGGAGTCGGGTGTCATAAGTGGTAAGGGACTAACTGAGTTCAAGTCTGAGATTGCTGTTTTGACCAAGGTTAGGCACCGACATCTCGTTGCTCTTCTTGGGTACTGCTTGGATGGTAATGAGAAGCTTCTTGTGTATGAATATATGCCACAAGGGACACTCAGTAGACATATCTTCAACTGGGCAGAAGAAGGATTGAAACCACTAGAGTGGACAAGGAGGTTGACTATAGCCTTGGATGTGGCAAGAGGTGTTGAGTACCTTCATGGTTTGGCTCATCAAAGCTTTATACACAGGGACTTGAAGCCTTCAAACATTCTTCTTGGGGATGATATGAGGGCTAAGGTTGCAGACTTTGGTCTTGTGCGTCTTGCACCAGAGGGTAAAGGCTCTATTGAAACTAGAATTGCTGGAACTTTCGGATACTTGGCACCGGAATATGCAGGTACCATTTCCTCTAGTTGCTTTACCCTTCAATTAATGTTTAAATTCTTTCAAGGCTACCGTATGTTTGGACTTTTGTATATGTTCGAGTTCTAGTTTTTCGATAGAGATTAGGGGAAACATATAGTTAGGTCACGTATTCTTATATATTGACTGCTATTACTCTGAGATTGTTCTCATCACAAACTTCACACAAATGCACAACAATTAATACCGTGTTAACTACCAAAAAAGGTTCATCAATCTCCTGTTCAAATTGTGTATTTTTGTTTTGTTGTTGATTTGTTATTTGTGTTCATCAATCTCCTGATTTCTCTCTTAATTCACATTTTCACTTCAACTCTTGTTTTTGGGCGATATGTTTGCAGTTACTGGTCGAGTGACAACTAAAGTTGATGTCTTCAGTTTCGGAGTGATATTGATGGAGCTTATAACGGGTAGAAAAGCTCTTGATGAGAGGCAACCTGAAGAGAGCTTGCATCTTGTAACATGGTTCCGCAGAATGCACCTGAACAAGGACACATTCCGGAAGGCCATCGATCCCACAATTGACCTCAATGAGGAGACACTTGCTAGCATCAGCACCGTTGCAGAGTTGGCAGGTCATTGCTGCGCAAGGGAACCGTATCAAAGGCCAGACATGGGTCATACTGTGAATGTTCTCTCTTCTCTGGTGGAGCTCTGGAAACCAACCGACCAAAGTTCTGAAGACATATATGGTATTGACCTTGAAATGTCCTTGCCGCAGGCACTTAAGAAGTGGCAAGCTTATGAAGGTAGAAGCAACATGGATTCTTCTTCTTCACTCCTTCCCAGCTTAGACAATACTCAGACCAGCATACCTGCACGCCCATATGGGTTTGCTGAGTCATTTACATCAGCTGATGGAAGATGAGTGTGGTGTTTGTAAATGGTGGTGATGGTGGTTTTCAATATTCATCATTCTATTTGCAGCTTCTTTGCTGTTTTCTTTATAAACTTGTCTGACTCCTAATTCTTTCATGTTTTAGTCTCATCCCATTGTCTCTTTTTTTTTTTCTTATTGGAAATGTAGTTTGGATGTTCTTCACTTGAATTAGAGGTTTTGAAAATGAAATGAGATAGGTTTTTAGAAAGGAAAAAAAACGTCTTCAGTTCTTCAATTCTCAGTTATCTCTACAAAACTTCTTGCTTGTCGACGGACAGCAAAGCCACATGTCCATTTTGCATTCCTTCCAATTTTGGTGTGTAAACAACCCTTCCATTAGATTAGATTCACTAAAAAATAAAAATGCTGTCATCATTTACCATCCAGACATTGAGCACATGCAATGTCTTGGTGTTTTCAGATTAGCTGGAGTGGTATTGTTTTTGCTTTTGTCATCTCCATCCTATCCACAGTTTTGGCTCCTTTCTCTGTCCATTTTTAATTTCAAGGACAGCATCACCTCCTTTCTCATAAAGTTCCAGACCCCATTTCCAATCAATTACAGTTTGTGATGATGATGATGGCTTTAATTCTTTGGAAAAGACAATCACAAAGAACTGAGACGGCAATGAGAAAGCTTTCATTGTAAAAACAAGGCAAGAAAAAGAAAGTAAAGCTCCATGGCAGGGCAAAGATGATGCCTTTTCCAAGAAAAATGTTGTGTAAAGGTTTGTTCCTTGGAAACAGCAACTATCAACTTTTAATTTTCTTTTTTCCTACATGCAATCATACGACAGCTTGCAAACTCAACCTAAAATGTTTGGGATCTGTTCTGGAAAGGTGCTCCAGTTATCGCATCGAAAGGTTAAATTCATGAGCGGCTAAGAGCCATCGTGGCCAAAATATTATCCATCAAAATTTATTTTATTTTGTTTAAAATTTGATTTATTTTGGAATGAGTTTAACAGCTATCTTTTCACTGGAAAAGAAACAGAGTTCGTGTATGTTTCAGTGCATTAGATTCAAAATAAATGCAATATAATTTGTTTTGTTCGGAGAAGAAAAGGACAAGAAATATATTGGATAAGCGAAACAAGTAACATGCAGAGAAATCAGAAAAAAAGGTTTCCCCGTCCATGAAAACAGAGGAGGAGGGCACCGAGTGAGGACTTTGTCTTTGTTTACAGGGGAAGCATATGCAAGTGCTGTGCTGTAGTTGTCTGCCCTAACGTGGGGTTCACGTTCCACCTCTTAATTTCCCAAGGCATCTGTCACTTGTCTATTGGGTTATTTTCATTCTTTATGCCCTAAATCTCTCATGCGTGGACCTATACATCAGGACATGCTAATGTCTTTGTCGATGCAAAAATAAAATCTATGTATTTTAGTTGGGTAATACAACAAAATTGAACCCTCTTTGAAAAATTTCAATTTATAGAGAGGCAGTAGGAATAAAAAGGGTATATCAAAAAGATATTTGTTTTTTTAACTACATATATTTTTATCTCATTATTTTTATTTTTTTTATTTCAAAACGGTATCCAAACACTATCTTAAATATTGTTTAAAATAATGAATTATAACCAAATATTATCTTAAATATCATTAGACCGCGTTCCAAAATAAAAATAAATGAAGTAACAAAAAACACTTTTCATTTTTAAGAACACGCGTTGTACTATGTTCCTATGCATTTTCTTAGAAATTCGAGTTTTACCGTGTTCCCAAGCCAACACTCACATATATATATATATATATATATATATATATATATATATATATATTTTTAATGAAATTACGGCCTGTTTGAGATTATAATTATATTTATTTTTTAAAATACCTTTTATATTAAAATACATCAAAATAAATTTTTTTATTTTTTAAATCATTAATAAATAAAGAACTCACTTAACAGGTTTGATTTTAACAAATATGGTTTCAAGTCCTCCAGACAGATCTACCACAGGCATCATGTTGTTTATCTTGTGCTTGGGAGATTTTTTTTCTTTCTTTAAATCGTGTAATAGAGACTTATTTGAAAGAAAACGAATCCCATATGGCACATACACAAGCGGATCCTCCAAGTGATGACACAGTTTTTATATAGTATTTTGTTACTATTTTAGAATTTAAAAAAATAGTAAAGATATAGAAGAGAAGATAAAATAATAGAAGAAAATAGAATTATGTTTGACAATAGTATAATTATATTTGTATCTTGTTTGATTAATGAAGGATAAAAAAATTTATTTTACTTTTAATATATATTACTATAAACTTACATATTTAAAAAAACAATTAGATTTTATTATTTTACTTTAGTTTTTATTAAAAAAAAATTAATAATACTATAATAAATCTAGCTATAAACCTGGATTGCTTGATGTGTCAATAGTATACACGAGGCATGGACAAGTTTAGGTTTAAGAAAAATAAACTTGTATGTTATCTTAGATCAATCCCTGTATCATGTTTTAAAACTATTATAATAATTATTTTTATTTTTATTTGTCTTAGTTCAATAATTTTGAAATTAAAAAGGTTTTTATATAAATATTTTATGGATAAAAAATAATAAATATTATATCTAAAGACATATTCATATCTCTTTTTTTTTTAAAGTATATAAATTCACTCTAAAATTTTTTAGAGAAAAATTTATTTTTTTTGTTTTTATCTCTAATTTTTTAACCACATATATTTTTATTTTTTCTATTCCAAAGCAGTATTTAAATACTATTTAAGAACATTAATTATAACCAAAGAGACCGTGTTAAAAAAGAAAAAAAAAAGCAACAAAAAGCACTTTTCATTTTTAAGAACACGCGTTGTACCCCGTTCCGATGCATTTTCCGCTTCCCATTTCTTAGAAATTCGAGCTTTACCGTGTTCCCAGACCAACACTTATACCAACACTTATATATATATATATATATATATATATAGAGAGAGAGAGAGAGAGAGAGAGAGAGAGAGAGAGAGAGAGAGAGAGAGAGAGAAGGAAGGAAGGAAGGAAGGTCCTCTTTTCTATGTTAAGATCCAATAGTAGTCAACGTCTTTGGATCCTAACGATCCAAACTATTAAGGAAAGGTAGAACTCTTCTTTTATTTGGGCTCAAATACTGGTAACTTATATCACTTTCCAAACTACAATTGATCAGGCCCATGGGCCATAAACCATTCCTTTAATTATGAATTAATTATAATTTAGTCCTTTCTCAAAATTAATCAATTTTTTCTTCCAAACAAGTCATGTCTTGTCATATTTTTCCATAAGATCCTAAAAATATATTTGATTTTTTTTTTATTATAAAAGCCTTACAATAAATTTCATTGTGTAACTTTTACTCGCATACATGTGTTGTGTTTTTTCGTTTAAAATAATATTTTTTGAAAAATTTAAGATTTATTATCATAAAATTTTATTCTTATTAAATGCTGTAATAATTTTAAAAAATAGAGAAATATTTTTTTAAAAAAATATTACATGTAAAAAAGAATTATAGTTTCTACTTTTACAATCATAATTTCATCAGAATATAACCAAGGTTTATAATGATATTTATATAAGAAAATAATAAATTACAATTATTCACAAGTGACAACATTTGATAATTACTTATATATAATTTTCTCCAAAAAATAATTAAATAGTCCCTCAGGAAATACCTTCTCTACTCATCAAACTTTACCATATTATTTATTTCTCTTTCCTTTTTCTACCCCTCAGAAAAAGAAGAAGAGGATAAAACTGTAAAGGAACATGAAATTGACGAAAGGATTAAGTTGTAAATGAATTAGATAACAAATACAGAGGGATTAAACATGTGTTATCCAAAACAACAAGGACTAATCAATCAATTCTATTCAACTACAATGACTAGATAATAATATGAGCTCCACCTGTACAAACCATGAGTTAGGAAAGGGCTGCCCATTGTACTCTTGTAAACTTGCCCTGAACTGTAGGGTTAACCCATGATCCAAACACAGGTTGGTTGGGTTATAGTAGACTTTACGGGAATTAATTTGGTGTGATCTATTAAATAATTCAGATTAACTTGTGAATCTAGTTATTTCAAGAAAACTATATTTTTTTTTTGAAATGATATTATTTTTGTTATTTTATAAAATAAAAAAAATTATATTAACCTAGTTAACCGGGTCAATTCATCTCATCCTTGAACTTGCCGAGATTAGAGGTGAGCAAAAAACCGGAAAAATCAAGAAAACAAAAAAAAATAGCAAAAAAAACCGAACTGTGAAAAAAGTCGATATTTTAAAAAAACCTACCGGTTCGGTTCAGTTTCAGTTTTATAAGCCTGAAACCGAAAAAACCGAACCGAATCAAATCCAAACAGGAAAAAAACCAGAAAAAACCTAGCCAAAACTGAAAAAACCGAGCCAAAACCGAGTCAAACCGAAAACAGAGCCAAACCGGTTTGAACCGGTTTTTTTCCTAAAAAACCATATCAAACCGAAACCGGTCGGTTTGAACTGGTTTCGGTTTGGTTACTTTTTTTTATAAAAACCTAACCGAACCGAAAATGATCACCCCTTACCGAAATCAATTGCTTAAGGTCTTGTTTAGAAATGCGGTGCAAACCGTGTTTCCTTACATTTTAATTTTTTTTAATATAAAATGTTTTTTATATTTTTAAATTATTTTAATTGGTTGATTTTGAAAATAATTTTTTAAAAACTTTTAAAAAATTATTTTAATATATTTTTAAATAAAAAATCCTTTAAACAATCGCACTATTATAATCTTACACGCAACCAAGTCGGATTTAAAAAGTATCGTCCATTGTCATGGAACTTATGACTTAAGAAACCAAGCCGGTCCACCTGCTGCTTAATTTGACTGAGACCCTCAGCTATCAACCCTTTCTCCGGATATTCTTAACGCTCTTTACACACTGCATTATTCCCTCGTTCAACAGTCAACATTCCACGTTTCCAATTCAGCAAACCGTCCACGCTTTCTTCATTTTTGAAGTCTTCTGTCCAGCTCTTACCTAGCTTTGACCACCAAGAAAAATGACCACCATATAAAGACATCACCACTTCACAAGAATTCTATCATCGAATTCTCTAGCCCACAAGCAAAACCCAAAACATACCTTACAGACCTTGACATAACTAGATAAATTCAAGCATATACAATGATACTTTCCTGGAGATCAAGAAGAAATTCGAAGAAAAACAAGATTCCAAGCCAAGAAATCAATTCAGACATGGAAATCTCGAATCCTAGGCACTTCTGCTGCCCGATTTCTCTTGACTTGATGAAAGATCCTGTCACATTGTCGACAGGAATCACATACGACAGAGAAAACATTGAAAAATGGATTGAAGAGGGCAACCTAACGTGTCCGGTTACAAACCAGGTGTTAGCAAGCTATGATCAGATACCAAATCATTCCATAAGAAAGATGATTCAAGATTGGTGCGTGGAGAACCGTTCTTATGGTGTCGAGAGGATTCCTACGCCTCGTGTTCCAGTGACACCCTATGACGTTTCGGAGACTTGTAAGAGGGTTAATGATGCAACTCGACGTGGGGAGCAAAAGAAGTGTCGGGAATTGGTTAGGAAGATCAAGAACTGGGGTAAAGAGAGTGAGCGCAACAAGAAGTGTATTGTGGAGAATGGGGCTGGTTGTGTCTTATCGGCTTGTTTCGAGTCCTTTGCAAGTGTTTCAGTGGGGAAAGATGAGGATTTGTTGGGAGAGATTTTATCGGTTTTGGTATGGATGTTTCCACTTGGTGAAGAAGGCCAAAGTAAGCTTGGGTCGGTTAGGTCTTTGAATTGTTTGGTATGGTTCTTGAAGAGAGGAGATCTTTCAGCAAGGCAAAATGCAGCTTTGGTGCTTAAAAATCTTCTTGCTTTGGATCAAAAACATGTGAGTGCCTTGGTGGGGATTGAAGGCGTGTTTGCAGCATTGGTTAAGTTGATCAAGGAGCCTATTTGCCCTACTGCTACCAAGGCTTCATTGATGGCAATTTTCTACATGACTTCACCATCAAGCCTCAATGAGAAGATGATACCAATGTTTGTGGAAATGGGTTTGGTGTCAGTGATCGTAGAGATTCTTGTTGATGGTGATAAAAGCATATGTGAGAAGGCATTAGGTGTTCTGGACCATATTTGTGATTGCAAAGAAGGGAGAGAAAAGGCCTATGAGAATGCTCTAATTGTTGCTGTTTTGATCAAGAAAATCTTGAAAGTATCAGGTTTGGCATCAGAATTGTCAGTCTCCATTCTCTGGAAGCTCTTCAAGAATTCTCAATACAGACCAGAGGATGATGATGCTGAAGGAGGTGTGGTAGTTGAGGCACTTCAAGTGGGTGCTTTTCAGAAATTATTGGTCTTACTGCAAGTGGGTTGTGGCGAGAGCACAAAAGAGAAGCTTAAAGAGTTGCTAAAACTGCTGAATCTTTGTAGAGTTAGGTTAGATTGTTTTGATTCTACAGCAGATTTCAAGTATCTCAAAAGATCATACTGATTTCGTGTTTCTCAAACAGTTTAGGCAAGAAAATACAAACAGATACATAGAAGATTTTGAATTCATTCAATTGTGTACAAATTACTCAAAAATCAATAATTAGAATATTGAGATTTATTGATATATATATGCTCTATCAATGCTTGAATTTATTATTACCATCTGAACCTAAACTTAATTAACCCTATTTCATATTAATTTTTTTGTATATAAACACTCTAGCTGTCTGGCATGAATTTTATTTGCTCTACCTGTCAAGTCATACTTGGCAGGCTGGTTGGAGTTGAGCTGACGGCACCGAATTATTGAACTCGCACGGGCACCAGGACTTATTTCATTTGTTTTTGTGGGAGTAGAGACTGTTGTTGCTGTCAAAGCTTTTGTCGCATAGCAAGGTGGCACTTGCGTAGGGTTTTTTCTTCTTTTTCTTAATATGGGATAGTTGACGGATCTATCTACCTTTACCAAAAGAAAGATGGATCTCTCGCTCTGCTCTGTCTTGTACTGTTTTTTTGTAGTTTTATGGGAAGAAGGTAGAGTGGTAGGTGCGTTCTTGGGTCTCTGAAGAAGGCTAAAACCAGGTATCTGGGCTTGCAATCTTCAAAGCTATTTAGCCCTCAATATGTGTTGGTTGCAGGCTTGTTTAAGAAGTCCTGGGCTAGATTGGATCGAGCAGGCAATTGGATCCATGGTCAAAGTCTAGTTCTTCTTAATTCTTATTTCTAATTAAAATCATCTTTTTTACTAGCTAGATTTGTTGACTTTGAATGTATCTTGGTAGAGGATTCTCCTAGCTCTATTGCTTTAATCGTGTAAAATAATGTAACTGTTCAGTTTCTAAATAAAATAATCTTTTTTTAATAAGAAAAAGGGACTTCAAGAAAACTATATTCCATACTTCATTTAGACATATTCCAAACAAATATTTATCCAAAAAATGAAGTTATTAATGTTTATTTTCTTGTTTTAAAGTAAAAAAATATTTTTGTATCAATTTTTGCATATCAACTTTTAAATTTTGATATAAAAAAATAAGAGGATTTTGGTGATGGGTTCTTTAAAAAAAAATTATATAATAACAACATTATTCCAAAAAAAAAAATGGTCAATTGAACCTCTTGAAAAAACAGAAAAGCTTTCCCCACTTCAAGGTAAACTTCAACAAATCCCTCAGTTACGCCCTATCCAACAAGCTAAACAAAAAAGATGAAAAAATAAATTTTTTGTTAATGTAAATCTTGGGTTTTTCAAATATCTTTATCTAAGCATTAAATTCATGGAAGAGCTCAAAGACCAAGTAGTAAAGTATGTACAAACTCACTTGTGAAGTTGCTAATTAATCCATGAAGCTACCGATCTTGCAACTTGTGCTAAATATTTGGTTTGCGATGCGGAAACAAGGGCATTGATTACAGTGAATGAATGAGTGAATAGTACGCAAAGAATTTTAGAAAGATTTATGATTTTCTACTCTAAATCTCTTGAGTTGTAATAGATTAGATGCACAAGTTTCGGGCATGCATGTGAATCTTGCCATTGTGTGTGCGCATTCCAACGAAATCAGCTGATTCCCAGTAAAAAGGATTTCAATATTAGGGTAGCTAGTGTTGATCATTGAATTCCTTGGTACCTTTCTAGCCTTACAGGCCTCAAATTTGCCCACTCCATGTTCATATGGAGCCACAATCATTCCACCTTTACATCTCTCCAAGGTCTCAAATCACAGTTTATAAGAACCAGGCTGCAGCAGCAGCACTATTTTATGAAGTTTGACTTCATAGAGCATCTCTCGTTGATGACATTTCACCTGCTACACTGGTATATCATTATGTTGCTTCATGAAATATATTCAAGATGGTGACATCAATGAGCTTCCCCAAGATTAAACCATCCATGTTATTTGACTATGGATCCATGTCATTGGAAACCTTATTGTTTATTTATCAGGTCTATCTACTACTTTTTTTTTCTTTTTTTGTTCTAAATGCCCTAGGAACATCTAGATAGATTGAAACGCCATGCCCATTTCCTACTCTAAACCTCACTAAGTCACTGCTATTAGCTTCAACACAAAGTGATTGGTTAGGAAGATCAAAAGTAAACCAAAACCCCCAAAATGGATTCTCCAAATCAACCCAAGTCTCTCTCCACCAATCTCTTCTACCTCTTCCTTCTCTTGTCAACAAATCTCCTCACTCTATTCATCTCCTCTACCTTCTACTCCTCCTCTTCCTGCTCTCTCAACCCCATCTCAAGTACCACCACATTCACTAAAAGAAGTAGTCCCAGCACTACTGACTCAGATGGCACAGGAAATCCTGATACCCCACAAGCAACAATAGACCTCCCATCAGAATTTCTTGCCTTCTCTTCAGGCCAAGTTCTCCCACTTGGTTTCAACACAAATTTTGATTCTGATACCTTCTATCCTCCTGCAGGCCAAGCCTGCACTCGGTTTCCTGATGAACTTAGTCGTTTTATGTCCTACAAAGTTAATGGATCCTGTCCTGATGATGAACTATTTGCACAAAAACTCCTCCTCAAAGGCTGTGAACCTCTCCCTCGCCGCCGTTGCCGCCCTGCTGCTCAGCCTGACTATGTTGAGCCCTACCCGCTTCCAACTAGTCTTTGGACTACCCCACCCAATTCTTCAGTTGTGTGGACAGCTTATACTTGCAAGGACTACACTTGTCTAATCAACAGAGTGAAAACTCAAAAGGGTTTTGATGATTGTAAAGACTGCTTTGATTTACACGGTAGAGAAATGAATAGGTGGGCTTCAAGACAAAGCATTGAAGGGTCACTTGATTTCACAATCGATGAAGTTCTTGCAACAAAGAAGCCTGGAACAATCCGAATTGGGCTTGACATTGGTGGTGGTGTGGCTACATTTGCTGTAAGGATGAGGGAAAGGAACATCACCATTATAACAACTTCAATGAACTTGAATGGTCCCTTCAACAACTTCATTGCTTCAAGAGGTGTTATGCCTTTGTACATAAGCATATCACAAAGGCTACCATTCTTTGACAACACTTTGGACATTGTTCACTCTATGCATGTTTTGAGTAACTGGATTCCTTCAACTTTGCTTCATTTCTTGATGTTTGATATCTATAGAGTGCTTAGGCCTGGCGGGCTGTTTTGGCTTGATCATTTCTTCTGCGTGGAAGATCAATTTTTGGATGTTTACAAGCCACTCATTGAGAGCATTGGATTCATCAAGTTGAAATGGGTGGTGGGCAAAAAGCTTGATCGCGGAGCAGAGCTTAGAGAAATGTACCTCTCAGCTTTGTTAGAGAAGCCATTGAAGAATTCTTGGTGATTTAAATTTGCTAGTAATTTAATTTCTTTATTAGTCTTTGTTATTTAAACTTTTCTTTTGTTTATTTTATTTTGGAGAAATTTAATGAGGGATCTTATCAGAGCATGAATAATGTGAATGGTACATTTTCTTTTCTTTTTTTGCTTTTAATTTTAGGTAATATGTACTGTGGTTCCGTTTCTTTTTGTCACAATAGCTATATGTTTGGTTATGCTAACATATTATTCAGGTTGTTTCTTAATCGTAAAGGTTTTCATAGCATCAAATGCTTAAATCCCCAAATTTTTTAAACATGGGGAAGTGTCAATAGAATGGCCTCACGGCATCCTTAGTGCATGCAGGAACTAGAATAGCAGCAATGACAATGTGATAATACCACAGCAATGATGCAGTAGCAACAGGCAACTAAGATAATATATATTCATGGTTCATGATGTAGTCCATAGGTGGTATTGTACAAGTTGCTAGCAATTGACAGAACTACTATTTCAGAAACAATAAAATGTAATAAGTTACAGGTGAAGGATTTGCGAAAACACAGTCAACATCTCATAATTAACAGAATTAGGTGATTTAGTAGCAGGGGTAGCATTTTACAGGCTCTTCAAAGCTAACCATAAGAAGAAGAAGAAGTATCAGATAGATTATGACTGCTCTCCTTCTTGAAACAGTGAAGGCATTTACAGAAAGGAAAAAATATTGACCAAAGAGAATGTTCTTTGCAGCCTGCACAAATTCCTGGTGTGCACAGTACATATATCATGGGGAATAACTACTGCAGTGATTATTAAACTACAGATTTATGCAAGAAAGAAACTGTTAGGGCTTCGAGAATGAATTATGCATATTGATTAATAGCATTCTCTCAGCAATAAATTCGTACAATTGACAGAAAATGTGTAGCAAACAGAAGCGGGAGATAGGGCTGTATGTACTTCTTTAAGTGTTATGCTAGGGATTGTATCTATTTCAAAAGAAGCTTGTAACTGCAAAAGCTTGAAAACAATGTGTTCAAATATGTAGCGAACAAAAACAATAGGAATTAAGTTGGCCAGCACTATATTTGCAGTACTAAATCGGGGAATTCACGAAACTTTTATGATTGAAATAGCAACATATTGAGTTTAAGGTGCTCAAACCAAGCTCAAAGTTAGATAGGGCTTGTTAGCTTGTTGGATGAACATGTGAGTGGTAAATATATTCTGCACCTGAATATGCATATGACAAGAAATGCGAATTATACCAGACAATCTGTCTAGTTCCCCGCATCATCGAAAAGTTGCAACCATTCTTATGGTTCGAAATAATCTGTATGCTAATCTGTACGTGAGTCAGAGATTTGAAAAGAAGGCCATCACTTGTCATCCACAAAAGAACACGTAGCCAATCTCATTCTGTATCCTTTGCTTTTTATTTTGTATCATCCACTTACAAATTGTACAAAACCTCTTTCATGTTGTTTGTGTACAAGAATCATGCTGTGTGATTCTCAGGTTAAGGTATAAAAAAACGACCATATAAAAGCATGTTAGTCCTTACCTAACACTCATTGATCAGTGGAATTCCTTGATGTCCTAAATCGCCTGGGTTGCTGATTGAACCAATTTCTGATTCTGGGTTGTCGAAAAGTTCATCATCATTTATAAAAAACCACATCAGCATAGATATCAGCTCCAGGCACTAGAGGCTGGCTGGAATATACCTTCCAACACTGTTCATTGATATTTCAGCTCATATCAACCAAAGCGTCATTGTCAAAGCGCATTCAAGCTGCAAACATGACAAATATTAACCTTGATTAAATCAACAGTTAATTATAAGTTGAGAAATCTTCAGCAGTTATTTCTTTTTTTTTTTGAAAAATATTGGAACTCTAATCAAGCACCCAAACAAAGGCACCAGGCCAGTTCGTTATTAAACCACCAAAAACTGACAATCTGGATTCTTCCCACTTTCTAATTTGCCCCATAGTTGTGCACTAGGAAGAAAAAAAGTAATCCAAACTACTCTGTATACCAGCAAACTATTGCAGACTCAGAGAACCATAGAAAGAGAGATTTGTACCTTGGTAATAAGGCTCTGCAGCCTCTGCTCCATATCCAATTGCTGCAGGAATCATCAACAAATCATCAGAAGAAAAAAAGTAATCCAAACTACTCTGTATACCAGCAAAATTTTGCAGACTCAGAGAACCATAGAAAGAGAGATTTGTACCTTCGTAAAAAGGCTCTGCAGCCTCTGCTCCATATCCAATTGCTGCAGGAATCATCAACAAATCATCAGAACTCTCAAATCTCTGGTGAGTTTCAGTTTTCCCTGGCAGTAGAGAATCACAGCATCCAGAACAAATGAACAATTGTGGTACTGTATCAGCATCATCAATTCCATTGCAGCGTGTGTGTTGCCACACCTCACAAATGTCACATTCTACCATTCTCTCCCCATCATCGTCACAAGCCCCACATTCACATCTTACTTTCCAGTTATCTGACCCACCTTCATACCTCAACTGAGAATTTATGTCCATGCCATACCCTTTCACAAAAATCTCTGCACCGGATTCGACAAATTTACACAGCAAGTCCTTATCATCTAGGTTTTCCATGTGTTCTATCTCTATAACAACAAACCTCTCCAGCATGCAGTATGTGTCTCGCAATGCACTTTCTGCTTCTTGCTTTAGTTCCAGCACAGAAGCATGCAATGGAAGCACGATAATCTCGCCAGGAGGAGCTTTCCTGTGAAATTTAGCTTCAAGATCATTCCAAGTTGGCATCACTTGGCATATGAAACTCAACAGCTGGTCATTCTCAACCTTAAAAGGCCACTCCTTCACAAAATGCTTGCTGTCTAGAATTGCCTGAGTTGCTACTTCAACCAATTCTGATTCTGGGTAGTTAAACAGCACATTCTCGTATACAAAGACCACATCAGCATTAACATCAGCTCCAGGCAAAAGAGGTTGTGCCGGAACTGTTTCAGATTCTGGTTCAGACTTGACAGGGATAATCCCGTCGCCAAACTCGTCAATTGAGTATTCAAGAATCCTTGTTTTTGGGTTAACTGCCCGCTGGACAACATACTTTCCAACAACCACATTGTTCATTGATTTCAGAACATAATCAAGCAAGCCTGTATCACCAATGTGCATTCGAGCTGCATCTCTCACGTCTTGTCTAGTCATTCCTTCTTGACTGTGTTTGTCCTCCTTCTTTGCTTTCAATGCATCCACAATCACTTCAGCTGCATATTGCAGTCTTCTTGTAGGCCATCTGCTGTCCATTGTACCAACCAACGAGCTAAAATTTCTGTACTTCATACATTTCTCCTTTATGAGTGGCTTTCTCCGGAGAACAATATTGATAGGAGGCTTTGAAGTGGTGGTGGCAGTCATGCTTTGTTTCTTCCATACACAGGGACAGGATCTGATGGCAAGCATGAAACGAAGAAGATCTTTGAATGTGATCAGCTGGGTTGGACTCAGGTCTTTGTAGTAGTGAATTATCTGCTTTACGCTTTTGCTTAGGCTCGTGTCACTGAAATCTTGAATGATCTTCTCAAGTTCCATAGAGCTCAGAATTTCAATTGCTTTGAAGTATATGGGCTCTGTCACACCAAAGCTTCCATGGCAAAACTTGTATCCCCATCTACCAAACCATGGATGTCCATATGCAATCCCATAAAGAAGGCGAAGATCCATGGACCGCTTCTTTGATACATCCTCAACAGTGATTTTCCTAAAAAAGAAAGGAAATTTCTAAAATTCAGATTCCATTAAGCCACTGCTTAACTACAAAAAAACCTGAATTTCAGTACAAATTGTGATTACCTAGTTCGAAGACTTGCACAAATACGATCCCAAAGATCCATGATTTCCCGGCCACAAAGATACTTGGAACCCCCTTCTCTCCCATTTATGCATAGTAAATGACCAAAACCATTACAGTGAATCAACCCATGCAAGAGATGTGTCTGTAGATCACAAACGCCATCCTCCAATTTCTGACTCCACTCGCTATCAACTGGTATTATCATATGATACTTTCTTTTGGAAACAGAATTGTGACTCCAACCTAAACCACATATTGACAATGAATTAAAATCAAACACAGAAGAATTTTAACCAGGAAACTAAAATAGCCATAACTGAAGAACCCCAGATAAGAATAGCAAAAGATCCAATGTAAGGTACCAGAAATTAATCATACAGAAAACCCCAGGTCAGGATTAGCCATTTCAAGCTCCATAGAATCAAATTCAGCAGAATATGAATAGGAATAAAACATCAATCCCAAGATTAAGATCCAAATCTCAAATTAACCTACCAATTAATCAAAAGATACCGACTTTCTCAAGCCACGAATCCAAAAACATAGAAAACCCATCATAGAACACAAACTAAATTTCCAAAATCCAACACAGAAACCACTACATTTCTCAAATCCAAAATCCCGAACCCAAAAGCAACAAAATCCCATTACAAAACTCAATCAAAGAAACTCAATTTCACGAACAAAAACCAAAACCCAATTCAGAAATCACATAAACAATAAAAAAAGCAAAAGATTCAGGCTTTACCGTTGCATCTGCACAGATCACAAAAGGGTCTAACTGACTCCTTAACATCTTCTTCAATGGTGTAAAGTGGAACAACAAAGTTTTTACTTTCAATAACAAGCAAAGTACACCAAATGGACATGCCCTCTACTTTATAATCTTCAGGTTCTGCACATTGTTGAAGAAAAAGCCGCATGTTATCGCGGAAAGGACCCCTAGGATTAATGGGGCAATCCGGTTCACAAAATGTGTTGAAATCGTAGAGTTTTGGCCATCTTTTCCTTTTCTTGCAATTTTCAAGATTTGGTATTGACATTTTCAATGAAAACCCACTTTGGTCCTCCCTCTTTCAGCAATGTTTCTGGTTCTTTAAGTTTTCTCTTGCTAAAAGAGTAATCCAGAGAGATACAAGAGGGACTCTCTCAACAGTATGGAGAGTTTGTTAGTTAGTTCCCGCTGGAAATTTTGAAAAAATGTATATTTGGACGATAATGTTCTTGTTGAGGAGAGATCTTACTGTTTGTTTGGGTTCTCTGAGTGTTGGATCAGGGGTATTATGGACACTTTATAGGTTTTGGTTTGTTAGTGATCCGACGGCTGTGATACGGGTAATGAGTTAAGATTTAATCTGGACTGTTGGATTCCGATTTGACGGTTAAGGTAGTTAGAGATGCGGCGGCTGGATGGTGAGAATCTGATGTCGAACATGGTGTCTTGCTTGGTACTCGTATTGTTTTGGAGATGGGGCACAACATGATGGGCCCAAACTTGATATATCAAGAGATTAATTATTTCCTTAAAGAGTTAAATACAATAATTAATTATTGATTAATATGTTTAC
The DNA here is from genome assembly GCA_019202695.1 of Populus x sibirica. Classification (NCBI taxonomy): domain Eukaryota; kingdom Viridiplantae; phylum Streptophyta; class Magnoliopsida; order Malpighiales; family Salicaceae; genus Populus; species Populus x sibirica. The sequence goes on along the minus strand of JAGMVL010000526.1, from coordinate 897,800 downwards.
AAAAAATTTATTTATTTATTTTTGGATTACGACCTCTATTTACTAACATAGAGGAATTTTTAAGAGAAAAAAAAAAGAAAAGGGGATTTTTGAAATGATAACCATAGTAATTCATGTTATGATAATAACTTCATATTAGAAATAATCATATAATAAAAGGGATTTTTATTTGTACAAATAGTATTGAAAACTTGGAACAAGTATGAGGAAATTAATGATATTTATCTTTTGAGTTGTTTTGTCATCAATTGCTTTAAGATCTTTGAATGATTTCATGAAAAAAACAAAAATCACCAGCTTGTTTTGAATGGTTTTGATATAGTACAAGAAAACACGGTCCAACATCAGAAACAAATATTATCGTAATGTGATAGATGATATTTTTTTAAAAATATTTTTTAATTAAAAATATATTACAATATTTTTTTTATTTTTGATATCAATATATCTAAAATATCAAAATATATTTACGAATATAACAAATGACACGTTAAAGGCAACATAATACGTATGATTATCTAACTTCATGGATAATGATTACATAATTAGCACTTTATTGTGGGAAGCAAGCCAAAATTTATTCCAAAATTACAAACACCATTAAGTAATACTCTAAAAGGCGTGGGAAAAGCACTGTAGCTTTCCCACGCCTATACTTATAGTTATATATTATAATTATAATTATAATAATATAGCTTATATATTATAATTATACTTATAATAATATAATAATAATATATACTAAAATATAGCTGTTTTTTTTTCGTTTTTTATTTTCATTTTGTTTTTTTGCTGTTTTTATTTAAATTTTTTTTGCCTTTTTCTTTGTGTTGTTTTCTTTTAATATTTTTTTTTAATTTAGTTTGTTAATGTTATTTTTTTTATTTAATTATCAGATTTTCATGACATGGATCCCGAGTTTAACGGGTTAACCCAGAATTTGTTTTTTTTTTTTACTTTTTTTTCTTTTTAATTAATTTTTTTCATTTAGTTTAGTTTGTTAATGTTAAATTTCTTTCTATTTCATTATCAGACTTTCATGACACGTATCCCGGGCTTGACGGGTTAACCTGGTTTGACGGTTTAACTCAGTTAACCCGTCAAATTTTTTTTCTATTTAGTTATCAAACTTTCATGACGCGAATCCCAGGTTTGACGGGTTAACCTGGGTTGAAGGGTTAACCTAGTTAATTCAGATTTTTTTTTCTTTTTCTTCATTAGTTTTTTTCTTCATGTTGATTTTTTTTCTTTGTTTTTTTCTTTTTCATTAATCTATTTAATTATCACACTTTTATGACACGACCTTGCAAATGCACCCACATCCAAGGCTATTAGGTCTGATGTTGCAGCAAAACTCACTTAAACTTATGTCATGCAAGTTTAATGTTATTATTAATATTATAAATATTATTTTTGGGTCAGGCGTTGTAGTCAAACCCAAGACTCTTGGATATAGCTTTACAAAAAGACCTAATATTTTTAGATTTTATTTTTTTATATATATTTTTTATACAAAAAAAATAGACCAGCGGCATCGCGCGGGTCATGTCCGTAACTAGTAAATTTTATATGTGGTGATCATGTAAACACCAAGCTTGGATCGAGACACAGCTTTAAAAAATATAAAGCTATGCAAAGATGATGTGGAAAAGCCAAAAGTGCAAATCATATTATAGGAAATCTCATTCACTTCATAGTAAAATAATCAAAGCAATTAAACAAAGGATAAAGTTTATGACCATACGAAATTGCCAAGAAATTTATGAAGCTAGATTTGAATGTTTGGTATCTGTCTTTTGCCCACGTCAAAAAGGCATTCAAGCTCCTCTCAAGAATGATTTCTTACTCATTTCCTTCTTTAATTAAGCGTTAATTATTTTTTTCACCTGCCAGTCTAAGTAGTCATGAGATGAAGCAGTCAGCATGCAATGATAAAAAGGTAACAAATGGGAGAGCTTGCCACATTTACATCCAATGGAAAATTTGGAAATTCCTATGTTGTGGAGGTCAAGTCGTGTGTTTCTTCACTTGGGTTTCCACCTAGTCAGTTTTTGTAGGCTTGACATTTTTGCAAGAATATATATTGCGTCTCTTTGTGACTTGATATCCACGCATTGTAGGGTGTGTGTGTGTGTGTGTATATATACACATAGGAGATGTTTCAATACCTTCACTCTAAAACCCTACATCCTAGCTTCTCCCAAAGTCTTTCTGAGCATTTCGATCAAAAAGTCTTTCTTGCTATTTTGGGCACCAAATTTTGATCAGCAAACAAGAGCTATGGTTATGGATGTCAGGCAAGCCATAGAAACATGTTCTTCTATTCCCCTTTTGGGATGCGTAGTAGGAACTCTTTTTCACCTTTTCAGATCTTATGACTCAACATCAGCAAGTGCAGCAGAGACTCGTGATACTGCCTTGTTGAGAGATGAGGTCAATGATCATCAAGCAGCAGCTAGTAACAGAGCAGCCCAGAAGCATTTCCAGCAAATTCAACACGTCCGTGGAGCATAGCAGATTTTTGTATCTCTACTGAACCTTGTTGAAGATAGCTTAATAGTATCTACTATTGTGGCATGCCATACTGGTCAATTGGCCATGTAACCTTGTGATATCCAACTTTATATTTCAACCACTTGTGTGCCGGTTTTTTAATGTTTTCTTATAGCTTAGAGCTAGAAATAACTTGAGGGTAGCAAAGTCAATGCACGATCGAGTTTAATACTAATTAGTCAAGTTGAAAGCTTCATTTCAACTGAATCCGTGTAATAAATTTCTTTGCCGTGCTGAGAGTGAAATGTAAAATATGCAGATTGGTTGAACAAGTCGTCGTCTTGTTATTTTAACACCTAGTACTCCACACGAACTTAAACTTGCAGAAGAGCTTTTCTGCTTATTTCCTCTACTGATTAAGATAATATTTCTGGGTAGATGGGATAAGAGTATTCTTCAGTTTGGGCTTTAGCAGCTTTGCACTATAGTAAGAGGTTCTTATTTTATTTTTCTCATGAGTGACCTGTGTTTTATTTGTTAATAGTGCTCTTAACTCTGTCAGCACTGGTAATTGTAATTATGGCACAGAACAACACATTTAGTGATGTTCTTGAAGAGTTTTGGTGCCAACTGCTGTTGAAAGAAGTTTCCAAGGGCTTAAATGTTGCTATTGCCATGTTATATAGTGTAAACCTCAGCGCATAGAATGAAGTCTTCGAAGCATATCTTTTCAGAATCTGAAATTCTAATGAATATGAGAAGCATTTATTTAACTTCTATGAATGTAGGCATGCAGCAGGAACAAGAACTCAGATACAGAGATGATACAAAACTAGGCTACAATACTGTACAATATTCAAGATAAGTACTGTGTTTGATCACTAGTTAGATACAACTTCTGGCCACCATCAATCATGTTTACATCAAGAATTTTACCTGCATCTTCTGACAATATACAAGAACCATCAGGAAACTGTAGCTGCTCTGATGCTGCTTTTACAAGCTCTTCCATGGTGTTTGGGACCCATAACACCACTCCAGGTCTTCTCTGTTCTTCTGCCCATGGATGGAAAGGGAAAATTGTACATTTCTTTGGGAGTACTTTTTCTGCAATTGGAAACAGTAGTTGTCATTAACTTTACTAAGACAATATATATCCTGTTCTTAGGCATCTAAATTCAAGCATTAACAATAAGAGATGCCCATCTGTTCTCTGTGATAGGCATCTCAAATGTTTGAGCTGCTAGATCAATCACCAACAATTGCTTCATTCAGCTACATTCGACCAATGTGGCGGACCCGTAACGAAGACAAGGTTCAAGCAGAACAACCATGTTCTATATCATACATTTTAGACTACCCAATCAAGATCTGATTGGAGAAATCATCCCAGTTCAAAATTCAAGTCTGGTCCAGTGCATCTACATAAAATAAGCACGACATCCTTGAGCAGACCGAACCATCATACACAGCCCTCTCCCTTAAATTTGACCACTGTTCTTAAAATTTTCAACTAAATCTTTTCCCCACTGACAGTTCTTTACATTAGCATTATATTAATTATTCTTTTTTATAATTATTTAATAAATCTTTTCTCAACAATCTGTTTGGAATCCATTTTGCCAGCTTTTTGGTCATGTGAATCAAGAAAATTTCAGTTTCTATGAGCATAATAGAAGCTGTCCACAGAGTATTAGAAATACCTATGGTCTCATGGGTGCTATAATGGAATTCCAATTTCTGAGAAGATTTTGCTTCTTCTAGCAGCTTGATCAATTTCTTGTTCCCACACATCCGGCCCTCGTCAAGTGGAGTGTTGCCCCATCTATGGAGTTGAAATAGGCAAAGAAGAGGTCGGTGATCAGAACAATGTACTCATTCTCTAAAACTGATTATAACACATAAAGTGTCTCTCCATGTGATTGTAACATGTAAGTTAAATACTGCCCTGTTTGCCACTATTTGAACCCTAGAAAGACAGGGAGAGGAAACAAAAATCTGAGGAAAAGCTTGAATAAAAGAATCCTTTGTTTTGGTAATTTTCCAAATTCTCTTTTCCTTTCCATTCTAATTGCAGGAAACGCCAGAGCTTTGCTTTATTCATCTACTAATAAGCCTATATTAACCCTCAAAGTAGATCAATGCTATAAAAGCAGGTCTAGTTACGAAATGACTGATGAGCAAAATAATATCAGGCCTACCTGTCCTTTGAGAAAACACTAGCTCCAGCTTCTATCAGCAGCTTCGCCATCAAATATAATCCTTCTGAAGCAGCTACATGAAGTGGAGTTCGATGATCGTAGTCTTTAGAGTTTGGATCAATTCCATTGGACAAAATTCTTTTAAGAAAATCTGAATCCCCTCTTGCAACAGCTCTACACAGGACACTACCAGCATCATCTATGTTCAAGATAGCCCCTTGTTTAAAAAGTAAAGACTCAACTCGATCATGTCCATTCTTTATAGCTTCCAACAAGGGGGTGTTTCCAAATTTATCTGTAAAAGAATTATATAATAGTATCAATTTAAATTCGTCAGTAAGACATCAAACCACTAATATAAGCAAATTACCTTTGATGTTAATGTCAACTCCTTCTTGAATAAGGAAAAGTGTGATATCTTCATAACCTCTAGATGCTGCAAGATGCTGTTGGAAACAATGCTAGTTTCAGATAAAGCATTTCTTTCACTCTCTTAATCTACCTTTACAAAATATAAATTTGCTCAAGTACTGGAGAAAGTAGCTTAGAAGCAAAAAAAATATTAAAAAGGAAAAAAGACAAGCACACTTTTGCAGTTGTATGGCACAAAATATGATATGAAAGCTCACCCACCTCTGGTAATAAGCCACATGAAATGTGCCAGCATTAGAGGTGTTTTTATTTTATTTTATGATTTAGACAATACAAAAAATGATAAGAAATGAAGTAAAATGAGAGCAGTCATATACTTGATCAGCGTTTCCCATACCAAGGGTGATCTTCCATCATAATCTGTTCTATTGGGATCAGCTCCTGCTCGGATGAAGCCCTTCAGCTGATGAAGGTGCATATTAACAGAGTTGAATTACCTCTAAAAGGTTGTCCAAAATTTTGCGTCCATCGTAAAAGTAAATTTCAAGTATGTTCGAGAAAGATTGTTTATCGATCCGTAGAAGCCGACATAATTCACAAACTCTAACAGTATAAGGCTGGGGGATGTTGCAAAGGATAGAAATTTCTCCAAATGAGCTGTTAGGTGGCAAGAGTTTGACAGTTTCTTCTGATCCATCCTGCCCTATCCCAACCTCTTCCTGCACCCAGGAGAAAGAAGGAAGTGATCATGCTTATGTGCTGAAAACATGAAGGTATGTATGCTATGCAAACCACTCAAAAACACAAAAGTTGATCCAATAGCCGAATCATAGAAATAACAGCATGTCTACAACATTATTCCCAGTTAATGAGAGGCTATATATGAAAGCATCACCATAGTTTTAACGAATCGTATCATATAATGAAACTTAGTGACAGTTGGATACAGAATCGTACCAGCACACCATGACAGACAAAGTAAAGTTGATCTACCACATTTCCCTGCTCCATAATTACTTCTCCAGGGAGAAAAAACTCCTCGTGAAGCCTGATGACCTGCAAGAACAAAAGAAATGGAAATATGAGAACAGAAGAGTGTGGCTCCTATAATGGATGAGTAGTATTGCAACACAAAATTAAACATACAACATGGAGAATAATGCATGAGAATTTTTTAGTGGCAAAGAGTAAGAGAAATAACAAGTGTTTGCATATGAGCAAGGTAGACTAAGCAATGCACTGGTGAGGAAGATTGACCTGTCCGAAGCAAAAGAAACAAGAGGAAGATTTCAAAAGCATGTCAAGTCATGTCCACCTCTCATGTTCATCACCATGCAACATGGTACAAAAAGATAGATTATTCCTGAAAGTACATCAAAGTCCGAGCCTAGTACAGATTGTGACCATCAATGATGTCAAGATTTAATTTAACCTTTAACTTGCAACAGTGATTTGGCAATGAAATCCATGATTTCACAGAAACAAGAAGCAGCATTTTAAGCTTTACTATTTTATTGTTGCTCCACTATTTGGAACTTTCTGAATCTTCAATCTCAATTATCATCAATGGAATATAATGCGAGAGAAAAAGGACTTACAATTTGATTAATAAATTCTGCAGAGCAACCCTTAAGTAAGGGAACCTTTTCGATATATTCTGTGTACAAAGTTTGGGAAACCTGCAAAGAATAATCAACAGATTATTATAAGCTTAAAATTTCTGGACAAACTCTAAACAACGCAGAAGAGGAACCACAGACATAGTGATTCAACAATCCACATGCATGACTTAATGTCAAAACTAACCCTTATTTTCGAAACACATAAAACAAATTTGAACATTTCATCCAGCACCAAACCAGTATCCTAATCTTTAGAAACTGAATGTTATATTCACAAAGTCGTGCTTCTCTTAAGAAGCGAGACAAATCTTCTGTAAAACGGTAGTGTTAGAAAAGGAGACAATGTTATCTGTACTCCTCTTTTTAACTAAAGCTCAAAGTTCGTATCCGCAAAATCCAATACTATAAAGAAAAACTGAAAAGAAAAGGAAGAAATCTCTCGATGTGTTCTTTACCTTTGCACGAATAGAGACGGGGAGATCCTGCAGAGCAGAAGCCTCAGTGTAGCTACTCTCATACTGTAAGCGAACATGGCCTTTGATCTGATTTCGGATGTCCTTTCCAAGTCTATTTCTATTCATATATTTGATGAGATCTGTCATTTTATCCCTGAACTTTTCTGTCTTCGAACCTTTTACTATTAATGCTGTCATATTTCCGATCAAATAAGCACCGAGAATCATGTCGAAGGACACATAGATCATTACAAATATCATTTCCCTCAAGTTAACAGCATGTATATCTCCATAACCTGTGGCAGAAAGAGCAGACTTATTAGACCGTATAGTTTAGACCCCAACAAAACTCGGGTATACAGCAGGAGAGACTCTTCAAACATGGTAGATGTAAAAACACAACCAACTTAACTGAAACCTTATGCATTACAGATGATCATAAATAAAAGTATTAAACAGAATGAAGCAGTCTAAACTCAACTAAGAAGATTCGGACAGATGACACATCAATGATTATGGCATTCATGCTGTTGGACCCCTGATGATATATACCAATATCCCACATCAGCTAGAAATAAGGGATTGCGAGACTTATAAGTTCTTAGTACCACCTCTCTCCTCATGACAAAACACACCACGAGGCTAAGAACCTTAATGTGGGACAATACTTCTTGAGGGGTCAGCTATGCTGCAGATTTGAGCCAACATCATCAATTCAATAGGTCAATACTTCGCCTTTTCTCATTAAATATTAATCGCCTTTTTGTTATGGAAGTGAACGTTGTAATTCATATCAATTTGATAATTCATATAGTGATATAAACAAAATGAGAAAACCATAAAATTCAGGTCGTCTTTAAAGTAAGAAGTAACTCACCAACAGTTGCCATAGTGATGACGGCAAAATATAGAGATGTTGTGTACCGCTTCCAGATATCAATCTCCCTGAAGCTTGTATAGCTATAATCACCCATTTTCAAACTTCCAATCCAAGTATACCCTTCTTGAGAAGATGGAAGAGTAGTAGCCAAATGATAAAAAATGCAGGCCGCCGTGTGCGTGCAATAGAGTTCTACTACTATAAGCTTTACAATCCTTGTAAAAAGGTAATTTATTCGTATATCCTTCTCCATCTTTTGGAAAAAATCAGTTACTTTCCGCACCCTACTTAGCCTAATCCATAAGAGATACCTCACTTCTTCTCTATGTCCACAAGCCTGTATTAAACGAAAAATCCCATGATGATTATGAGACCTAGACTCGATCACTATTGCAACATTCAAGCCTTCAGATATCCATGATATACTGCAAATTATTTTTCAACTAGTTTCATTCTGCATATCAACAAAATGTTCTATCATGCTTCTAAGGAAACTAATACCTTGTAGATGATGTCCCAAGGCAAGCAAGCAAGCAAATCAATGATAAAATGAGATTTCAAATACCTGGAGAAAAAAAAAAGAGAATAAGTGACGCACATTAGCAAAATATTCTAGAGAAGCAGACCCAAATCAAGCCAAAAAAAAAAGTACTAGGCTTGTATCTACTTAGGCAGTGAACATCGATGAATCTCACTGAACAGCTTTCAACGTAAAGGCAAGCAAAGAAACGTTGTGTATGACAGTAAATATGCATGGAAGACGAGAGAACTGACCGAAGAGCAATAGGAGTGCGCTTATAGACCGTACGATAAGTCTGACTATCTCTGTAGGCAATGAAGAATTGTAAGATGATATCAAGAAGGAAAGCAACCTGTCCAACAATGTCCAATATGAAGAGGTTCTCAGGTAATCCCCTGAAGAAACCAAACTCCATTGGTGTGAAGAAGGAAGAGTAGACTGCCCATAATAGAATGAATTTTGTCCATGCTCGATACCACCTGCAATGTTTTGAACACAGTGTTCCATTTAAGGGTGCCTTTGATTTTGCACTTCATATACAATTATCAATGTGCTCATCACTGTGACCAACAACTGATCACTGGAAATATATCTTAACATAGTTGGATGAAATGCAGTAAAACAACAAAGACAGCAGAACTGAATACATCAACTATGTTGTCTATACATAAGAACAAAGGCATGACAACACATCAAACCAAGGCAGGAGCTGGGGACACCACACTTGTCGCGACTGCATGCTCCATCTCAATGGTCCATGACCTTCATGCACTAGAGAAGCCTACGAGGGCGTATAGGGCATGAACAACCCAACTGAGGCCATCGTGAGAGGTGGACTACATGCGCTTCTCATTCCAATGTTCACAAATGGACCCTCCTCAAGTCCTGATGATGGGCCAAATATGCCCACCAGCTTCTAAATACAAACCAGCAAGTATTGATTTGGCTCGTGGAGTTGTCTTGGTATTCAAACTCAACCCAAGCTAAGTTTTGATTGAAATTATTTTTTATATTCACCCGTATGATTTAAAATTTAATGTGTTAAGCTCCAATTTAGTTGATCCAATTTATACTTTATCAAGTTTAAACAAAGAAATTAAAGAAAATAAAATGAATTGTTTTGAATAAAATAATAGATTCATATTTTGAAAAAAATGAGATCCAAATCGTGAATCAACATTCGTTAAAGAAAAATAACCTTGACATAAAACTCAATGCTAAGGCTAGCCACTTTCGTCGCAATATAATTATGTGAGCTTATTGACCTTATGATTATGTATAATTATTAAATTTCTTAAACTATAATAGATTGTTTTAAGATTAGAGAATAGAAGATAATGGAATAAGAAAACATATATTCGTAAAGTATAAAAACTCAAAATAGATTTATTTTATATATTTATATTTTATTTTTCAATTAAATATATTTTTATTTCCTATTTACTTGTGACTTCTATCAAGAGGCTAACCCAAAGCAAATAACAGCCTATACATTTCCTCTTTATTCACAGCATTAATTATGAATCTCGTCCACTAATTTTAGCTAATTAGTGTTTAATAAATTTATTTTTTTAATAACAAAAATCATAGTGATAAAGGAAACATTTCTAATTATAGAATACTAGATTAATTAAGGATAAATGACTCACCTATTATCAGGATGGATAACGAAACCTGAGGAGACATAACGAATACCATTAATGACCGATTCACGACTCAGTTTTCTTCTCCAACTTGTCATCGACGACGACCCATTATTATTAACGAGTCCAAACTCCTTCTCTATCAAATTAAATCGACTCCCTCTTGAAGATTTTATCCTGTCTTTCAAATCTTCCACTTCATATTCCTCTTCTCCATCATCGTCCGAATCCTCTTTCTTGTTTCTCTCTCTGTGATTGCCATGACCATCCATGTTATGAATCACAGCAACCCTTTCGGGCTTCAACAGGAAAAAAGACAAGCGCTCCTTATATAGAGGAGAGCTCGAGAGAGAGGGTTTGGAGAAAAGGGTGCGCGCGGTGCAAGTTGAGAAGGAAAGGACTGTAAAATGCGAACTACTTTTTCAAAGGGATCACGAGGGAAATATGGTGAGTGATACGACGTTGGAAAATGGAGGTTTTGGAGATTTTGAAACTAAGTTTTTGGAGTGGATTGTTGTTGATGATGATTGGGTTGCTTGATAAAGATTGAGTGTTTTATGGAAGATGGTGATGAAGATTTTCTTTTGCTTTGTTTTGGGAGTCATGGATTTTTGTATTGGAGATTACGCTATTTATAGGCTAAAAGATGGCATACATCTAAATATTTGTTCTTTTGATAATGTTTAATGGCGTGGCTTTTTGAGATAATATAGGGTGTGTCTATATATATATATATATATATATATATATATATATATAATCTCTCTTATTAAATTTGAATCTAAAATCGGGATAGGAGAGTGTTTTATTTTTTTGTTTATGTTTTTCTTAATATTTAGAAAGAAAGAAGTTTCGGAAGAACACTTATTTATTTATTTAATGTTATTAACACGTACTGAAAGGGTTTTGTAATAAATAGAAAAGAATTGGTTTGATGAATCGAATCATAATTACCAAATGAGATAAGATCCAGAAAAAAATAGTTTATTACAGCACTAATTAACATTGTCTCTAATTCGTGTGGTTTTGTGACAAATCATTCATTAAATCTAGTATTAAACTGTGATAATTAATGCAATTCTTTTAGGCATGCATGATGCTTTGTGTTAATTAACGACATCATCCTCATCTTCAATGATAATGGCAATGGTGTGTCCTGTCGACATCAAAACCTACCCTCATCCCATTTTTTGCTGGATCGGATAAAAATCACGTTAATTTCTCCGGGCCGATTGTGGAATGTTTTGCCGGATTGCTTCATCTTTGCTTTGTGTTTCATTTTCAATGTATACATTGACTTTGATTTTCAATAATTATATATGTGGTCGAGCAACGTTTATGTGTAATTAAAAATAATAAAACATAGAAGAGACGGAAATAGTACGAAAGCTTATGGAAAAACAGGGTAAGTACGGAAACATGTTTAATTAAATAAATAAAAATAAAGATATAAAATGATTTTATCTTTGAGATTGTTTTAAAAATGAATTTATATATTTTTAAAATAAAAAATATAAACAAATATGTCTCCAGCATTTTATTTTATTTTATTTTTTATCCCAAAACAATGACAAAACGTTAACCAGAATATCAAATTTGTTACATAAAAATTGAAACTTTTGACTTTTTTTAAAAAAGAAAAATTATGTCAATTATATCACAATCACTACTGGATATGATGACTAGAGAATTGATTAGGAACTTTGAATTGTTAACTTCGGTGGTGGTGGTGGTGGCGGCGGCAGCTAAGCAAGATGGCGGCCTGGTGAAACAGGGTTTAAGCAACTGGAATTGAGGTTTGGGTTGACTTCAACTCAATATTGATGATGATAACTACGTGGGATTTATCCTGGTTATAATGACCTAAAACAAGTGAAGTGTAACGTGTATAAATTTTTCAATTTGACTAATTCCTTGTTAGAATTACAAGAACATGGCTCAAATCTTCAATTAAGAGGAGAAAATGTGTAACATGTTCTTGATTCGAGGCATTTGGAAGGGAATTTGGGTGGAAAATTCCGAATTCATGCATACTTTGTTTTTTAAATTCAACTACGAACTTGAGTCAAATTTAGGCATTGTTTTTCCTCTTTTTTTTTTTTTTTCTGGATAGAATTTTATTTTCAATTCAAAAATAGGTCTACAGAATACTAAATACTGGGGGGATTAAAAACAAAGGGCTCGCACAAGGATCTTTTCTCCATCATCCACAATAAAGCCAATAAAGGAGAAAGAAACAAGAAGATCAAGCTGAAACCATAATTTTGTCAACAAATAACTTCCATTCAAATATTAGTACGTTAACTGAGATACTAGCTTGAGTCCACATGAAAATAATAAATTAAGTAAATAAGTTAATTAAGAGAAAATTTGAAAAAAAGTAATTTGCTCATATTTATGCGTATCCCATATAGATAGGTTTTTTTTTTTTTTTTTTTATCTTTTCCAAGTGCCCTATAAATCTCAATACAATTTGATTTCTAATTAGCTTGCTATGGATGGATTTTAGCAAATGAATTTTTTAAAAAATTAATAATTCAACTCTTTACAGTGGAAAGAGTTAATTAATTAATGGAAAGTTGTCCTATTGATAACCTAATCTTTGAACTAAAATATTGAATCGAAAACCTTTTACAAACACTTAAAAGTTGTTCATATCATTAACCTTTTACAAACATTAATGATATGAACATTATATTAAAAAAAAAAGAAGTAAAACCAGTGGTTCACATGCTTTCCTTTGTTTTTTTTCAAATACATTTGGCATATTCGATTTTTTATGCATCCCAATGGAGCTTCCATCAAACATTTTGCCGAGATTTAGATAGTTCCATTTCCACAAGTGCACTTCCTTTCCAAGTTTGCCTACCTCCCCTCCTCCTAGTCATACATCACAGTGAGGTTTCGCTTGAGTTTAGTGCCACCCCACTGAGATAATTTGTCACCGTTGGAGATTAGCGAATTAAAGCCCAACTTTGTTTTGGTTGCATATTATCATAATCCGAAAAGTTTAATATGTTTAGGTAATAAGTGATTGTGCTTATGCGTCTGGATTATGAGATTAAAATAGCATTTAGTAGCTAACATCAATCTCGAAAGGGGGATTTCTTTCATGTAGGGATCGGCTTTGAAGCCGGTTGCCATGACAGTGTCCACCAGCTTTCTGAAAATTAACAGTCATTTTGCTATCATCATACCTGCAATTGTTGGATTAATTTACTACAGCACTGACATTATAGTGAAATGAATAAATTAAGAACCACAAGCTTCGTCTGAGTTGGGAATCGATCTGCAGTGTCACAGGGCACAAAGCACAACCAAGTTGCCAGCCCACTTGATTTGCTAATGCTGGCAACAAACTCTTATTAATTAAGACTTTTTTCTTCATGGGAGCCCATAGATTGAATAAATTAAGTTGCCAATTCAACTACCTAATCTCTTAAGAATTTCTGGTTAGGCCTTCTCTCTTCCTTTTTTTTTTTCTTTTTTCTGTTCTTTTTTGAGTTTGCTATGATGAGTTTTGAAGAGGCTTGTGTTTGTTTTATCAAAGTAGGTATAAATGGTTTGATTCGTGATTTTTTAAAAATTCATTTAAAAAAAATTAAATCTTTTAGGTTGAGGAACAATCAAAATAACTTATAGAATTTATAAGAGATTACCTGTTCAAACATTTAATTATTTATTATATTAAAATAAATAATGATAAGTTGGTTATTAAATAGAAATTAAAACTTTCATTTAAAAGAAATAGAAAGGTTATTTATACATAAACACATCATTAGTATATTCATAAAAAAAAATCCTTTCATTTTAAGTACTTAATTTCAAGTCAAATTCATATCCGAGATGATAATGCAAAAAACATATATAATTAATTATCATTTAAGTTAAAAAAAAATAAAGAATTCTCATTAGACTTTCCATCTGTATAACTTAGAGAAGCTTGAACCTACTCTTCAACCCTTACATAAAAGAAGAAGAAGAAGATAGAACCTCGAACTTTTCTTCTCTAAGTCGAAAAGACTGCACGAATTAAGCCAAAACCTAATAAAAGCAACATGTAAACACACGAGCCATGAGGAAAACAAAAAAAAAATCAAAATTCAAAAGTAAGAGAGAGCACTCGTCACCAACATACCTTTTTAGTACACTTGTGAAGCTAATCTTTTTAAGCCCGACACACTACTGATTCGATAATACTAGAGTGGGGAGTGTTGTATGCAGCTATATCTTTTTATCTTAATCCCTAATTTTTAAAACCTTTAAATTATAGCCCCTTAATTCTTGTTGATTGTTGTCTTTAGAAATAATAATAAAAAAAAGAAAACAATTGGTTTTCACTTTTTCTCTAACACTCTCGCTCAAAGTTATTAAACCCGGCTCAAAACTCGAGTAATAGGTTGAATATATTAACTTGAGTTAACTCAAAAAATATTGTTTTGAGTTTTTTTTTTAAATTAAAACCACGTTGTTTTGAATTATTTTTATATTAAATTAAATTTTGACCAGATCATGCATTGACTCACCAAGTAAATCAAGTTTAACCAAGTTGATTTTCACTTAATTTAATTTGAAATCCAATATGAGCAAGGTCCGAGTTGACAGGTTAGCAAGTTATAAGATTAACTTGTCAGATTAGGTTGGATTTAATAATACTACTCTTATTACGATGGTTCCATAAAAAATTAAATTATGTTCTGCCATGATAAACGTCAACAAGAGTCAATGGACTAACTTACAGATTTTTCAAAAATGAAGGACTAAGAAATAACTTCATGTAGCCAAGCACTTGAGAATAATTTCCTCAGGCGACCACTAACCTATAGAATAAGCCATAAGGCTTCCAGCACAAGTGCAGAGGTTCAGACATTTGTCTTGATAGGAGGGGAGGGTAAGGGTGATCTCCACATTTCTAACAATATAATTTTGCCTCTGGAGCAGCTTATGCTAGCCCTGGCCTGACATGTCCACGTCAAAGTGATTCAGCATCGACTATCTCAGCGTCGAAGAAAAGTGAATTGAACTGGTGTTTCTTCGAAAACATATTTGTCTGTCATTTTGTATCAGTACGTTGGCTTGGGATGGTTAGGTCATTGAGGAGAAATATCACTAATTATTACCATGATTAGGCATCTCCCAATCTTTGCAACTTAATTTATTTTTATTTATGTTTTAAAAATATTTTAAAAAAATTAATTTTTTTAATTAATTTTAAATTATTTTGATATACTCATGATAAAAAATAAATTTAAAAAATAAAAAAAATATTATTTCAATATACTTTTAAGTTAAAAATAATCAGTATTACGATAATAAATAAAATCTAAATTTATTGATAATATTTTTATTAAAATAATATTATTTCATATAACTTTATTAAATTTAAATTGATTTAACTGAATCATGGACTAATTCATTTAATTATTAAAACTAGTTTAAATTAAAATCCAATTAAAATCAAGCTTGAGTTGTGAGTTTTTCAAATCAACCCGCATCAATAAATATGTTTTCTTCATCATTTACTAAGCAAGAGTTAAAAAAAAATCAAACTTCAGCCCGGTTTCTTCAGGTTCATGATCATGGTCGTTCGGTCAAAACCACTTTGCTAACGAAATCTTAGATAACTTGATCATCCAAGATTTCTGAACTCCGAAGCAACTGGATGTACAGCTAAATTGAAGAAAATACATGTCACCATTCTCTAAAATATTTAATTGTTTGAGCACATAGCAAGTTTCCTTTGTCACAAGTTAGGAACTTCGGAAGTTGAAGCGTGACAGGGCAACGACTCATCTTACTCGGCGGCCAGCTTGTAATCCATGATCATGCATGGCCTGCGGCAATTTTATATATATTAAAAGGAAAAGTAGGAAAATATAAACGTGATTATTTTCAATTGCAATTGAAGACAGAGTTAGGGTTCAAAGTTCACAGATTCATCTCTGATAATTGAAATGATGATTCATCTAAGACTAACAAAGCTTCATGCCTGCTCTTCCCTTTTAGTTTATGACAAGCATTCATATTTGAATGAGCTTGTTTAAAAACCTAATTTACAATACAGTAAATATGGAAAATTTTGCTCCCTGTTAGTGCTGTTAAATTTTTGGACTCTTTATCTGGAAAGACGAAGTAGGCTATACTAATATTCATACAATGACCATACAAAGATGAGCATGTAGCAGTCCCCTCCAGCAGAAAATTTTGTCATGTCTCCACGTCGTTTCATAAATGCTGAGCTCTCCAATCAACTGCAAAATTTACATCACTGTCATCGTCGCTGGATGAATCTTCATGGCTAGACTCTTTGCTAGCAACCTCAGAACCTTTGCTGCGTTCGGAAGCCCTGGCAGCCATTAGGTCCATTTTCTTTCTTTTCAACAATTCAACTCTTTCTCTGTATGCCCTGGTAAAATAGAGATAAAAAAAAAATGAACGCAGAAGCAGGAATAATTAGCAACCAAACTAACAACGATGTTATTGAGGACAGAAGAAAATGAATTTTGGCCAAAATGAGCTTACTTCTGCTCCAATGATTCAGCTTCTTCGATAGTTTCAGCTGCATCAACCTGAATTTACAATGTAACATATTAAGGACTTGAGCTTCTTGTGTTGGCAAGTGTGTAAAAGGAAAATAGAACTAATTCTAAAATGATTGGTATTAGGATAGATTAGCCCAGACCTCCTCTTCTTCCAAGCGGTCATCCACCTCCCGCAGGTTTTCTTGGATCAGCTTTTCAAATTCCTTGTACTCATCACTAACCAGAATTTAACATAAATACAAGGTTACGCTGCATCCCAAAATAATATAAAAATATAATGGAAAGAATATCAATAACACAATGAAGAGCTACAAGAGGAAACATAGCATGCAGCAAGTTCAGAAGGATGATGCAAAATACTGGAAACCGTAAGGCATCTCAAAATATATATCAACACAAAAACTTCTAATGTACTACAGAATTCCATGAGAGGTACTATTCCAAAGGAAAAAAGGAAGAAAAGGCACCCTCCAAGAAACACACATACAGTCATCTGGTTTGCATACTCCTCTTAGAAGACCAGATGGTCAAGACAGAGAATGAGTGGGGTAACAGAGAGAGTTCATCATGTAGGATATAAAAACTGATCACTGTTTGAGAATGTCAAAAAATTATGTACACTCATGATATCGAGACTCAGCAGTTCGGTTTAACTAGCAGTTAAAGATTTCAAATCTGCACTGCATAAACAGACACCAAGAAAACTACGTTTTGAAAACAATAGTTTCATTAGTTCCCATTGGTTCTTAACATCCATTCTCATTCTTCTTCATATTTTGCATGTGACTAGTTTCTTTGTGTTAACTATAAAATGGAAAATTTTGTGCTTTTTCTCTCTCTCACCATCAACTGAATATGCCTATAGTAAACTTGATATTCAGGAAACAGAAGAAATAGATCGCAATGAAGAAGAGACCCATTTAACATCAGTCTAATGAAACTAGGATTGCCACAAATAAGATATAATATTAGACAACTTACTTGACATCTGGCTTAACAGGCTTAATACCACGAGCACGTAAATCAGCTTCCTTGTTATCAAAGAAGCCTTCAGGAAGAGCTCCTTGTCCTTGCTTGGCTTGTGAGTCAGAAATTTCAGTGGGTGTGGGTGTGTTTGTAATCCCCCGAGCATCCTCAGTATTTTTTGTCTGCAGATGATTACCACTGGGCAATCCACCAGTCTCCTCTTCCAAGAGAGACCGTGTCGCCTTACTTTGAATAGAACCAGCTGGCTTTAAAGATGAATCTAGCTCAGATGGCTTGACAGCATCTGCACCTAAATGCAATATTTTAGTCATAAAGTTCATACTCATCCAACAGCCAGTGCCAAATACTTTTAAGGACAACATAATGAACATGTTGCTGAGAATGACAGAAGCACAGGTTCTAAGCAAACATGGAAACAACAATAACATGATGAAAACTACCATAGACAACGAAGGGAAACGGGGAACAAAAGGTTCTATTTTAGGTTAATGACTTCATCAGGTAAAGCAATTAGAGGGTGCTACTGCAACTAAAATTACTGTATATGAAGAGCCCGAAAAATGAAATTTGCATGGATAGCATTATGCAAGTGATTTATCACGTGGTAGGTTGAAGGTTATCTTCATGTGTAAAATCTTTATCAATTTTTAGACTGAAGTTTAATGATCAACTACTGCATGCAAGGGGAAAAGAAAGGTTGAAGAGGGGATTGTTAAAACAGGCAAAGGGAGCAGGTGTAGTCAGGAGGGAAAACATCATGTCTTTGGGGGAGTTATGTGGTGGAAGAGAGGAATGAGGGCACGGTTACAATCTATAATGCATAAGATAAATTTTATGTGCCTAAAAGGTGGCTGGAAATTAAGGAAAGAGGTAATGGAAACAAATTTGTAGATATCAACACGTGATGCAGGAGGAAAACGTTAAAAGAGCCTATGTAATTTCGCCTGGAATTCCAAGGAAATGACAGCTAGGAAACAAACATCATACCTTCACAAAGACCTCAGTTGCATCTTAAATGTAAATATTGCTCTCATTCATTTAAAGTTGCAGGACAATTTAACAATGACGCTGTTTGAAGTAAGATGCGATACTTTACAAAACTATGTCAATATTGCTTCTCAATAAAATTCAAAAAGATATTTTCCATCGTAACACTATTCTCATCATTAAACTAAAAAAAAAGCATCATTTTTCTTTATTTCTATTTTCAAAAATAAATTAAAGCATATCCATGAGATAATGGCCACTTGATTTTTTTTTTTTTTTGCCTAAGGAATTTAAATGAACCAAAAAAAGAAAATAATGTACTATTGTACCAGTTTTTTGTCTCTTTGCCTCTTTATTATCAAAAAAATCTGGAGGAAGTGCCGACTGAGGTCTGGGCAATTGTGTTAATGACTCGGATTTTGCATCTTGCAGCTGAGCATTATCTGCATGTTTGGATCCAGTTGACACTGCAGAGGGTTCAGATTTTGCATTGTTTACATTCTTTAATCGAGCTGCATTCGCTTTGATGTTATTTATTGCCTGTCCAAAATAACCCAACAGTTAGTGTATGGTCAGTCTGGAAACACAGAAAAATGAAAACACATGTGATTCGAAATGCATCCTCAAGCAGGAATGGTAGCTATATACCTTGGAGCAGAATGCAATACATATATAGGAGTATTTGCTGAAGTATTTCTATCACTATTATCTTGAAATTTCTATTGGCAAATTCCCCAATTAGAATGAAATAACGCTCTAGTGCCAGAGTTACTTATTTCACATTGCTATTGAGATGGCTTAAGTTGAAGTTCAACTACAACCAAGACACATTTTCAGGAGTTTTCAAGCTTCTAACTAAAGAGCACAGGATCATGTTCAATTGTTGAAGCTCTTTTACCTAGCAGAAGATTCTCACCATAAAGCATGCGGTATCCCAAATTTATTATGTCTATAATTATGGCTAATTTCCCAACAGTGTTATCCAAAAATCATTTGCAACAGAAAAGGGGATTGAGATATCTCTATATTACCTCAATATGTTTACGAGAAGCTTGGTGAGCATCCCATTGGAATTCAGATTTCAAAACAACATCGCAAACCCTACAAACTGGTTGATCCAATTCATTGTACCTGTATATTGTACAAGAAAGAAATATAGGTAAAAACTTCATTCTGTTAAGTAAACAAAAGAGAGTAGCAATAAAAAGATTTAAAAAAAGAAAAAGAAAAAAAAAAACATTGTGCATCTGAAAGTCTCAATTCTTAGAGACAAATAAACAGAAACATCATAACACCAAAAGCATAATGCTGAAATTATATATCACAAGTGAATCTCCACTGTTTCTCCATCATATCTACCGAAAAGCCAACTACCATTTCTCCATAATACACCAAACCGCCATGTCAATCACAACTAAAACTGACATCACCACACTTGTACAAAAAAAGTTCATCTTTTTTATATACTCACATAACCCACGATTTCGTTACATCAGCATAAACATCAAAAAACACCATTTTTTTTCTTCATTTGATCAAAACCCTCACTTGAAAATGACTCAAAAAAGTAAAACAAGGTAACCCATGTATTCCGTCAACCTCATTTTGCAGTCTTTCTAACTTCAACAACTACTTCAGCAACACCAACCCATCAAACCCACCATCCAAAAATCTAAACAGAAACCAGAGAAAGAATCATAATATCAAAACGGGTTTCTTAGAAACTGCCGAAATTCTAGCTTAAAACACCAACCCCCCATGCTTAGATACTATCACTTGCTACATTCAAACTCTACATGGAATCAATTAAAGAAATTTCAAAATAGGGTGTACCTAACAAGAGGAGAATCGATTTTCTTCTCTTTCCTTTGGGCGTTCAGTTTGGATCGAAACAGTGCCTTCTTCTTCGCTGCATCCATTGGAAAATCGGGCTGGCGTCTTCTTCTTCTTGTTCCTCTCGTCCTCTGTTCTTTGCTCGAACAAAGATTCTCTCTTTTTTTTCTTCTTAATTTTTATTTTGTGGATTAAGATATCGGAATTTTTTGAGAATTTTAATTTTTTTATAAACGTGGCAATTTTATTTGAATGGGTAATGGGCCCGAATAACTTCAGCGTGGGGAGGTGGTTAAAATCCAGGAAAATTGGGATGATAATTTGGCCCAATTTGAAGAAACCAGGCCCAATTAAGAGCCATCTAAATAGGTGCCATTGTTTTTTTTTTAAAATAATACGTCAGTTTTGATTTTTTTAAAGGAAAAAAGTCAGATAAAATTATATAAAGTAAATTCTCAAAAGATTTAGGTCAGTAAGTGCTTGTTTATTTTTTTTTTATTTTAAAAGCATTTTCAAAGAAATTTAATTTTTTTACTTCGAATTAATTTGTTTTTTTAGTATTTTCATATTAATTTGAATAACATTGCTATCAATACTCAAGTAATGCTTATTATTATACAAATCTGTAATTTAAAATGTTTTGCCAATCAGTTCAATTGTGCAGCAGCAGCATCGATGCCATGAGTGACGATAGGTATGGGAAGACAAGCAGGTAATGAGACAGCACAGGACTGAGGAACAAGATGCTGCTATCCTTGGGTTTGAAATCCAATCATTTTCGGTTGCAATGTTTAGCACTGGTTTGTGAGATTTGTATGTGCCTAGCAAGGAAGAATAAGTTAACTTTGCATTTATACCCTCGTCACGGATGTGATTTAGCAAATATTTTTCGAAGGAAAAAAAAATCAATACAAGAAGAATGATATAAATATATTTTTTTATATTGAGGCTATAATGCATTGGAGACACCGAATATATCAAGAGACTAAAATGCTCGTTCCGGCCAATTCAACATTTATTCAACCAGAAACAGTTCTACAACTTTTGTAAAAGTAGTACAGACTGACAAGAGATGGATCAATCACAGAATAACGACTCATAAACCACCACGAAGGCGGAGGACAAGGTGCAATGTGGACTCCTTTTGGATATTGTAGTCTGCCAGGGTACGTCCATCTTCCAACTGCTTACCAGCGAAGATCAACCTCTGCTGGTCTGGTGGGATCCCCTCCTTGTCTTGGATCTTTGTCTTCACGTTATCAATGGTATCGGAGCTTTCCACCTCGAGAGTAATGGTCTTTCCTGTCAATGTCTTGACAAAAATCTGCATCCCACCACGCAGACGGAGCACCAAATGCAGAGTCGATTCCTTCTGAATATTGTAGTCTGCAAGGGTGCGACCATCCTCCAGCTGTTTTCCAGCAAAAATCAACCTTTGCTGGTCCGGTGGGATCCCTTCCTTATCTTGGATCTTTGTCTTGACGTTATCAATAGTATCCGAGCTCTCCACCTCCAAGGTGATAGTTTTTCCAGTGAGGGTTTTGACAAAAATCTGCATCCCACCACGCAGTCGGAGTACCAAGTGCAGAGTTGATTCCTTCTGAATATTATAGTCTGCAAGGGTGCGACCATCTTCAAGTTGTTTCCCAGCAAAGATGAGCCTCTGCTGATCTGGTGGAATTCCCTCCTTATCTTGGATCTTTGTCTTGACATTATCAATGGTATCTGAGCTTTCCACCTCCAAGGTAATTGTCTTTCCTGTCAAGGTCTTGACAAAAATCTGCATCCCACCGCGAAGACGGAGCACCAAATGCAGAGTAGATTCCTTCTGAATATTATAGTCAGCAAGGGTCCTTCCATCTTCAAGCTGTTTGCCAGCAAAGATAAGCCTTTGCTGATCCGGTGGGATCCCTTCCTTGTCCTGGATCTTGGTCTTCACATTGTCAATTGTGTCAGAACTCTCAACCTCCAAAGTGATAGTCTTGCCAGTAAGAGTCTTCACAAAGATCTGCATCTGTTCCACCCAAAGAAAAAAATCATGAGTACCCCTGTAATTCAAGATTAAAAGATTTAAGAAAAAAATTAAACTATAACAAAAACCCTGAAAAGATTAAGCAAAAGAAATTTAAATAGACCCTCATCAAGCAAGAACTTCGAAAACCCTAAAATGATAAACTAAAAGAAATCAAAACAGACCCCTAAACAAGCAACAATTTCAAAAACCCTAAAAAGATAAAGAAAAAGAAATCAAAACAGATTCTAATCAAGCATGAACTTAAAAAACTCTAACAAGATTAAGCAAAAGAAATCATCCTATCCCCAAATTCAAGTGAACAAAATCTTTTAAATGTTCTTTTTTTCAAGATATAAAACAAAGACAGATCAAACTTCTATCATTAATACACACTAATCTTAGGACTGTCTTCAACTAATCCAAATTAACCAACTTGTAAAGAAAATTATTAACACCTCCATAGATTGCACAATCCAGCATCAAAACAGAGCAATTATAAAGAACAAATCCTCTTCAAATAAAAACAAAAACAGAAGAAATACAGAATTTCTTGATGCTTAAACCCAATCAAGCAACAACTTGAAAAAAACCCTAAGCAGTTCAATTCAATTAATCAATCAACCAAAAGGCAAGCATAGATGAATTCTCTGATAACACAGATTTTGACAGGTAAATCAAAAAACCAAAGAGGCTAATTAAAGAGAATAGAGAGAATAATTAAAGAAAACGAAAGGAGTTCTAGAAGAAATTACCTTAGCAAAATAAGAAAGATGAAACAAAGCTTGAGAGAGAGATTTATCAACGAAATCACGAGTGAGAGGAGTTGGATGGGAGTTGGGTATTTATAAGATGTGGTGAAGGTTTCTCAAAGCGGTGCGGTGGGCTTTAATTAATTTGACTTGCTCGCAACGATGGGTCCAGATTCTTCTCGTGTTTTACGAGGTATTTATAGAATGTGGTGAAGGTATCTGAAAGCTGTGCTGTGAATTAAAATTTGACTTGCACGCCACGATGGCTCTAGATTCTTCTCATGTTCTACGGGACTTGATTAAACGTGTTTCACCGTGGTTTTAAGTGACTTTCAAATTATTTTTTATTTCAAAACATATAAAATTATTTTTTAATTGTTTTTTTTTTACCATGTTAATATTAAAAATTAAAAAAATATTATTTTAATATATTTTTTAATAAAAAAAATTAAAAAAACATTTTGTATACGCATTAGAAGAATTAACTTATGAGTTGAAGGATTATGTTCTCCATGAATACTCTATTATAAAAAGCTCATTGAAATACAAAATGTGACGTAAGAACAATTTTTTTTAACAGAAGCTAAAACAAGAATAAAAAAAAACATTGTAGAATATGAGTGAAAATATTATTTATTGAAATAGTATTTTTACCATTTTGTCTTTCCTATTTAAAAATATTAAACTTGCTATTAGGGGTAAGAAGATATTTTTACATGGATCTATTAGTCAGTATTCTTTTATACAAGGACAAATTGATTTTTGTAATTTAAAAGTGAACAATTAAATGGAAGAACTACTCTTAAAATAAAAGAAAAAATAACTTATATGGAAGAATATTTTGTTATTTTTTTAATTGCTATTTGTTTTTTTTTCTTTTCAATTGAAAAATTAAAAGATGTTCTCTCATTTTCTATTAATTTTTATTATAGTCCTCATTATTTTAATTAATCTTTTTTTTATTTTAAATTATTTTTTTTATTTATTTTTTTAATTTCATTCTTTAATATTTTATTTAATTAAATTTTTATATTTGTTCACTATTCAAAGTGATTCAGCCAAATTCTTTTAGCACAGTAGTTAATTCTATTTGTAGATCCTATTTACTATATTTAAAAATAAAATATTAAATTAGAATATAGATTTGTTGATTGTTTCTGTAACTTTCACAAATCGTGTAAAATTATTATTGTTTAAAAAATTAAGACATGTAAGAAATTGATTTGTTTGCTTCGAAAAAATCAATAATATGTATTGACCTTGCTAAATCTCGATCAGAACAAAATGATAGAAGTTAATACAAGTCAATTCGGTGAATCGTTAATCGAGAATTTACACCAGTTGGGTTTTATATTTAGAAGTTGATCAACTCATTTTAAAAAAAAAAAAAAAACTTAAAATAACATTATTTTCAATTGTTTTGATCAACTAGATTAACTCACTTAACTGAGTTATGAGCAGTCCTGGTTTTATTTCTATGCCTTGGCTGTTAGAGTTGGAACATTATGAGCTTGATAGACTTGAACCCTGTTGCCTGCATCCGTTGTCTTATCAAAAACCCCAACTGCTATTTTGTTCTGCTTGGCAAACCCTGAGGCTGAGAAGCAGAAGAAGAGAGAAAATTAAGAGAAAGCAATGGAGGAGAGACTGAAGTATTTGACAGTACTAGTGGGAGCTGGAGCTCTCTTGGGTTCTGTTTCTATTCTATTCATTCTCAAGCTTCTTCCAAGGCAAGTCATTCACACACTTCACCAATCAAAAGTTGGAAAAATTAAGAAAAGGATTTTCTTAAAGTTTGAATCTTTTGTTTGAATTGATTCATTTTGTTTGTGTTGTTACAGAAGGGTAGCAAAGGAATGCTGTGAAAGGGTTAGTGAATCGAATGCTGGTTAGTTGCTCTCTGATTTGCTTTCTTAGTATTCAGTTTTTGTTTGTTCTTGATAGTTTCTGGTATTTAACTATTTATTGAATGCCTCTTTTCAAATACTAAAGAACAGAATCATAAGTAGGAAATGGGGTCTTAATGGAAGTCGAGGGTTGTACTTTGGGTGGAAAATAATGTGGGTTATTGGTAAATTTTTTTTTTTTTTTTTGTGAGAAGTCAATTGGAAGCGTACTGGTCTCTTCCCTCATCTCTCAAGCTCCTAAATTTACTTGTATCATACAGTTTTGATAATGATTTGAATAACTCGAAACATATCATTGGACTAGATCAGTTTTACACTTGCTAGTGGAAATCCGGAATCTTAACGACACCGTCCTCCGGGTCTCTTTCCCTCCTCCTCGGACCTCTAAAATTTACATCCATGGCAGGTCCTAAAAACAAGTTGGATAGCTCAATACATATTGGACCAAAACAGCGCTAGACCTCCAAGCCCGAATCTTAAGAGCGGAGATTCCGACAATGGGTCTCTTGTCGTCTTTGATTACCATTTTCAACATTCCTTTCGTTCTTGAATTATGGCAACTTAGCTGCTCTATTTTAATAGATGCATCTCCCTCTCACTATTCCCCATCCGCTTCTGACACCAAAAAAAAATTACACGGAAAAATATCAGTATCCACTTTTGCAATCATCGAAGTCGTGAGTTCCAATGCTGTAAAGTCCATTCCTGAAGATGGGTCCTTCAGCGATGGAGCTAGGGAAGTGAAGGCATTTGATGCTTTAAAAACTTGTGTTAAGGGACTAGTGGACTCTAGTGTGACCAAGATTCCCTGTTTATTTGTCCACCCGCCAGCGAATGTCCAGAAATCATCATCCGAGACTTGCAGTCTTCAGGTTCCAATCATAGACTTTGAAGGGTTGGAGAGTTGTTGGAGACCTGAGGTGGTCAAAGCATCAGAAGAATAGGGTTTCTTTCAAGTTGTTAATCATGGAGTTCCAGTTAGTGTTATGGATGAGATGTTAGCAGCTACGGAACGATTCCACGAGCAACCCCAGGAAGTGAAGATGGAGTGGCACTCATGTGACCCTAACCAACAGGTGAAGTTCTTCAGTGGGGAGGATTCCAAGGGCAAAATGAATCAGATGCGTGTAGGAATTCAGTAGCAATTGATTTTCAGGATGGTAAACTAACTGATCCTGAAATTTTTCTTGATGTATTCAGATAAATGGGCATCAAGTTCCAAATTCCTCTCTATACATTCAATTATCTAGGAGATTGTTATTAGGTTTATGTTAAACATGTTTTTCAGAGAAGAGACAAATGAGTACATCAGACACATGATCAAAATCAGCAAGGTACTGACAGAACTCTTATCAGAAGCACTCAGACTTCGTAGTGACTACCTTTCAAGCATAGAATGCATGGGATGTGAATCATTGTCATGTCACTGCAAATCATACAGACTCATCTTTCTTTACTTTACTTCTGCAAAACAACATGGGTGATCTCCAAGTTCGTCATCAGAATCAATGGGACTTAATGCAGGTAAAATATTGATTTAGATTCTCCTTTTGTGACAAAAAGGATTAACTTGGTGACGAAACATTTTCTTGACACTGTGAGATCACCATACACGAGCATGAAAAACAAATTAGCAAGACTACCCTTAAATCAACGCAATGCTAAATAATTAAATAAAAAAATTGATCGGCCAAAATTTTTTTAAAAAATTATTGAACTGCAAAAAAAAAAAAAAGTAGGTGCTGATAATATATTTTCTAATAGAAAAAAATGTAAATTGCATTATTGGGGTTAATCCGTTTGACTTAATGAGTGTAAAGGCAATTTGAATTTTTAGAAAAAACAATAACAAAAATAAATATTTATAAAATCAAGTACCAACAAAATAACTGAATATTTATTTGAGATCATAATAATTACATAAATAAAAACATGTTAAAAATAAACTAAATGTTGAAAAGACATTAAAAAAATCAAAGAAAAAATTATCCAGTTACGCAAGCCTAGGTGGCCCAATATGCCCGGGTCTTAATAAAAAAATCAATGAGTGCGAGTTTGCTAGCCGAAGCTCATGCACCTAAGCCTTGATTTGTTTTTGTTCTTATCATCTTCCGTAGCCTTTTTTGAAGAAAAACCAGGCAACACATCACCTGCTATGCCAAGATTCCATGACCAAAGAGTTGTTAGAAAGTCGGGGAAAAGGTGTTTTACACTTAAAAAACCATTTTCAACTATTGTTTGATCCAAAAATAAAAATAAAAACATAGAGATCTAAATAAACTCATTTATACCTTCAAAAAACTTGAAAAACAGTTCAAAAATAAAAAATTAACCCAAAACCCAAAGATTTATTGAGGTCAAATCTATTATCTCAAACAATTTAAAGGTAAAAGAAAATTCTAGCGAAACTTCTTTAATCAAATAGAACTCGTTAATACTAAAATCAATTATTTTGATGTTATAATAAGTGTCAATCAATAATTTTTTTTTTACCATCAAAATTTGATAACTTTCTCACTCTTAGCTTAAAACATAGATTGAGAAATATAGTTTTGGATGGAAAGAGAGATTTTTAAAAAATTAAAGGGACTGAAAATGAATGAGTTGCAAAGTAAGAGGAATAAACTTATAAAATTGACTTTATTCCTTTCGAATTTTATAAGGAATAAAGTCAATTTTATAAGTAAAAATATATTTTACACACCAAATTAATGGACTGATAATTTAGGAGAAATCCCATGATACTAGCTCAAGCTGTAATTATCATTCACTTTAGTATAAGAGAAACAAGAGGGATAGAAATTTGAAAAAGTATTTTTGTTTGAAAAGAAAAGAAAAGAAATTCCTATCAGTTTTAATATGTCTAGACTTTATCTTTTCTTCTTATATATCTCTCTCCTTTGTTATAAATATTGATAATTACAACTTAATAATCACATATATATATATATATATATATAATTCAGTGCTATCGAACAACAAGAGGGATGAAGTCTTAAGTTTAAGGGAACTTGCACATTCAACTCAAAAAACAGTACTATTCAAGCTTGGTTTATGAACTTGCAGCATATTGCTCGAAGGGTCCATAAACGTCTGAAATGGGTACTACATGATTTTCACCCTCTCTCTTCTTGTTCGTGCATGCTTTCCATTTTTTTAAAAAAATATATCAAAGTGAAGGGAATGAAGGCAATCCATCGACGTCAATCTGATTGTTAGTGATACCAAATATAGAACTGTTTTAGACAAGATATATTGTAGCTTAATTAGGTGTTTAGAGAAAGAAAACCGATTGATTTTTCTTTTTCTTTTTATAATAATCAATTAATTTATTAATCAATAATGACCAGAAGAAACACAAACACAATGAATTTAAAAAAAAATTAAAAGAAAAAAATTTAAAAATTATTTTAATATATTTTGAAGTGAGAAGAACTTTAAAAAAAATATTTAAAAAAAATATTTTGTATCTCAATCTCAAACATTAATATTTACCGTGTATAAATTAAAACATGTTTGTTTTTGTGTTTTAAAGGTGTTTTTTGTGAAAATTTAAATTTGTTTTTTAATGTTTTCAAATCATTTTGATATTTTGATATCAAAAATAAATTTTAAAAAATAAAAATAAATAAATTTCAATATATTTTTAAATAAAAAACACATTATATCACACTAATTATTAACCGAATCTTGAACCCTTGATTTTCAAAAGAAAGTGCCTCCAGGCTTGTATGGTATGATCACTGATGGTCCCGATTTTTCTCTTTTAGAGCAGAAAGAACAGGGCCTTGTATTTTGTCCGGTGTGATCACGCACAAACACCAGATATGGTCAGCCAGTCTGTGCAGCAAAAAATAGACGATGCGTTATCTGTAGTGAAAAATAACATGTTGTTTTTTGATTCAATCTCCGACCACTTGATAGGTGGATGGAAAGTCGAGATATGAGATTTTGGGCACAAATCACCATTTTCAACGTATTTTAATTTAAAAACATATAATAAACACCCTAAAAAACTTAATGAATAATTTTTAACCCCAAATACGTCCTCTCAAATTAGTAAAAAAAAACACAAAATTAAACAACAAAAAAAATCATCCCTCAACCCCAATATATATTTTTTATTATTATATTGAAGTTAAAAAAACACTTTAATAACACTGTTTTGTCCAGATGAACCCACTTACATAAAAATCAAGCTTTTAAATGTGGTGAACCAACAATTTTCCTTTTCCTCCTCTATTTTTCAGGGACCTTCTCTCTTCTGCCAAACCCTAGTGATTGAAACCCAAAACACATGAAATTTAGGAAAAGTCAAACAAAAAAAAAACAAAAAATGAAGAAATAAAAAATTTAGAGATCAAAGTGTACGTTTTCACGTTCTATGAAAAAAAAATAAAAAAATAGGGATGGTTATTTGCCTCTTTGTTAAATTTGTTCCCAGTTATCTTTTTATAAAATTGGGAATCAATTAAAAGGCAAGGCACTTTTAGGCACGAAGAGCATGGCAAATAAACGATCCGAATGGAATCACCATGCTTTAATTTATTTGAACATATCCTAAAAAGTCAACGAATAAATTTTCAATTTTCAATTTTTTTTTCATCCAATAGCAAAAAAGTAGTTTCACTATGCATCACCGCACAGTAGCACATCGAGATTTTTAGGTTTATGTAATAATATGATATAATATAATGACTTTGATTTGATGAAGAGATGCATTGAACCTTGCATCGAACCATGATGGCTGAAAGTCGTCCCTATGATGGAATCAAACAGCAAAAAAAGAAAGAGACAGGAAGTTAGAATTAGCTTAAGGTTAAATGAAAACATATGATATTTTTA
Source organism: Populus x sibirica (assembly GCA_019202695.1). Classification (NCBI taxonomy): domain Eukaryota; kingdom Viridiplantae; phylum Streptophyta; class Magnoliopsida; order Malpighiales; family Salicaceae; genus Populus; species Populus x sibirica. The sequence continues at coordinate 867,750 of JAGMVL010000526.1, read as the reverse complement.
TTTATCTTGTTTTTAAAAAAAATTAATTTTTTTATATTTTTAAATTATTTTAATATACTGATATTCAAAATAAATTTTAAAAAATTTAAAAATATTATTTAAAATAAAAAAATATTTTAAAAAACTTCTCCAGCAATCTCAGACAAGACATTACTCTAACGATTATATATAGCAAGTGATCATCAATAATGGAATGGCAAATCATGGTAAATAGAGAGTACTGATTGACATGTTTCTTTCTTTTCTTTTTATGATAATTATATGGTAAATAGAGAGTACTGATTGGAAAGGAAAAATTAAAGAAAAGGATGTAAACCAAACAAATATTATTGGTAAGAAATTAGTATTTAATTTCTTTACGTTTTTTTATTAATTTAGTCAAAGCAATTCTTCTAGTTAGAAAGTGTAATAATTTTTATTTTTAAGTATTTTTTAAAAATATGTTTGATATAGAAAAATATCAATTACTATTGTTTTTTAGTGTTTTATTATATTTTTAATTTTCTGAAATTAAAAATTAAATAAAAATATTTTGTATCATAATACTGAAACACAATATATTAATTAGACAACAATACCCATGCACCATAATTAAAGGTGATTTGACATCCTCCAACCATTACCAAATATATCATATCATACATACGGACGGACATGATATTTATCCTGTAATTTTAAATAGTTAAAGAGTTGATGAAATGATCTTTAAGAGTATGATATACTAAATATAAATATAAAAGGTAGAGGTAATTATAGATTATAGTTAGTAAACCCAAACTAGCTTAATAAGTTGATTGGGTGGTTGGACCAGTCTAAATAAGATAAAAAATTAGAATGATTAAAAATCTGACAAAACCTAGTTGAAACTCATTTTATTTTCAAATATGTTTTGTTTTTTTAATTATAGATTTTTTTTATATATTTTTAGTTGGTTATTAATTTTTTTTAAAATTTACTATATAAATACTAAAAGAATATTTTATTTTTTTAATTTGAAATTTGAAACCATCTGGTATATATACTTTATGTTTAAAAGAAAAAAGTTATATCCTTTTAATATGAGATAAAATAACTTTTTTGATTTAAATACTTCATCTTAAAAAGATAACATATTAATATAATATTTTTTCAATGTGAGATAATTTTTTTTTTGAAATAATCTTTTAAACCTCATTATTTATAACATTTATAGTTTATATTCATATGGATTGTTTCTTAATTTTTTCATATGAAATATTAAAACTTTAATTTTTTTTATTTTTCCGGATTGTCCCGAGTGTAACTCAGGGCTCGACTCCTTAACTGGGTTAACTCCTAGATCGGATCTGATAACTATGCTATCAATTCTTTAGTTATTAAAAAAAGAGAGAAATATGATGATGTAAATTTTAAAATAAAGAATAAATTAATAAAAAAAATCAATTAATCTATGGATTCTGTCTCTTTTAATTCTTCGAAACACATTGAAAAAATGAGTTCTGTAATTAGAAGAAGATACTTTATTTTATCCAATTTAAAATTATAAATTTGATTTGACCAAATTTATAAAGGGAGATGAGGTGAAATTTAAAATAAAGAATAAATTAAGTAAAACTCAATTAATCTATGAATTCTTTTTCTTTCAATCATTTGTCATATATATTTGCTTGCCATATTGGTTATGTACTCCTCAACTTCAGCTCTCTTTCCTTCATTATTGAATTCCTTTCCATCTTCATCAGATTCCCACTGACCAGTACTGTTGCAAGCATGGAAGTTATGGCTTCCAATGCTGCAAGTTCCTTTGATCCTGAAGATGGATCCAACTATGACAATGCTAATGAAGTGAAAGCATTCGATGAAACCAAAGCTGGTGTTAAGGGACTTGCAGACTCTGGTGTAATCAAGATTCCCAGGTTTTTTGTCCACCCACCAGAGAAAACCCAGCAACCATCATCCAAGTCTAGCAATATCAGCCTTCAGGTTCCAATAATAGACTTCGAGGGGTTTGAAAGTTCTCGGCGGATGGAGGTAGTGAATGAGATTCGCAAAGCATCAGAAAACTGGGGTTTCTTTCAAGTTGTTAATCATGGGATTCCTGAAAATGTCATGGATGAGATGTTAGCAGGAGTGAAACGGTTCCATGAGCAACCTCAAGAGGTGAAGATGGAGTTCTACTCTCGTGACGCTGATCAACGAGTCAAGTTCTTCACTGGTGTTCTCCTTCTGACTAAAGAACCAGCAATTTGGAGGGATACGGTAGCATTTGATTTCAAGGATGGTAAACTAGACCCTCAACTCTTTCCTGGCATCGTAAGGTATTGAATATGTGTAGGAAGATCCTAATATATCTATGAGTTCAGTTTTCTTTGAGATTTTAAGGATTTAACCAAACTTATCTTGCAGAGAAGAGGTCAGCGAATATTTCAGACACGTTTCCAAGATCGGCAAGGAACTATCTGAGCTCTTATCAGAAGCACTCGGGCTTCGAAGCAATTTCCTTTCAAGCATAGAATGCATGGAAACAGAATCAGTGGTGGGTCACTACTACCCAGCTTGTCCTCAACCAGACTTGACCCTTGGCACCACCACACATTCAGATCCATGTTTTCTGACCATACTTCTGCAAGACAATATGGGTGGCCTGCAAGTTCGTCACCAAAATCAATGGGTTGATGTCCCCCCTCTTCCTGGTGCTCTCCTAGTAAACATAGGGGACTTGATGCAGGTAATTAAGATTTAGTTCTCCCATTGTTTGCATTTTTCTTTCTGAAAGTGATAGCCATTTAATGCATCCATAATTTCATTTGAGTTTGTCTAATTAAGAATATAACCCTACCAGCCTGGGACAAACGGGAAAGGTTCAATCTAATCACGGTCTTGCAGTGCAGCAGTGCAATGATCAATTTTTTGTCCTTTATCTTTTGCTGTAGCAGTGTCTTTTTTGTCTGGACAGTACACTAGCAATGTTTCTATGTAATATTCATGTTTCCGGGTATTGCTTTTGTTTTTCTAAGAAAATATGAAATGCTGATTGCTAGTCCAGATGAGCATGATTGATGCACATCCTACAGATCAACGGGGATCAAATAACTAGCAATTAGGACTTCTCGACAAAACACAGCATCGATCATATATATGCCTCTATTTCTGAGAGGTTGTTGCTTGGTATAAGAGTCTGGAAAAATAAATAACTAATTCAAGGTTGATAAAGATTTGGAAGATAAATTTATCACTGCAAACTGGAGAATTATAACTCTCAGTGACCTTGATGTTGGCTCAAGTCTATCGACCTTTTCAGGATGTGGCTATCTCTGCATGCATCTATATATATCTTATTCTGCAAGAAATTGTCCTTTTTAGTGCAAGGACTAATTAAAGTTGTTTCTTCTTTCTGTAGCTCATCACCAATGACAAGTTCAGAAGTGTGGAGCATAGAGTTCTGGCTGGAGAAGTCGGGCCTCGGATATCAGTAGCATGCTTTTTCTTCCCAAGCACAGCAAATAAGTTTAAACCCTATGGGGTAATAAAGGAGCTTCTATCTGACGACACGCCCATGATCTATAGAGCAACTCATTTGGCTGAATTCATGGGCCAATACATGTCCACAGGATCATATGTTTCCACCCTTTCTCATTTTAAAGTGTCAAGTGGCCATGCTTGTTCCTCTACAGAAGATACTGATTGAAATCAATAAACGGCCTGTAACCTATAGCATTATCGATCCTCCCCTTGTTGAATTTTTTTTAGTTGATTTCAAGGAGTCATTTTGGCTTTAGCTGAGCAGCTCATCCTTTATGCTCACTCTACATTGTTTCCTGCTTCAATATTTTCTGCTTTACAATCTAAGGAACCATTACACTTTTGCAAAAGAAGCTGTTACGTTCCTAGCTAGAACTTGTTGGCATAGCTAGCAGATTGTTTTGAAAACGTGTTCCAAGGCAATTCCTTGCGAATCTCCTAATCCCACTGTGGATGTCTGTTCTTGGCAACGTTAATAGAATGGTGGATCTAGTTTTGATGCTTGGGGATAAACAGCCTATCGATCGCTCCATTATAGCAAATGGCCCATTGTAACGTACAATAAAGGTAATGGTTATAAAGTCCTATTCTTTTCACATCATGCTATCGTGTCGATAAACGATGGAACATAAAGAGGATTTCCTCAGAATTATGGCAAGTAAAGTGGATTGGTCGGAAAGGAAAGAAGAAAAGGATGGAAAGCAACCGATATTCCCGATTGAAAATCGATAATGGTGGTGGTATAGTGTTAATTAACAATATATGTACCTTTATATGAACAGTGTTGATGATAAGTTCTAAACAGGGATGATAATCTTACCATATGCAACATATATTTAGTGTCCGATTTGAATTTTTATCTAATTTCATCATAATTAAAATGGATCTAGTGAAAATCCAAGTTGTTTTCATTATCTGATTCGTATCCAACCTGATATTTTTATTGATTTCTTGTTAATATATATATAGTTATTATTAATCCTATAAAATAAACCCAATATTGATGTAACATTTACGTATTAACTAAAATATATTTTACAAATAAAAAAATTCTTTAATTTATATAATTGTTATTATAAATACTGTAAAAATCAATCTAAGTTTCTAAATTTATTTTATAGTTTGAAGGTTAATTAATTTAGTAGTTTATATATATATATATATAGACATAAAAGACATCTTGAATAATTCTTATATATAACCGTGTTAACCTAATGATTTACCAATTAATATAGCTTACTAGGAAGTTTAATGATATATTTTTATATTCTTAAATTATAAACACATCAATATATTAATATTTTGAATGTGACTTAATTAGAAAAATAAGATTAGATTTGTTATGTGAGGGTATAACAAATTAAAAATAAAAATTTATTTTAAGGATTAAAAATTTTCTTGTTAGATTAGTTACCCACCAGATATCTTGCCGGTGATAAAAACTCTTTAACATCATAGGCAGTGTAAATTACAAATTACAGTAGATTAGGCTAATATTTGAAATTGAGATCAATCCAGTTTTTAATAATATTTTAATTTTTTTTTATTTTAAATTATTTTAATGTGATGATATATCAAAAATGAATTTTATAAAATAAAAAAAAATATAATTTTAAATAAAAAATTTTAAAAATATTTCCACTATTCATTATAACGACATAATTACCCGCCTGCAGGTATTAATATTTTGAATGCAAATTAGATAGGAGTACGTTAACACCCTCTCCAAAAGTCAAGACTTTAACATGATAGCGAGTGGGCAGTGCAAGCTAATTAAGGGCAATAATGGTGGTGGCACAAAAGTCCACTTCTCATAATTATATCATGTTGTCGTCTTGATAAATAATGACAAATAAATAGGACTTTTTTTTCAAACAGAGGATTAATTGGAAACGAAATTAAAAAAGAAAAGAAAAGATGGAAAGTAACCCTAATCTAGGCTAAAACTAGGATGGTATTGAGTATTTGCATGTCGAATTTTTTCTATATTCATGAAAAAATTTAGATATCTATATTATATTAATTAATTTTTGAAAATTCATTATTCAAGTATTATGTATTATTTAATATAAAATAAAAATAATATATATATATATATATATATATATTGGGTCATTTAATAATAATTATATTATATTTATTATTCATCAGATAAAACAATCATATAAAAAATTCTATTTATTTATGTCATTTTAAATTGACATTGAATTTAACTTAAATTATCATTCATAAGGAAAAGACAATACATCCTTTTTATATATACACTAAAGCTTAAAAATTTTTAATTAGAAGAAAAATTAATGGATCAAATAAAGATAATACAAATGAGTTTTGAACATTGAATTTTAAGGAGTATTAGAGAGAGTAATAATAATGATTTATTAAAGTATATTTTATTTGAAAATATATTAAAATAATAATTTTTATTATTTTTTAAAAATTATTTTTGAAATTAATATCAAGAAAGTCCAAAAATATATATAAAAATAATTTTAAATAAAATTATTTTAGAAAACTCTGTTAAGCAAACAGCCTGAGAAAACATCTTTCTAATCATTGATAAATCCTGTAGTTATGTATAAAGTTGGTTCATGCAGAATAGTGGAACTGTGGAAGAAAAACTATTAAATAAGTTTTGAGGCTAATATGCCATGATATCTCGAAATGAAGATCTTTGCCATATTCAGTGGAGTCAAAAGGGGTATGAAACAGCGTTTTGGCGGCTTACCGCTTTTTGGTTACCATATTGGTTTTGGACTTCTCATCGTAGTGAGCCTCTCTTTCCTTCATTATTGAATTCCTTTCCATCTTCACCAGGCACGAAATCTTCAATAAGATCGCTCACTCAGTACTGTTGCAAACATGGAAATTATGATTTCCAACGCTGCAAGTTCTATTAATCCTTAAGATGGATCCAACTATGATCAAGCCAAGGAAGTGAAGCCATTCGATGAAACAAAAGCCGGTGTGAAGGAACTAGGAGACTCAGGTGTGCCCAAGATTCCCAGGCTTTTTATCCGCCCATCAGAGAAAGTTCAAAAGTCGTCATCTAAGTCTAGCAATTTCGGCCTTCAGGTTCCAACGATAGACTTTGAAGGGTTTGGAAGTTCCCGGCGGTTAGAGGTTGTGAATGAGATTCGCAAAGCATCAGAAAACTGGGGTTTCTTTCAAGTTGTTAATCGATCATGGGATTCCTGCTAGTGTCGCGGATGAGATGTTAGCAGGTGCAAGACGATTCCATGAGGAACCTCAGGAGGTGAAGCTTATCTTGTAGAGAAGAGGTTAGTGAATGTATCAGACACATGATCAAGATCAGTAAGACACTATCTGAACTCTTACCTGAAGCACTCGGGCTTCGTTGCAATTACCTTTCAAGCATAGAATGCATGAACTGAGTCATTGGTGGGTCATTATTACCCTGCTTTCCCTGAACCAGCCTTGACGTTTGGCCTCACCTAACATACAGACCCGTCCTTTTCTAAGTATAGTTCTGCAAGACAACATGGATGGCCTCCAGGTTCGTCATCAGAAGCAATGGATTGATGTCCCCTCTACAGGGAGCTCTTCTAATAAATACAGGGGACTTAATGGCCGCAGGTACGTAATAGTTTATGCAGCAATAGTTTTATTTGAGTTTCTCAGAGGGAGGCAACCTTCCTGTCTCGGGCAAGCTCGAAAGGTCGAATTCAAGCACTATCTTTCAATGAAACAAAACATTGATCATACGATACTCTCTCTTGAGAGGTTGTACATGACATAAATGTCTGCAATTAAGTCCTCAAGATTGATAGAAATGGATCGAAAATCATAACTCACTAAAACTTGATGTTGTCTAAAGTTTGATGACCTTTTCAGGACGTGGCTATCTTTGTCTCAGAAATAGAATCATTCTAAATGTAATGACCTAAAAGTGTTGTTTTCTTCAATTTTTAGCTTATCACCAATGACAAGTTCACTAGATAGCTTGTAACACTAATAACATCTCATTACCTTGTTGAAATTGTTGGTTGAATTTGGATTAGACAAAAGATTTAAACCTTGTGGTGAAGGATCCATTTTCAACCATTTATGTGACTTCGCGTTTGTATTTTTACTCTGTGGAATTACTTGCCCGAGACACAGGCTCTTTTATACTTCTTACTTCAACAGCTTGCTTGATGGCTTTTTGTTGTTCTTGAATGATTCCGAACACCAATCCAATTACTCTCTAATGTTTATAGAAATGATCATGGAAAGTGAAAGCATGGATCTGATCAGGTAAGAGCAAGGGTGGAAACTAAATCAAAAGAATGAGAGATTAATTAAGGAAAAGGTCAATTTTGTGTGTTTAAAATCACTTTCAATACTTAATGTATTCTTTCAATTCTTATGTGTTCTTTCAATTCTTTCGACTGAGACTAATTCAAAGATGTAACAAAGAAAGAATTGAATGGATTCAATCATGCAGGCTAGAGTGGACCTAGGCAATAGTAAACAAAATTATCATACGAAGAGAACTGGGAGAGAAAGAGAGAGGGAGGGAGAGATTTGAGGATGGATTGCAGACCTTTCATGATGTCTCATAATTAAGGCTAGACCAGGAAGATCAAAAGTTCTGATTTTCCATTCCAGGTTACAATTTTTCTTATGCTTCAATTATGACCATCTGACTGCTCTAGTTAATTAGACACAAACCCTTTACAGTAATCAGAAACTCTACTTCTGTAACCAAAACTAGCATCATCATCCGATCCTGCAAACATGGAAGTCACGATTTCCAATTTTGAAGAAGGCTCAAACTATGACATAGACAAGGAAGTGAAAGCAATCGATGCAACAAAAGCTGGTGTTAAGGGACTTGTTGATTCTGGTGTGACCAGGATTCCCAGGTGTTTTGTCCACCCACCAGAGAATGTGCTGAAGTCATCATCCAAGTCTAGCAATATCAGTCATCAGGTTCCAATTATAGACTTCGAAGGGTTTGAAAGTTGTCGGCGATCAGAGGTGGTAAATGAGATCCGGAAAGCATCAGAAGAATGGGGTTTCTTTCAAATTATTAACCACGGAACTCCAGTTGCTGTCATGGATGAGATGTTAGCAGGGGTGAAACGATTCCACGAGCAACCCCAGGAAGCGAAGGCGGAGCTGTACTCTCGTGATCCTAAACAAAGAGTGAAGTTCTTCTATGGAGGAGTGGCTCTGACCAAAGAAACAGCGGTTTGGAGGGATACAGTGGCAATAAATTTTCAGGATGGTGAACTTGACCCTGAACTATATCCTGAAGTTTTAAGGTATTAGAACTTTGCAATAAGATCTAAAACTGTCTCTGTGAATTCATTTCTCTAAGAGATTTCCACTGGATTCAGCTAAACTTGTCTTGCAGAGAAGAGTTAAGTGAATACACAAAACACATGACCAAAATCAGCCAGACTCTGTCTGAGCTCTTATCAGAAGCACTCGGGCTTCGTTGTGACTACCTTTCAAGTATTGAATGCATGGATACTCAAGCATTGGCGGGTAACTATTACCCACTTTGTCCTGAACCAGACATGACAATGGGCACCACCAAGCATACAGACCCTTCTTTTCTGACTATTCTTGTTCAAGACAACATGGGTGGCCTCCAAGTTCATCATCAAAATCAATGGGTAGATGTCCCACCTCTGCAAGGAGCACTTGTAGTAAATATAGGGGACTTCATGCAGGTAAAATTTCTTATATTTTCAGTTGATTAGGATTTTCCTCCTATGAACAAAATAATTTTGATTTTCTTTTTCAATATTTTTATGTGAGTCGGTCAAAGAGAGGCAACCTATCTCCCTTTGACAAAATAGAATGAGCTCGCTTCTAAACAAGGATGTTAGATTATCACTATTCTGACGTTTTCAGAATTATAGTTTCAGAATTTGTGTCGCACCTTATCCGATGCAACGATATGAATCGTTAATGTTGAAATCATGATGGGAAATGTGCCAAAGATTGTTTTCTAACTTCTACTGTGATGGATGATCTACATGTTGTTTCTTCATTTTGCAGCTTATCACTAATGACAAGTTCAGAAGTGTGCAGCATAGAGTTTTGGCTCAAGAAGTCGGACCCCGGACATCAGTAGCAAGCTTTTTCTTTCCAGGTGCAGCAAACAAATTGAAACCATATGGGGTAATAAAGGAGCTTCTCTCTGACGACACACCCATCTATAGGGCAACTCATTTGGCTGAATTCATGGGTCAATACATGTCCACAGGATCATCTATTTCAGTCCTTTCTCCTTTTAAAGTGACGAGGCCATGCTAGTTGCTTCACTATTTCTGCTGCGCGAATTTGTTGAATTTTCTCTTTCTTTCATGGATGTTGAACATCAATAAACAGCTTGTAACAGCATAATATTATCATCCAAAAGACTTAAACCTTACTGTGAGTGATCCATTTTCAACCTTTTGTGTGACTTCGCTTATATATTTTTGTTCTATGTTGGGTTGCCTACTGAAATGCATTCTTTTATACCTTTTACATTGACAGCAACTTAGAGTTGTGTAATTGAATCATCCACTGCATTGATCATGCATGCCAGCTCTATTCAATCGAATAATTAACGAGATGAATTCAACTTCTTACAAGGCTTGAGCTCGTCATGCCAGCTTAAATGGGGTAGAGTTGAGGCGCTGTCTGCTACTTTGGACATGAAGTTAGCCACAACTTTTATGTTAAAAGTCTTGAATCATCACTTGCATGTGATGATTCACTCACACGCAGCTATGTTCCTTCAAGTCTGAAGGAAATTAACTCTGCACAAAATACAGACTGAAGACTTGGCCTCCAGGGTACCTTATTTAGACTGGACCTTATTTCGGCCAGCTTGTCAGAAGCTCATAGGTTGCCTCTCTACATCATTGGTCTACTCAAATTAATAAAACTGTTGGCATATCAATTTTTCATAAAAGAAAATCCAAATCAATTATATATAAAAAAAGCTTTACCTGCATGAAGTCCCCAATATTTACAATAATAGCTCCGTACAGAGGGGGGTCATGAATCCATTGATTCATGAGAAACTCCGCTCGCAGAGAATTTTTGAAGCCTTCAAAAACTATTTTGGAACCTGAATGCTGATATTACTAGTATCTGAAGACGACTTCTGCGTTTTCTCTAATGGGTGGACAAAAATCCTGGGAATATTGCTCACACCAGAGTCTACTAGTTCCTTAACGCAAGCTAGCTTTTGTTTCTTCAAATGCCTTCACTTCCTTACCCTATCATAGTTAGACTCTTCATCTTCATTAATCGAATTTGCAGCATTATCTGAGATTTTCATGTTGACAACAATGGCTGGTGATCGAGGACAAGCACTTGGCAACAAGCTGGTGATCGAAGACAAGGACTTGCGTATAATTAAATAGAGCTGTCAGAGGTGGCCATTCAAGCTCAATAAAGAAAATACATGCTGATGTTACAAAAACAAATATAATATGCTAGGCAAAGAGAACCGTACCTCCCTTTGACCTTTCTTGGCCCTATCACTGTACAGGGAAACCCGTAATCTGGCAGAATTTACAGCTCATCAATTCTTGTATTGTCTATCTTAACCCTTTCTCATTTTAAAGTGAAATGAGCCCATGCTTGTTGCTTCACAATTTCTGCTGCACAAACTTGTTGAATTTTGATCTTTCTTTCATGCATGTTGAACATTAATAAGCAGCTTGTAACAGAATAACATTATTATCACCTTGCTGACATTGTTAGTCGGAAAGGGAATTAGGATCTATAAGAAACACTTCAATTAACCTCACGGTGACTGATCCATTATTAACCTTTATGGGAGTTTGCTTTTATATTTTTACTCTGTTGGGATCACTTGCCGAAATGCATTTTTTTGCACTACTTCCTTTTTGAACAGCTTGGTTGAAGGCTTTATTTTGCTGCTGTTGTTGTTGTTCTTGGTTGATTCTGAACACTTATCCTACTACTCGTTCCAAAAAGCCGCGAAAATTTTGCCATTCCACCACTCACTTTGTTCACTCTGGTAATTTATGCCATAAAGCTGCTCAAACGAAAAGAGGACATGGTAGAAGAATTTGATGACAATGGATGCATACAGTGTGGATACACGAATTTTTTCTTCCCTGGCCTATAAAATAAATATATAAATTTTTTTAAGATTAATTATTAATTTATATATATGAATTTTTGAAGTTAACATTAAAATTTTAATTCAAATGCATTACCCAAAATATTAAAAAATAAATTTAAAAATACATAAAATTAAAGTAAAAAGTATAATCGAATCTAAATTGATATTGTAATAACCCCTCAACGGGGATAAAATAACAATCTCTGGAAAACAAAGTAATTAAATTTTTTTCCTCTCTCAATTCCTCTATTTTTCAATTGATTCTTTTTTAGATTAGTGTTTTATAAGTTAGACTTTGAAAGTTTACAAGGTAATTCTCTTACTTTTTTTTTTAAAATGTTTTTCCCTTACTTTTCTCTCTTTCTCTCTTGCCTTTTCTTTTCTTTCTTTTTCTATTCTGTTTCCATCAATCGGCAACATATAAAAGGAAGGAAGAGCTTATTTGTTTTATTTTTTAATGGCAAATAACCATTTTACCTTTAATGAGTTGTTTTGCTTTTATTTGACAGTCTTTTTTTTGTTAGCACTATCAAGTTCCGTTCATTCTAAAATTTTAACCAAATTTTATTCAATATATTTTAAAATCCATTGTTAAATTTCAACTCAATCTGATAATCGGATTGAAAATTACGTCCAATAACGTAAAATTAGTCAAATTGTGATTTTTTATCAAATTTCTAAATTTCTCCAAAACTTCTGAAATTTTAACCCAAGCTAAAATATTATATTACAAGGCTCCGCATAAATTTTCAGAATTTTTTAATAATTCAATTAAAAATCATGAATTTTTTATATATAAAACTAGTCAAAAAAATATTAATAAAATCTTGACATGGAATAAAACGCACCTAGCATTCAGCATCCCTCCGCCCTTGGATGGATAAGTTCTATTACAGTGGAGAGAATTGTTTTCCAACTAGTTTCTACATTGGTTATTGGAAACAAGAAGCATGAGCTAATCAAGCCAGCTTAAAATGATATAGTGCAGAGGTGCTGTCTACTCCTCTGGACCTGATGCAAGCCATAAATTCAGCAATATGAGTTCCTCTATATTTCAGTGAGCCATCAGATAGAAGCTCCTTTATTACCCCATATGGTTTGAATTGATTCGCTGCACTTGGATGGAAAAGCAGGCAACTGATGTCCTGGACCTGACATCTCCGACAAGAACTCTATGCTCCACACTTCCGAACTTGTCATTGGTGATAGCTACAAAATGGTGAAAACAACATTTTTTTATAGGATACTGAAATTATTTTCTGAACTTTTTCTGAAGAAAATGACAAAGTAAACTGTTTGTCTTAGCCTTTGCTGATGACTTCTCCACATTCTCTGGTGCGTAGACAAAAAACCCTGGAATCTTAGTCACACCCGAGTCAACTAGTCCCTTGACACCAGCCTTTGTTTCCTCAAATGCCTTAAATTCCTTGGCTCTGTTGTAGTTGGAATCATCATATTCAGGAATGGAACTTGCAGCTTTGGCATTCAGGAGCACTTCCATGTTTGGCAACATTGGTAGGTGATTCAGGAGTAATCCATTTAACCATTTTTATTAAAACAGTATCATTTTGTTTTTTTTTTAATTTTTTTTTCTTAATGTTAACTCAGTGAGATTTGTAACATATTTGGCTAATCAAGTTTTATTGAATAAATATATTGTCCAGTTAAATTAAAAATCAGAACCAAGTAAAGATTTACATCCTGAAATTCTAAATTAGACAGTATCGTTAATATTAATTCCTGAAATCTTCTCTGAATGGTCCATAAATATTTTATTTTACACAAGCTCAAAGTTTTATGTGAATATATACGTGTATATTTAACATTATTCAAAGAGACAGTAAGTGCACTATGATTTTAAACATATATATTATATAATTCCAAAAGCAAAAATCAGTACATGAAAAATCTGGCATGTCTGTATAATATATATGTTCCACAATGGCTCCATGTGAAAAGCAAGCATAACATAATGAATTCCATTTTTTTTTTCAAATCCATATCTTGGATATTTATGTTAATGATGTTTCCAGGTTCATATGGAATTTTCTAGCTGATAGAACTTCAATCTCAATGAAGAATGCAAGCTCTGATTGTTCAAAAGATTGCAACAACAATGGTGGTGACTGGTGAGTGCATGAAGGTAGAGGCAGATGGGAAGGGACTATTTCCACTACCAGGTAACTTACTGGCTAGAAGCTGCTAGTTTAGAATGGCAATCAAGGGCAGACCAAGTTAAAGGTGGCACTGAGGTTGCTTTGAGTGCTTAATCTTTTCTCTACCCACACACAGGCTATTGCCTTGCTCCAACGGACTCCGTACTTTAAAATTTTCTTCTGTTGGGAAAACTCGGGACAACTAACCGGATCAATTTAGCGGAATATAATTCATAAGTCCCAATCCTTTTTCCCTCTTTGTGCAGTAAAAAACAGATTCAAACAATGATCAAATATAATGCAAATAATCACACAAATTAATACCAAGAATTTTACGTGGAAAACCCGATGCGGGAAAAACCACGGGACCGGAGTCCACCTAAAAACTTCCACTATCACAAATAATGGGTTCACAACTGTTCTTCCTCATATTCAACTAAGGGCTACAACATATATATCATCAAGAACAACTCATTCTCGGATTATAACAAGATTAAAAAGAGTAATATTAGAGAAAAGCTCACAACACTGACAGCCCCATTTTCTGTCAAAACGACCAGCTTCCACACCACCAATCTTCAATCCAACCGTTCAGAATGAAGAGGAACGTGTCTAGAAGCTGCTGTCAAAATCTCAGCCCGATCCAACGGTGAACGAACTGGAAATCGAAGAAAGAAGACAGACTGCTCTGCTGCCTCCTCTTCTTTCTTTCTCACGTTTTTCTCTGCTCTCCTTTGTTCTTCACTACTGCCTCTATAATGGCAGTTTCATTTTAAATCAAAGAGGCAGCCAGCTGCCTCCTTAATTAATGTGGTGGTCCCCCCATCACATGGTGCGGGACCACACACAACAAATCTCCCCCTCACGCACCATGTGAGGAATTCGTCATACGGCGATCAACATGTAAGCTTCAATTTAGGAGGCTCGATAAGCCCGCTTCCCTTCTTGCAAAACTCAAACTTCTCTCTCGGTAGAGGTTTGGTCATCATGTCTGACACGTTGTCATCGGTATGGATCTTCTCAACAACAAATGACTTCATCTCCATAGCATCTCGAATCCATTGATATCTAACGTCAATGTGCTTTAACCGAGAGTGAAAAGTAGGATGCTTATCGAGATGGATTGCACTTTGACTATCACAATGCAACACAAAGTTCTCTTGAACTAGGCCAAGTTCATGTAAGAACTTCTTCATCCATAACAACTCTTTGCCCCCTTCAGTAAGAGCAATATATTCAGGCCTCTGTAGTGGATAATGCCACACATTTTTGCAACCTTGATTGCCATGAGACCGCTCCCCCCGCAAACTTCATCAAGTATCCCGATGTGGACTTTCTAGAATCAACATCACCGCCATATCTGCATCTATGTATCCATCCAACACGGGTTTATCATTACCAAAACATAAGCTGAAACTAGAAGTACCTTTGAGATACACGAGTATCCATTTCACTTCTGACCGTGTTCTTTACCGGGATTGGAGAGGAACCGACTAACCACACCAACCGCATGAGCTATATCCGGCCTTGTGCAAACCATGGCATACATCAAGCTACCAACTGCGGATGCATAAGGAACCTTTTTCATCTCATCTCTTTCTTCATCACTTGAAGGACACTGCTTAGAACTTAATTTAAAGTGGCTTGCAAGTGGAGAACAAACCGGTTTGGAGTTGCTCATGTTGAATCTCTCAAGTACCTTTAGAACATATCTCTCCTGAGATAGCCAAAGTTTCTCCTTCTTCCTGTCACGTGTGATCTTCATGCCAAGAATCTGTTTTGCCGGTCCTAAGTCTTTCATTGCAAAAGACTTGCTTAACTCTTCCTTTAAAATCTGAATCTTCTTAGCATCATGGCCAACAATCAACATATCATCCACATACAACAGGAGAATAATAAAGTTTCCATCTGGAAACCTTTTCATAAATACACAATGATCAGAAGTGGTCCTGTCATAACCATGATCCACCATGAAAGAATCAAACTTCTTGTACCATTGTCTTGGAGCTTGCTTTAACCCATATAAGCTCTTTTTCAACTTGCAAACTAGCTTGCTCTTTACCTTTTGCTTCAAACCCTTCAGTTGTTCCATGTAGATCTCCTCATCTAAATCACCATGGAGAAAGGCGGTTTTCACATCAAGTTGCTCAACTTCAAGATTCAAACTAGCAGCTAAGCCAAGCACAACTCGGATTGAAGACATCTTGACCACTTTGGTGAAAAGATTTCTTCAAAATCAATACCCTTCTTCTCGACCGAAACCTTTCACAACCAATCTTGCCTTGTACCTTGGCCGTGAGTAATGTTCATCAATTTTCAACCTGAACACCCATTTGTTCTTGAGTGCTCTCTTACCTTTAGGAAGCTTCACTAACTCAAAGGTATGGTTTTCATGCAAGGATTTCATCTCTTCTTGCATTGCTTTCAACCACTCACTTTTCTTCTAATGTGACATAGCTTCATCAAAGCATTCGGCTCTCCCCCATCACAACCAAGCACATACTCATGAGGAGAGTATTTGGTGGAAGGTTGGCGAGGTCTAATTGACCTCCTCAATTGTGGCTCATCTGGAGCTTCCTGCATAACCTTGTTCGGGAATAACATCAATATCATCATTAGGCGATTCGGGATCACCAACTAATGGCTCATTAAGAAAACCACCATTTTCATCATTTTGCAAGTCTCCCCCATGATTAGCGGGCATCAAAGGTAATTGTGGAGTAGGTCTTGGATTTGAATTAGATGGAATAAAAGTAGTAGACTTTGTTTTCTCCTTCAGTTCAAAGTCTTCAATGGTTTGATCTTCAAAGAAGATAACATCTCTGCTTCTCATAATTTTCTTCTCCTTTGGATCCCATAACCTATAACCAAACTCATCATCTTCGAGCCCAAGAAAATACACTGCTTTGTCTTGCTATCAAGCTTAGACCTTTCATCCCTTGGAACATGTACAAATGCTCGTATCCAAACACTCTCAAGTGTGCATAGGAAATATCCTTTCCTTTCCAAACTCTATCTGGAACATCAAACTCAAGAGGAACTGATGGAGAAAGGTTGATCATGGCAACTGCAGTCTTCATTGCCTCACCCCAAAAGGACTTAGACAGCTTTGCATGAGAGAGCATACATCTAATTCTTTCAACAATGATTCTGTTCATTCTCTCAGCCACTCCATTCTGCTGTGGAGTCTTAGGAACTGTCTTCTCCAACTTGATGCCATGTTCCCTGCAGTACTTCTCAAAAGAACCCCCGTATTCACCACCATTGTCTGCTCGAACACATTTCAGCTTTCTACCAGTTTCTCTTTCAACTCTGGCATGGAAATCCTTAAAGACATCAAGCACCTGATCTTTGGATTTCAAATAAATGGCCAAAATCTTCCTGGAGTGATCATCAATAAAACTAACAAAGTACAATGCACCTCCAAGAGACTTATCAATCATTGAGCAAACATCAGTATGAACTAAATCAAGAACATGTGACCTTCTATGTGAAGGTGATCTTTGAAATGCAACTCTATATTGTTTACCAACTAAACAATGAGTACATGTGTTCAAGTTCATACCTTTTAAAGGAAGGTAATTCTTCTTGGCAAGGATTCCAAGGCCTTTCTCACTCAAATGTCCAAGCCGCTTATGCCATAAATCAATAGAGCAATCTTCAATTGCATTTACCTCCCCTTTGATCACCTTGACTTGTGACATGTAGAAACCCATCTTCTTCCCTTTAGCAACAATTAGGGAATTTCGGAGAGCTTCCATTTACCATCTCCAAAGTAACTGTGATAGCCTTCTTCATCAAGAGTACCAAGTAGAGATCAAATGTAGGCGCATATCGGCACATGCCTAACATCTTTGAGTAGCAACTTGCACCCGTATTGGTTTCCAACCAAATGTCTCCAATGCCCACAACACTGGCCATCCCTTGATTTCCCATCCTAACTTGACCAAAGTCACCCGCGGTGTAGGATGTGTAAAAATCACGTCGAGGTGTAACATGGTAAGAAGTCGCTGAATCAACCCAGGTGGTATCTTGACATGCAAGATTAACACAACCATCATCACACACAATGGCAACATCACCATCGATATAACTGCGCAATTTGTACCATTCTCTTCATTCTTGTCTTCATCTCTACCCTTTTTATCTCTTTTATACTTTCGCAATCTTTTTGCATATGCCCAGGCTTGTCACAATAATAACACTTAAAACCCTTCCTTGACTCGAGATCTTCCTCTTGGCTTCCATTTGCCTTTTCTATTGCTTGGATTCTCCATCTTGCTTGCCGTGAGAGAACCCTTTTTGACTTCTCCCTCGACTTTACGTAACAAGTGCATGAGACTCGGAAGTGCTTGTCCCTTTCCTCTTTTTCTCTTCATTGAGGATACAATCCTTCATCGTTTTCAAAGTGAGCTTTCCATTCGGAGTAGAATTGCTAAGTGACACTACCAAAGTCTCCCAACTATCCGGCAAGATGAACTCAATAAGATTAATGCTTGCATTTCATCGCCTAACTCAAGGTTCATCAATGACAATGATTCAAGAACCCTTGGAATACATTTATATGCACTGAAGCATCTTCACCATCTCTATACTTCAAATTCACAAGGTCTCTAATTACAAAAACCTTGTTTTGTGCACTCTCATTGGCAAATGTTTCTTCCAACATCTTCCAAACTTTATAGCAATCATGTTCTTGAGAAATATGATTAATGGACTTAGAAGATACCCATTTTCTAACATTAGCGGTAGCCTTTCTATTTAGTCCATTCCATTTTGCATCATCCATGTCATCGGGCTTTATTCCTTTACATTCAATCGGCAAAGCCAAATCATTGCAATATAAGTGATCCTCCATCATTGTTTTCCACGAGAAAATAATTTGAGGAAGTGAGCTTTATCATGCCCGAATCTTCCTTTTCCATTTTAACTGCACAAGAACTCAATCTACACAACCAGGCTCTGATACCACTTTGTTGGGAAAACTCGGGACAACTAACCGGATCAATTTAGCGGAATACAATTCACAAGTCCCAATCCTTTTTCCCTCTTTGTGCAGTAAAAAACAGATTCAAACAATGATCAAATATAATGCAAATAATCACACAAATTAACACCAAGATTTTTACGTGGAAAACCCGAGAACAACCACGGACCGAGTCCACCTAAAAACTTCCACTATCACAAATAATGGGTTCACAACTGTTCTTCCTCAGATTCAACTAAGGGCTACAACATATATATCATCAAGAACAACTCATTCTTGGATTATAACAAGATTAAAAAGAGTAATATTAGAGAAAAGCTCACAACACCGACAACCCCATTTTCTGTCAAAACGACCAGCTTCCACACCATCAATCTTCAATCCAACCGTTCAGAATGAAGAGGAACGTGTCTAGAAGCTGCTGTCAAAATCTCAGCCCGATCCAACGGTGAACAAACTGGAAATCGAAGAAAGAAGACAGACTGCTCTGCTGCCTCCTCTTCTTTCTTTCTCACGTTTTTCTCTGCTCTCTTTTGTTCTTCACTACTGCCTCTACAGTGGCAGTTTCATTTTAAATCAAAGAGGCAGCCAGCTGCCTCCTTAATTAATGTGGTGGTCCCCCCATCACATGGTGCGGGACCACACACAACACCTTCTACGGCTAGCTCTACTACCATATCTACGTATGAAGCAAAGAATCTAACTGCAGAAAGGATCGGTAAATTAGGACTGATAGATTGTTTATTCTGCTGCCGCGTATAAGAGTGAAAGCTGAATGTGTTAACATGAATGTTATGGAAAAGTAAACCGTACCTTGCATAAAATTTAGCATAGGTGCTATCAGATTTGAATTTTTCCCTGCCATTGTTGCGTGATATGCTGTGTTACATCACTATGCTTTACTGCCTTCATAGATAGGATAGCAGCATGCCTTAACTGATCTGCTATTTTTTCTGTCTGCTCACACGACAGGGAAAGGACTTGCAATGCGGTTTCCATTACAGGTACGAACCTGCATATTCAACACGTCTGAACCATGAATCTGGAACATGGAATGTGTTTCCATCAGATTCGTCCGATCCCATGGGGATGATGGATCCCATCTGGACACAAAGCAACTGGCGCACCACCCGGCTCCGGGCCTACATTGTGCAGGATGCAGTTTCTGACGTCTAGTTTTGCCATAACAGAGGCTTACCTTGCAATTATTCATACAAGAGCTTATATGGCAAAGGCCTTGAAGCAGGATTGATTGATGATCCTAGTTTAGGTTGATTTTATGAATTACACTACCTAAAAATGGTAGGATCAAAGCTAAAAAACTTTTTCTCAATCACAATCCATTATCGAAATCACTAGTGTTTATTTTAACTTTGGCTTGGATGCTGCATTATTTGACTTGCATCCTCTTATCATACAGGGAACTCTTGTCATCGAATTCGATCCTGACGAATGGATTGTTCTTCAAGTCAATGTTTTCCAGTTATGCAAAGCTAATCAAGTAGGTTATCCTTCTGAATTTTGATCATGACAAGAGTCAAATTAAAACTTCCTTCCTCTTGGAACACACTTTTTCTTGTTGGGATTTTAGGATTTGGGAGAATATATCAACTCTGTGGGTGATTGATTGTATTTTTGGTGCTCTCTGAAAAATGAATTTTAAGACTAATTTCCTGTTTAGAAAATTCAAAGTAAAGGTAAAACCTCATTGACAAGTGGTTGAGGGTTTATTTAATACACGTAAATGTCAAATTCAAATAACATGAGTTTAGTTTACTTTCAAGCCTGATATTTTTTGGTGTAATTATTAGCTAAGCCCAAGTAAATATAGATTTAACAAACTATTAAACTCAGCACCTCTTGAATCTGACTACATGTTGAGCTCAATTGAATATGAAGTTGATGAGCTACAAGACCAACCACCCTTGAGCTTGATTGTGCACCAAGCCTAATTGAGCATATGCTTTGTGAGCTGTCAGACTCAACATTCTTGGACTTGATTGCACACCAAGCCTAATTAAATATAAATCTAGTAAGTTATTGACCCATCATCTTTATAATTGATTGTGCCCTAAACCCTAATAATATGCATAGATCATTCATTTAAGTTGATTTACATGATCAAATTAATATATTTTGTAAAAATTAAACAATGTTAGAATAAAGTCTAATATTTTCCTTTTCATCTTAACTCGTGCAAGTCATCTAGTAAATTCCATACCTGTAATTACATACTTTTTAAATAATCATCTTTCTTTCCATCAAAGTAATTAAACTCGGTTCTCATTTCAATCCATTATTTAATTCAAAGCCTAGACAAGTAAGGTAAAATAATACTAATTATTTAAAATAATTTTGTTTGATTTTTTTTTGAAAAAATATTTCTTAAAAAAATAATATAAATTTTGATTAGTTAGACTAAATTACCGGTCAATTTTGGGTTAATATTTTTAATACTTGATTTTGATTAAAAGATGAATCAACTAAGTTAAAGTATTTAGTGTTGTGATGTATGGAGGATAATATTTTTTAAAAAATATATTTAATTAAAAATATATTATTTTTTTTTGTTTTTAATATCAAAATCATAAAAAATATTAAAAATAATAATTTAATAATTTTTCAAAACAAAAACATTTTTTAAATTCCCTCGTACTCTCTTTCAAAAGCAAAAACAAACTTTTACCTCGAACCCCATTAATGAAAAACCAAGTATGATCAGATTTCATTGATCCACCCCAAACAGATCCGGGTCGGTCAAATCATCCTCCACGTAAACAATCCTCCTTCATAAACCATTGCTGACACTTAACACACGCCTTCTTCCTTTCCACCATTTCTTTCTCAGTAACACTTGAGATCTCAAACCTTGGCACCAAAAAGTAAAACAAAATGGGGTTAGGCTTATTAGCTTCAAGGCTCATAAGACCTCAAACTGCTGCCCGAACCCTTCTTCTACGCTCCATCGTGACCAAACCGGAGCTTCAATCACCCGAACCCGCAACCGCCCCACAACCCGACCCAACACCTGGTCTTCCGCCGCGAACACCATTGGGTGGTGCCCGAGTTCACTTTCCGAACCCGGAAGATGCAATCGAAGTGTTTGTTGATGGGTACCCAGTGAAAATCCCGAAAGGGATGACTGTGTTACAAGCTTGTGAAGTTGCTGGTGTTGATATTCCGAGGTTTTGTTATCATAGTCGGTTGTCGATTGCTGGGAACTGTCGTATGTGTCTTGTGGAAGTGGAGAAGAGTCCTAAGCCTGTTGCTTCTTGCGCTATGCCTGCTCTTCCTGGTAGGTTTTTTGACTTTTTTTATCTGGCCTTTTAATTTGGATTGTCAATTTGGTGGAATTGCGTGGAATTTGTTTTAATCGTGAGTAAGGATCGGAATTTTTTGGTAATTCATTGTTAGGATTTTCCCCTTTTGTGTTTTTTTTCCTTGAAATGATTAGTTTTTTTTTTTTTTTTAATTATGAGTGGAATTTGTTTTAATTGTGAGTAAAGATTGGAAATTCTTGGTAATTTATGGTTAGGATTTTTCCCTTTTGTGAATTTTTTTTTGTTGAAGTGATTAGTTTTTTAATTTGTTTTGTAGGTAGAAATGAATGATAATTTATGTCTGTGATTTGGCTGATTTTAATTAGAATTTGGAGTGTTGGACTTTTCTTTTTTGAGTTTTTGAGCTGGATGGTGAATTTGGTGGAAATGAGTGTAATTTGCGTGGATGTTGAGTAAAGATTGGAAATTTTTGTTGTTTATTTGTAACTTGTATTTTGGGTTTTTATGACTTCTTTGGGGTTTGATTTTTTAACTGGTTTATTTGGTGTTTAATTTGGTAAAAATGAGTGCAATTTGTATGATTATTGATTGAAGAACAGAACATTTTTGATAATCGATGGTTTAGGCTTTTGGCTTTTTGTGATTTGGGTTCTTAGTTCTCTAATTACTCTATTGGTAGAAATGACTGCTAACTTTTGATGGTGATCGTGTGATCTTGATGGGCTTAAGTGGTAATTGGTGTTCATGTGGTTTAACTGGGTTTTCAATTTAGTTCTGGATATCCATTTACCAATCGAAAATGGGATTTAATTTTTTATATATAGTGTTATTTTTTTGGAAATTGGAATCTTATGGATCATTTCATTAAAAAGATTTAATTAGGCATCTGTTTGCTCAATTTTTATAATAGATTTGTGTCTTTGATGCCTTGAGTATGAAATGCAATGTAACAATGTGCTACATTTGGGGGTCTAGATTATGGTGTGCTTTAATTGTTTGATATATTGAACATTCTATTATTTATGATTTTTGCTTTCTCCCAAACAAGTCATGATGGGTAATTCGTTTTTAGTTGGATGTTGTTCTTAAAGCTATTGTTTTTCTCGTTGCTTTTTTTTTTCTCTAGAGGTTCATTTAGATGTGTATTATTTTGTCTCATTTTTGTTTAGTTCACCTTTTCAAGTTTGCAGGTGATCTCTTTTGATCTTTTGATTTTTTCCTTGTTTTCTGCTTTTGTGACTGAGAAACTTGTTGGTTTTAGTTTCTTGCCATGTGCTCAGCAGAAAATTTTGTTTTTATTTTATTATGATTGATTTAATGTTTCTAGTTTTTTGGTTTGTTTTTGCTGTCAATGTTTCTGATTTATTTGCTGCTTCAAAAGCTTCATCACACACACACACATATGATTCATCTCAGATTTGATTTATAGCATGCATTGTATATGCAAATGCATTTTGATTTGCTTATATAATTATAAGAAATGGCTATTTTATGATGCAAGCTCTTTGTATGAATTTGCATGTATCCTTAGTTTTTCCCTTTTGTTTCATAATCTTTTTTTTTTAGGATCTTTTGGTTTCTTAATTTGTTGATTGAAGTTTCAGGATTGCATAGTTTAAGAATATGTATTCTCTTTAGCGTCTGTTTTATTTCTTAATGATGTTTCATTTATCAGAGGGTTTATATTGTAGGAATGAAGATTAAGACAGACACACCTGTGGCAAAGAAAGCACGAGAAGGGGTTATGGAATTTTTGCTGATGAATCACCCATTAGATTGTCCAATTTGTGATCAAGGTGGAGAGTGTGATCTTCAGGATCAGTCTATGGCATTTGGATCTGATCGTGGCAGGTTCACTGAAGTGAAGCGATCAGTTGTCGATAAGAATCTTGGCCCTTTGGTGAAGACTGTGATGACTCGTTGCATTCAGTGTACAAGGTTGATTCTGAAACCACTTGTTCATGTTATCTATTATACAAACATGATTGTTTTGAATCATCAAACATTTGTTTTGTGCAAGCAGCGTTGAATATGACAGCATATATGTGCATATTCTTTAAAGCAATAATTTGACTTTAGGAGTGCAATGCAATTGCTTCTGTTTAGCCTTTTCAATTAGGATAAATTTCATACTTTGGACAAAAATCTTCATGCTGCAAAGAGTTAACAGATCTTGTCAGTGAGTCATTTTCTATTATTCCCCATTGTGATTGATTTTTCTTTTCTGTTTTTGATGAATGATACACTGAGACCTTGCTAGGGTTTGAATCCTGGACTTTGACCCCATGATTAAGGTTTTAAGAGATTACTTTGTGCAAATTGGGTTAGACTCCACTGCTCATTTCATACTTGATTTTTTATCTGTTTTCAGTCTTCCACTTAAGGAAGCTAGTGTAATCCTTGCCGTTGTTCTGACTTATCAAGAAATCCAATCTCTATTCAATATGATAATATTCTTTTATTGTTCTGTTTCTTAGATGCGTTCACCTTTGACATCTAGTAGTTTGCGTTTTCATGCTTTTGTCACCTCTCCCTGTTCTAAATACATTTGAAAGAAATTTATGTGGCATGTCCCACATTGATGAATAGAATAATTCCTAAATTAGTTCTGCATACAATGGAAAAACTTTTATCCTTTACCCCCTTTTATGATTAACTTGTTCAGAAGCCAACAAGTTTTGGTGTTTTTCTTTTTAACCAACTTATTTGGTCTTGGATAATCTTCCTTTTACTTTCTTGGTTAATCCATTTTAGCATTTCATATGTTGTTTCATTGATTTTTTTTCACTCTAGTGATGTGATGTGATGAAGTTAGGTCATGTGCTGTGGGTTACTGCATAAAAATGAATCTTTGATGTAATTGCATGTGAACGCAGCTTTGCCAAATTATTTGATCTGTAAGCTTTGCTAATGGTTGAAGATGCAGTTGATGTCTTTGTAATTTGCCATAAACTTGTAATAAATCTTTGATGTAATTGCATGTGAATGCAGCTTTGCAATATTAGTTGATCTGTAAGCTTTGCTAATGGTTGAAGTTGCAGTTGCAGTTGATGTCTTTGGAATTTGCCATCAACTTGTTCTTGTTTTCTGTCAGCATTTATACATCTTGATTATAGTTTTGTGCACACTGTGCTATCTTATGATGTGAACTCAAATATTCTTTTGGGACCCTACAGGTGTGTGAGGTTTGCAACAGAAGTTGCTGGGGTTCAGGATCTTGGCATGTTAGGTCGTGGCAGCGGAGAAGAAATTGGAACTTATGTTGAAAAACTTATGACAAGTGAACTATCTGGAAATGTGATAGATATCTGTCCTGTGGGAGCCCTTACCTCAAAACCTTTTGCATTTAAAGCTCGAAATTGGGAGTTGAAAGGTACAGAGACCATTGATGTCTCTGATGCAGTTGGATCCAACATCCGGATTGATAGCAGAGGTCCAGAGGTCCTGCGCATCACTCCACGGTTAAATGAGGTAGATTCCCTGCACTGCAGTGTGTTATTTTCATTATTTTTCAGATATTTTTTTGGTTGGGCTAACCAAAACGTCAACTTGCTTCCTTCTAAAACAAATTTGTCTTGTTCTTTGAAGGGCTCAGAATTTTTTGTGAATAGGAAATAAGGCTATTGTTTTATATTTGGCAATTAGGTTTACCAAGTGGCATTGCATTTTATCTTTGTTCTGGTGTTGACAAGGATTTTATGAGTTCAATAAATGTTAAACTATACAAAATCCATCAATTTACTAGTAGATTCTTTGCTTGAGAGGGTATGAATAGATCAACAGCTTAATTGTAGCATTCTAAAAGTAGGCTGCTGTGTTTATTCTAGTTTTATGTTATGCAAAATAAGTTATTGTTCAGTGATGTTAGACCCGCTGTTTCAGTTTGTGAAGGACTACTGGGTCCTCTTAACTTGTTTCTTTCAACAGATTGATTTATGATCTTATTGCTTTGATTTCTTTCAAGTGAATTACTTCGAAGACAATCAAGCTGATTAATTCTGGCTCTTTTGTTGTGTATTTTACATAAATTAATTATGGGGCAAAGCACTTCAATATACTCTGTTTTAAATATCCTACTATGATTATAATAGATTAAAAAGGTGAAGAAAAAAAGATCAATAATTTCTGCTTTTATGTCATAGATTTTTAATTGTTTTTTGGTGTACAAGACTGCAAGGCCTGTTCATGATTTTGGACTGGCCTATTTCAGGATATAAATGAAGAATGGATATCAGACAAGACTCGGTTTTGCTATGATGGTCTAAAGAGGCAGAGGCTAAATGATCCTATGATTCGTGGCACAGATGGGCGCTTCAAGGTCGTGAGCTGGCATGATGCCTTAGCTGTGGTTGCTGAGATTGCCCATCAAGTTATACCAGAGGAAATAGTGGGGATTGCTGGTAAACTATCTGATGCTGAATCCATGATGGCGCTGAAAGATTTCTTAAACAAAATGGGGTCAAATAATGTGTGGTGTGAAGGAAATGGACCTAGCCCAAATGCTGATCTTCGATCTGGATATATCATGAACTGTGGCATTAGTGGTCTTGAGAATGCAGATGTTTTCCTCTTGGTTGGCACCCAGGTAATCGTATGGACATTTTTAGTCATTTATAGAATGGAACTCTTAGATTTCAGCTGTGCTTTGTGCTATTTCTTTGTGTATGACTTCACAGCCATTAATTTGTCTTCTGTTTGTATGACGTCTTGAATTTGTTCTTTGCACTTGTACACTGTTTTACACTTTTTCCTTGCCACATTGACTTCGAAATAATCTTGTTTCCAAGGCATTTGGGTTGATTGAGACTTTGTCATTATCTCATATATTGTTTGCTGAATTGTCAGCCAAGGGTAGAAGCTGCCATGGTTAATGCCAGAATCCGCAAGACAGTTCGAGGAAGCAATGCTAAGGTTGCTTATGTTGGCCCTCCGACAGAATTCAACTATGATTGTGAGCATCTAGGCACTGGTCCTGAAACTCTTACTGAAATTGCAGAGGGTCGCCACCCATTTTGCTCAACACTTTCAAATGCCAAAAACCCTGCCATCGTTGTTGGTGCTGGACTCTTTGAGAGATCAGACAAGGATGCAATTTTCTCTGCTGTTGAAACCATTGCGAAAAATGGAAATGTTGTAAGACCTGATTGGAATGGTTTCAATGTGTTGCTTCTCAATGCTGCCCAAGCTGCAGCACTTGACCTTGGACTTGTGCCAGAATCTATCCAAAGTATTGAGAGCGCCAAATTTGTGTATCTGATGGGTGCTGATGATGTGGATTTGGAAAAGCTTCCAAGTGATGCCTTCGTTGTTTATCAGGGGCACCATGGGGACCGAGGCGTGTACCGTGCCAATGTAATTCTCCCAGCATCAGCATTCAGTGAGAAAGAAGGGACATATGAAAACACAGAAGGGTGTGCGCAGCAGACTTTGCCTGCAGTTCCAACAGTTGGTGATTCCAGGGATGATTGGAAGATAATTCGTGCTCTTTCTGAGGTAGCAGGGGTGCAGTTGCCCTATGATACAATTGGGGCTGTCCAATCTCGGATTAGGACTGTTGCACCAAACCTCTTGAGCATGGACGAGAGAGAGCCAGCTACCTTTTGGGCTTCATTGAAGCCTGAGGTTAATCAGAAGATGAATTCAACTCCTTTCCAGGCTGCTATAGAGAATTTCTATATGACTGATTCTATTACCAGGGCATCAAAGATAATGGCTCAATGCAGTTCACTGCTGCTAAAGAAGTGAGTTCTTGATTTGTTTTATCCTTCCAAAAAACTTGCAAATCCACTTTTATTTGTATAATCATTCAAGCCGTGCAAGGCCTTGTTTGGCAAAGGGACAAGCTTGTGGAACTTTGGAAGTACATCCAATAAGGTTACTTTTGGATTCTGTTTATTTCACTGTAACATGTCCAATGTAATAGCATTTCCCTGTAACCTTTTTGTGTGTAAGACACTGAACTTCCCAGGTTTTTTTTGGCTCAATCTTATAAGATGCTCCAGTTTGCGGCAGCATCTGCTTTTGTTCACCAATTCTATTTAATAAAGAAACATCCTCGTGGAGTGAAGTTATCTTTTTAGTTAATTCTTATCCATGGTGGGCTAGTGTGTTAATTATAAAAGCAGGTTGTCTCCTCATTACTTGATAAGCTCTTTGTTCACAACTGTTGAAAACCATATTCAAGGAGTTTCCTTTTAGCAGGTTTCAAGTAGCTCACTGTTTGGTCTCTAACCCTCCACGAGTGCATTTTGCCATCTCCATTGCAAGCTTCTGTAGCTTCTTACCCTTTAAGCATCTTGCCATGATCTCAACCCATTTGCTATGCTGTATGGACTACAATTTGTCCCACTTTAGCAAACTATAAGGTGTTACTTTGGCAGTTAGGGACAATTTAGCTATTAAGAAGGAATGCCTACCTCCTTCATGCATTGCAAGATTCATTGGATTTTACATCAAATTAAAAAGGCTGTTGAGTAGCAGACTTGGTATTTGAAGATATTTGAAAACAACAAAAAAGAAAACAATTGGAGATATTTGAAGCACGTTGTGTTGCACATTGATCATGGAAACATCTCATAAAACTAGAGTAATTATTTATTTTGCTCCTTAAATTCATCTAAAATTGATAGTGTTGCTCATAGACGATCAGAAGCATTATTTCTACAAGTTCCATGGCCAGTAATATCAGTTTCCTGTGACTCTGTCAAGTTCATGAGCAGACTTGGTATCGTCTTGAGAAGCAGAATCAGCATTTCCACAACAAATTTTCATAATATTATTACAGCATCTACTAAATTGAAGCGTGCTAAAAGTGGCTCCATGACTAACACCAGGTGTTGCAGTAACAACTGGTGTTAGTCAAACTGATTGGATGATGGGGGTTGGACATGAGGTTAGAAAGATTTTCCATGATGTTACCAGCACTGTTTACCTATAAAATCTAAAAGGAGGAGCCATTGGCATCTGTTAA
This sequence comes from Populus x sibirica, assembly GCA_019202695.1. Lineage (NCBI taxonomy): Eukaryota > Viridiplantae > Streptophyta > Magnoliopsida > Malpighiales > Salicaceae > Populus > Populus x sibirica. Next base: position 838,748 of record JAGMVL010000526.1, on the reverse strand, counting down.
GGCATTTTTTATTGTTTCTTGTAAATCAGGGAGAATCAAGCTCAAGACTTGTTGATTAGTCTAGTTCTAATCACTGTCTTTTAAGTGCATTGATTAACTAAAAATGCAAGTCAATCTTGTTTTTTTTTTTCATAGAGCATTTACCTGATCTTTATGTTTTCATCTCATAATTGAAGGTTTAATCAAGGTTATGCATGCTGATGTTACAGCCAGATTAGCAGGGGTGATTATGCATAACAGAGAGGATCCTGTAATTCCAATAGGTGCCAGCAAATGGTCATCAGTTGACTACTCACCATCCAAAGTCCAGTACCATAATATCTTTGAATTGTCATCCCCTCCTTTGGCCACTTCTATGTCATCCTCTGACGCTAAAACAAGGAAGCCTGCACTTTTGCTGATTAGTAACATCAATTCTGGAAACAGAACATCTTGTTCTCACCATTATTTCATCAGTGAGAAAACGAGAATTACATCATCAGTATAATTTCCTACTCGATTCCTTTCCTTCTATGGCTATGGATCGATGACATTACTATCATTTCCTTTGATAATGAAAACCATAAAGGATTTTCAGAAAGGAGAATCTGATTAAAGATCGGTTCCTGCAAAGAACTTTCAGAATGCCCTGAAGTGGCTTCTGGAGGAATGTCTGGCAGATGACTACTTGGTGTTCTACTTCTCAGGACATGCATTCAGAGTTCTAGCAACCTGATTTCAATGTCGATGCCTCAACTAGGAAAATCAGAATTCAGAGTTCTAGCTAAATGTTATCAAGAACACACCAGAAGATCCTCATAATGAAGATATTTATGATTTATAAAATAAGACAAACAAAGATAGTATGAAGTAGAATTGCAAGTACAAGGTAATCGTAACTCAAGGTTCATGTGGTCTCGCTCCTGTAATTTACAAGGCTAAGTAAAGAAAGAAAAGGCATGAACAACAATTTCACCAAAAGAAAATACGCGGGGAAGGAAATTACGATGAAATCTTTATACCCATAAATGCAATGCCAAAAAGTCCAATTGCTGTAATCTATTACAATCCCCAATGTCCCCGTCATTCCAATGTTGATGCGTCTAATCCATCCAAGGATTCTTGGATCGCTTTTCAGTTGATTTCAATGTCAGGGATGTGAGCTATCTTAGGCCAGTCCTTTCCTCTCTCTTTCTCGCACCTTTTCTCTAAATTTGGACAATCGTAGATCACTAGAGATAGGAGAGAAGTGAGATGTTCGATGCTATCCGGCAATGAATTCAGCTCTGGACATCGATAAAGCCCCAAATACTCAAGTGCTGTCAGATGTCGCACTCCCTCTGTTAGGTATGCAAATTGATTACAACCTTGAATCAAAAAGCGACGAAGAGAAGATAAGCCACGCAACCCATTCATTGGCAAAGAATTTAATCTTCCACAATCAGCTATGTGTAAAACCTCCAGAGAAGTGAGGTTCCGAAGACCTTCCTCTGGCAAGCTTTCAAGTTCATCACACCACTGAATCGACAAACTTTTAAGAGCAGAAAGGTTATCTAATACCTTATTTGACAAGGATTGTAGATTTTGCAGATAAAAAATTCGTAAATCCTCAAGGAGTGTATGATTTTGCAATAACCCATCGGGAAGCTCCCTGACGTTGGGAATCCATGAAATATGAAGAGAAGTGATAGAAACGAGATTCCGAACTGACATCAGCAATGAAACATTCCCTCCCTGGATATCTAATTTTTTGATAGAGGGTATAGTTGGTATTTCGTTCAACACAGGGCAATCAACTATGTTCAATTCTCGAAGGCGAGGAAAAGTACACGCAGCCCATTGCTCTAATCTCTCCATTGAATCGAAAGTCAGCGTCTCCAAAGATGGGAATGGATCTTGCTCATCTCCATACACATTGTTGTCAATACACTTCACACCATCCATTGCATGTAACTTAAGATTCTTGAGGAACTGCAGTTTCCCGAATGGTGGAAGTTGTTCAGAGTTATGACATGCTTTTAGCTCCATCTCCACTAGATTTGGTAGCATCAAGTTCAAGTTCATCATCCAATTATTTGGAAATTTTGAACCACCATATCCAACTAACCTCAACTTCTTCAGATTTGAATGAGGCTGAAGCCCTTCAAGGACCTCCTGCTCATTATTTGGTAGTGAACGCATAATGTAAGCTCCATGCACTTGCCATGATAAAGTCAATGATAGAAGAGCTGCCTTCAACTTCAAATTGGCAGTTCTGGCATCTGTTGAATTCTTAACATTATCAAGATCTGTGATACTCAATTCACCAGCAAGATTATTCAGCCTTTCCAGCTCCCCTATGGAACGACCATCCTCCTTGCCCACAATGAACAAGGTAAGTTTTCGCAGGCATATCAATTGCCCCATTCCACAAGGCATAAATCGAAGTGAATGGCAACCCGTGATGTCAAGATATACGAGACTTTTCATCTGCTTCATACCTTTCGGTAATTGGATGAGTTCTCTGCAATCTCTCAGATCTAGTGTCTGGAGGTTTTGGAGAAAGGTTATACATTCAGGCAGTGTTATGATCCAGGAGCCTGACACATCTAGATACCTTAGATGTTTCAAATCACAAATTGACTTTGGCAATTTCTTCACCCGGACATTTCTTAAACTCAAGGCTCGATGTTTTTGACTAGAAGAATACATATTAAGGCTCTTTCCCCATCGCTTTTGAATCCAATCATAATCCACCAAAAGACATGAGCGCAGTGAATGGACATTGAGAAGTTTTTCTTCCGGAGGAACTTCTTGTCTGTGGTTAAAAGCTACATGACGAACAGTTTTAGGAATTTCCAACTCCCCATCGCCTTCTATCGTATAGCATTCTTGTGCTGCAATGGATTGTGCGAGATCATGCATGAGATCATGCATTTTACATGTTATGTTGCCAAATCCATCATCCTCGACCTCTTGCAGAAATGACCTTCCCACTAGTTCATTGAATATCTCAATACCCATGACGTGCAAATCCATTTCTTTTTTGCAAGAAATAAAACCATTTGCCATCCACAAAGCAACCAACTCCTCCCTCCTCATCACGTGATCTTTTGGAAATATAGCGCAATACGCAAAGCATTGCTTCAAATGTGGTGATAGATTAGTGTAACTCAACCTCAAAGCAGGTAAAATCTTGCTTGCTTCTTCTCTTAGATCCCAAATCTCACTTTCTTTGACAGCTATCCACTGATCTTCATTATCTTTAAGCCGCATTAGGTTCCCGAGTGCCTTTATAGCTAAAGGAACACCACCACACTTCTTCACTATTGATACTCCAAGGGCTTCCAGGTGTGCCCACTCCTCTGTCCTTCTCATCCAAAATGCAAGCCGTTGAAACAAATGCCATGAATCTTCTTCAGACAATCTCCCCATTTGCTGGACAAAAGCTGTCGCCATTCTACGAGCAACCATCTCAATACGCGTAGTTACTAACACAGCACTACCTTTAGCTCCGGACCTTAATACCTCTTTCAATTTATTCCACCTATCATCATAATCATCCCACACATCATCTAATACAAGCAAAAACTTTTTTCCAGTTAACTTTTGTTGGAGGCGTTGTTGCAAGGGATCCAATTCTTGAATATCACATGAAGCACCATCAATGGACTCTATGATGGCTCTTGTTAATCTTCTTACATCGAAATCAGTAGATACGCACACCCAGATCCTCAAACTGAAATGTTGTTTAACCCTTTCTTCATTGTAGACCATTTGAGAAAGTGTTGTTTTCCCGAGTCCCCCCATTCCCCATATAGCATAAATAGGGAGATTGTCTGCATTTGCGAGCAGGATGTTGACTAGTTCTTCTTTCTCCTTGCCTCTTCCATAAAGCTCTGATTCATTCACGAGTGAGCTGGTAAGCCGCCAATCGTAGGTATCAGCTGCTGTGTCCCCAACTCGTGGTGTTAAATTGAACTTGTTTTTCTCATTGGCAATGGCATCCAGTTTCTCTCTCACATTTTTCAATTTAAGCCCCATTTTCAATCGAAAAACTAGTGGATTATGACCGAAAGAAAAGAAGGATCTTACTCGATTTTTGAGATCTCTTCGCTGCAGAAGCCACTGAGCTTCAATTGCAAACTCATCCAGTACATCATCAACAACATAAGCTGCATCCTTGAGGTCGCTGAGCCACACCTTGATAGGCTCACTCTTCCACTGCTTCTCCTCTGCATCTTGCAGCACAGCTTGAATGGTTCTGAACGTGCGCTTGAGATTTTCAAGCTCGGTCCTTAGGCCCCCAGCAAGTCCAAGATCTTGAAGAATTGGGGAACTCAAGTTCCCCATGATTGTACTCGCGAGAGCAGAAAGAATTGCATCAGCCATAGATTGTTGAGAAGAAGAAGTAGAAAAGGTGCAAGGACAACTAAAAGCAGGGGATGTGAGCAAGAAATGGTAAGTAAATATGAGAAATGGAAAGGGTGAAAGTGTTTCGTGATGGGATTTACTTCTGCTATCGATCTCTTTTTATTACTGATTTTAGTGTGGTGGTTCAATTTTATCAAATTATTAAAACTGCAGTCTCTTTAACTATACTGATTAGGCTCCACACGGTGCAGACTTGACTAGCCATGCCTGTCTGTATTAAAGCATTGAAGTTTCTGAGAAGCACCTTGATTTTTCCGGCGCTTGCCAAACCCGCGTGCTAGTGTTGAATAAAATATAAAATCACTATCAAACTTATATATTTAAAAAATAAAAATTGAATATAATTTTTGCTAGTGTTGAAATTTATAACCATGGGTTCATGGGACAAAGATACGAGTTCTTAAATCATATTATGCCTTCAGGTTCTTTGACAATTGCAGATTACTTTAAGGGTGCTCAACGTAATAGGAAGAAAAATGAATAAATTTTTTTATTTTTTTCCCCTTTGGTTTTACATTTCGGTTTGACTGAAAAATACATTATCAATCTTACATAATTTTTTGTTTATAAAATTTTTAGTATAGCCTGTACGAGCTCGGTCAATGATCTAGTTTCACTGATATATTAAACTATCCATGATTAATCATTTAGGATTAAAGATTCAAGAGAAAAGCATGGAGTAATTTCAAGTGTATAAAGTAACTTTATTAAATCCAGTCACAACTAGAGATGTGATCTGCATTACCTCAAAACAAAATCTTTTTAAACCATTTCCAGGCACTGGAAATCTGGGTACCCATGAAGGTGATTGAAGTTAAGATTCCATTATTCAACACAAAATGCAGAAACAATCATAAGACAAGCAAGCAAAGGAATAACATACCTTGCAGCCTCAAATACAAATGGAAACAAATTGAAAGATATCCATCCTACTGACAAATCTTTCCAGGTTCCTTGTAAGTACAACTACTAACAACATTATTTTGTTTGAGGTATTGCTTGAGATTCCCATGGCTTCCACAGGATGGTGGTTTCTACAATCATGGAAGTCGCAACATATAGATCCATGTTTGAAGCAGGCCTTGTGTCCTCATAATACCCCTTTCCTTCTTTCTCTATGTCACGGCCAACACATGGAAGCTTTGCGATTAGCAAACCCTGTCAATCGGACAAGATGTAAAGAAACTAATGTTAAGACATCTTATAATAAGAGAACTTAAGCAGTAAGGAAATTGTTTCTTTTCCCTCTTACCCAATTGAAAGTACTAATATCCTCTGTTTCGTGCCGCCGTCCGGTCTCTGCTCAATCCCTTTCTCCATAGACTGCAATATGTTCTTTATGCCTCAGACCAAGCTTTTCAATTGCTTTCTTGATGACTTCACAGCCTCCTTCATTTCTCATAGACAAAGCACTGAAAAAGTAAAGAATTTTCAAGTATAAGATAAAAAATAATATCAAGTGTGGAATAAAGAAGCAAATAAATTAAGCTTCAATCAACGATACAAATTTGAACCTGTAATTTTTGTGTGCCCCGCTCCTTTCCAATCTTTTTGACAAAACAGAAGTCCAATTTCCTGAGAGCTCAGACGATAAAAGTACTGAAAACATGCACACTGGCAGCATCCAGTAGGGTAGATGAAATAAAAATTGACCTGAATTGGCTTTAGGATCGAATGAAAGCACAACTCCAGCAACCTCAGTAATCCTCTGTTAACATAAATATAGACATTTCAGAAAACAATAGAAATTGGAATTGTTGTACCATCTTCTGTATTCAAGTACCTCCAGAATGTACCGAGCTGCAGCCCATAATTCATCTCCAACAGAGATACCGAGTGAAGGTCAGCTTGAAATTTCCACTGCATGAAAATGAAAATGGTTTAACGTTGTAAAACAGAACAAGATTAGAATGGTTCTAAACTAGAACTGTAAGATCAAAATGGTAGAAGGGATATGCTCGTTCTTTTATTTTACCTCGCACGACATCACTTCTCCGTTCATACCACTAATGTTCATACCGGCATACAGGCATGCCGTCTACTGTGCATCAACAATGCCGAAGGCTTCGTCAACACCAACACCACAGTAGTATGGTCCCCGAGGACCAGGATAACCACCAAGAGACCAACCAATAGGCCATTTAACATAGTTCTGCTGCAAGATGTATTCTTGCTCAAGGTCATTCCTGGTTTTTTTATCATATTGCTCATTAATCATAATTATAAAACACTTTGCAGTTATCTTATAAGAAAAAAGAATGAAGAAAGCAAGGGTGGATTAGGATAAAATTAAAATAAAATACCAAAGCCCTTCAGCAACAACATCTGGAGTTTAAGCTTCACGTGACTAATCCAATAAACATCAACATCGGAGAGAATGAGATCAAGCTGTGGCGGCGATATCAAGTGGAAAGATACAAGGGAACAAAATTGCACTCACAAGGATGCTATTGCCCCTCTTAAACGGATCTCTGAAAATAGAATGCGGCCTGTTTCATTAAATAAAAGAGGTGTGAATTCAAAAATATTTAAAATTAACCAAAAAAAATATATAAAAAAAAAAAAACCTAAAACAGATTTGGAATTCACTGCGCACAAACTCAGAGAAATGTGGACGACAATAGTGTATTTATTATTTTAACCTTAAAAAACTCATTTACATTATTTTCGGGGGTCCAATGGTAATTAGACATCTTGTTCATTATCAATTTAATTAGGATCTAGAATGTATTTTTTATATATATTATATAGTGTAATGACTTGGATGCCCTTTACATGCAATAAAAATGGCTTCAATGGAGGGGCGATTTCAATTTTTTAATTTAAAAAACATAGTGAATTAACTTTGTTGCCCTTTAAAACAAATATATTTTAACTATGATCTTAAGGCTTATTCGTATTTTCATTTTGGTCTTTTGGTAATTAGTGGGTCAAGACAAGGGCGGATCCGTTTTCTACTTTTTAAATGAACAATTTATTTATTTAATTATCTTTCAAGTCAAAAGATTTTTTAAACTAGGGTTAAAGGATTTATTTGTCTTTTTAATTCAGTTATTTTGTAATCATGGGTTAAGACATGGGCAATTTGATATTTAAAAAATAATATTTAAAGAAGAATTATTGTTGGTGCATTTTGTTCACGGGTGGCGCGTGCAGAGAAGATGATGAAATTGCTCATTCATTAAAGATGGAGTTAGAAAGATGACAACATTTTTTTTTTTATCTTTATACGCTTTGTATTCTTTCTTTTTTTAAAGGTTTTTTAAAAAATTATAACTACCTTGTGCATGGGTTGCAGGCTATACGTGCACTCAAGTTGGGTTATTTTTTTTTATTTTTAATTTATTTTTATGACACCTTTGTTAGATTAAAATGTATTTTTTTTGTTTTTTATTAATGTTTTTTTTTAACTCATCTTGATTTTTTTATTTGGTGCATAAGATGTTGTGAGATAGGAGAAACTTATTTGATGCAGCCTAGCCGAGTTAATGATCCAGATCCCAACATTTTCTTGTTTTTTTAAATATGTTTGGTTCATGTGGTCTCTCGTTCTTGCAATTTACAAGGATAGCAATTTCACCAAAAGAAAATATGTGGGGAAGGAAATTACAATAAAATCTTTATACCCATAAATGCGATGCCAAAAAGTCCAATCTTTATACAGTAATCTATCACAATCCCCAATGTCCCCATCATTCCGTTGATGATTAAATATGGCATAAAATCCAAAAAAACAATTAGGGATTAAATTGAAAAATAAAATAAATTAAAAAATAGCAATAAAAAATAGCAATAAAAAAAAGAGAACCATTATTTAATAAAAAAATCATATAAAATAAAATATTGAGGATTAAAAATAAAAAAAACCAAGAAAATAATAAGAAAACAGAAATCAAAAGAATAAGGACTAAATTGAATAAAAAACTATATGAAACAAAATTTTTAGGTATGAAATTAAAAAAAAAAACTTCAAAAAGTATTACAAGCAAAACAAATAGTAATCAAAAGAATGAGAACTAAAATTAATAGAAATAGAAACTAGAGGACACAATCAATTTTTGAAAGGGCTGACATGAATTTCTAAGTTAAGAGAAAAAAAGAGAGAAGAAAAGAAAAAAAAATTCATCAGAGCCCAATCGCACCTTTACCGTTAACACACATCTTGCCAATACGAAGCGGATAATGCGCCGCTCCAAACATCATCGTAGATGATATTTTTTGGTCACCGGACGACCTTGCATGTGCTAACACGTGAGTTGCACACGTCAACAGTTTTTTTATAGTATTTATTTTTTAAAATTACCAAACAACCCCTAGCTCAACCTAAAAAAAAAATAAGAAAACCCCCCCTTTGGAACCATATTTATATATTTTTTATTTTAAAGACAATTCTGTCACTTCACTATTCTTAAAATTAAAATAAAAAGATATTTAAATTGTAAAGAGAGGATTCATCACCATAGATGAATTATATATATATATATATATATATATTATCTGTTCTCAAATAGTATTGACTGATAAATTTTTAATTAAGGTGGAATGAGAATTGGAAAGAGTTCCAAATCTTATTTAAATGATCAACGACTATTATGTAGAGAATAAACATGATTTAATATGACAAACATACTACATGCTTTAATATTAAATGAAAATATTATTGATGAAATAATATTAATTGCACTGAGAAACTAGTTATTAGAAAGTTAAGTCAAACCATTAATGATTTTTTTAATATTTAAAAAATCAAGACACGTTAATAGATAATACACCTTGTTTTCAAATATAAATTAATCAGTTATTGAATTGATAATAAATTAAATTATTAAATTAATTTATTTTTATTTAATTATAAATTATATTTAAATCAACATATTAAAAACTTAATAGATCATATATATTTAAAATTTTTGGAAAATCGATGTGTATTTTTATGGTGCGATTGATTGATGTGTATTTAATTTTGAGTTTAAAAAGTTTTACGTTAGAAAGATTGTTTTTATCAAAATAAAATAAAATGGATAAAACAACAATCAATTTGAGAAAATTATTTAAACAATTACAACAAATTAAAACTACGAACAAATATATATTTTATTCTCATTACAAATTTTCCATATCAATCTTTAATGATTTCAATGTGAGAGATGTGAGCTATCTGAGGCCAGTCCTCTCCTAAATCTTTCTCACACCTTTTCTTCAAATTTGGACAAACCCAAATGGATAGATATTGGAGAGAAGTGAGATGTTGGATACTATCTGGCAATGAATTCAGCTCTGGACATCTATAAAGACACAAATCCTCAAGTGCCGTCAGATGCCGCAATCCCGCAGATAGAGATGTGAATTTATGACAATATCTAACAACTAACTGACGAAGAGAAGATAAGCCACACAGCCCATCCATTGGCAGACAATTTAATCTTCCACAACCACAAATCCCTAAAACCTCCAAGGAATTGAGGTTACGAAGACCTTCCTCTGGCAAGCTTTCAAGTTTCCCGCAATCCCAAATAGTCAAGCTTTTAAGAGCAGAAAGGTTATCTAATACTCTATTTGACAAAGACTCCAGATTTGACATCCATAAATTTCTAAGCTTTCAAGTAGGGTATGATTTCTGGCACGATACTAAGGGAGGTAATAGACGTGAGATTCCTAACTGACATCAGTAATGAAACATTACCTCCATAGATGTCTAATTTTTTGACGGAGGGTATAATTGGTATTTCGTTCAACACAGGGCAATAATGTATCTTCAATTCTCGAAGGCTAGGAAAAGTACACGCAGCCCATTGCTCTAATCCCTCCATGTACTCAAAACTCAGCGTCTCCAAAGATGGGAATGGATTTTGCCCATCTCCATACACATTGCTGTCAATACTCTTCACACCATCCATTCCACGCAATACAAGACTCTTGAGCAACTGCAGTTTGCCTAATGGTGGAAGTTGTTCACAGTGGTCACATGCTGATAGCTCCATCTCTACCAGATTTGGTAGCGTCATGTTCAAGTTCATCATCCAATTAGGAAATCTTGAACCTCCATATCCACATATCCTCAACCTCTTCAGATTTGAATGAGGTTGAAGCCCATCAAGGACCTCCTCGTTATTTTCCTGAATAACACTCTTTCTTTGTTGTGATAGCGGAAATGAAGAGTCAAAAAGGTAAGATCCATTCCCAAGCCAAGATAAAGTCAGTGATAAAAGAGCTGTCTTCAACTTCAAATTGGCACTTTTGGCATCTTCTAAATTCTTAACATTCACAAGATCTGCTATACACAATTCACCAGCAAGATTATTCAACCTTTCTAGCTCCCCTATGCGACAACCATTCTCCTCACCCACAATGAACAGGGTAAGTTTTCGCAGGCATATCAATTGCCCCATTCCAGCAGGCATAAATTGAAGTGAACGGCAATCTGTGATGTCAAGATAGACAAGACTTTTCATGTGCTTCATACCTTTTGGTAATTGGATGAGTTCTCTGCAACCTCTCAGATCTAGTGTCTGGAGGTTTTGGAGTGAGGTTATACTTTCAGGCAGTGTTTTGAACTCGGAGCCTGATACATCTAGATACCTTAGATGTTTCAAATCACAAATTGACTCCGGCAATTTCTTCACCGAGACATTTCTTAAACTCAAGGCTCGATGTTTTCGACCAGGAAACTTTCCCCATCCATTCCGAAGATCATCATTGCTCAAAAGAAGTGAGCGAAGTGATGGGACCTTGAGAACTTCAGAAGACGAAGCTACATGACGGACAGTTTTAGGAATTTCCACCTCCCCATCGCCTTCTGTCATATAGCATACTTGTACTGCAATGGATTGTGCAAGATCATGCATAAGATCATGCATTTTACATGTTATGTTGCCAAATCCATCATCCTCGACCTCTTGCAGAAATGACCTTCCCACTAGTTCATTGAATATCCCAATACCCATGACGTGCAAATCCATTTCTCTTCTGCAAGAAATAAAGCCATTTGCCATCCACAAAGCAATCAGCTCCTCCCTCCTCATCACCTGATCTTTTGGAAATATAGCGCAAAACGCAAAGCATTGCTTCAAATGTGGTGATAGATTAGTGTAACTCAACCTCAAAGCAGGTAAGATCTCGTTTGCTTCTTCTCTTAGATCCCAAATCTCACTTTCTTTGACAGCTATCCACTGATCTTCATTATCTTTTAACCGCATTAGGTTCCCTAGTGCCTTTATAGCTAAAGGAACACCACCACACTTCTTCACTATTGATACTCCAATGGCTTCCAGGCGTGCCCGCTCCTCTTTCCTTCTCATCCCGAATGCAAGCTGTTGAAACAACTGCCAAGAATCTTCTTCAGACAATCTCCCCATGTGCTTGACAAAAGCTGCTGCCATTCTAAGAGCAACCATCTCAATACGCGTAGTTACTATGACAACACTACCTTTAGCTCCACACCTTAATACCTCCTTCAATTTATTCCACCTATCACCATAATCATCCCACACATCATCCAATACAAGCAAAAACTTCTTTCCAGTTAACTTCTGTTGGAGGCGTTGTTGCAAGGGATCCAATTCTTGAAGACCACAAGGGGCACCATCAATGGACTCTATGATGGCTCTTGTTAATCTTCTGAGATCGAAATCAGTAGATACACACACCCAGATCCTCAAACTGAATTGCTGTTTAACACTTTCTTCATTGAAGACCAGTTGAACAAGTGTTGTTTTACCCAGCCCCCCATCCCCTTTATAGCATGAATAGGGAGATCACCTGAAGTAGTGAGCAGCATGTTGATTAGTTCCTCTTTCTCCTTGCCTCTTCCATAAATTTCTGATTCATTCACCGAAGACCAAGTCTGACGCTGAACAAAACTATCTGCTTCCATCTCCACAGCCCCCTCTATTAGGTGGAAATTTTGTCTCTCCTTGGCAATGGCATCTAGTTTTTCGCTAACATTCTTCAATTCTTGAGCCATCCTTTGTCGAAAAACAAGTGGATTATGTTTGCTAGAAAAGAAGGATCTTACTCGATTTTTGAGATCTCTTCGCTGCAGAAGCCACTGAGCTTCAATTGCAAACTCATCCAGTACGTCATCAACAACACAAGCTGCATCGTTGAGGTCGCTGAGCCACACCTTGATAGGCTCACTCTTCCACTGCTTCTCCTCTGCATCTTGCAGCACAGCTTGAATGTTTCTGAACGTCCGCTTGAGATTTTCAAGCTCGGTCGTTAGGCCCCCAGCAAGTCTAAGCTCTTGAAGAATTGAGGAATTCAAGTTCCCCATGATTGTACTCGCGAGAGCAGAAAGAATTGCATCAGCCATAGCTTGGTTTCGAATGGAAAAGAAGAAGTAGAAAAGGTGCAAGGAAAACTAAAAGCAGGGGAGGTGAGCAAGAAATGGCAAGTAAATATTGAGAAGACGGAGCAGTATGAGATGAAAAATGGAGAAGGCAAACAGCAGTCTCTGATTATATTGATTAGGCTCCACACGGTGCAGGCTTGACTTGGCTATGCCTATAATAGTATAATAAAGCAATTTAAGTTTCAGAGAAGGAACATAGCTGTGATTTCAAGCAACTTTTGTCAATTATTGCATGCCTTTTCCTGTTTTAAACCTGGACCTACTGAGAATCCTTCCTATATTTGTAACAGAAACGTGATTAACGCTTTTGGCTGTGAATTCTCAAGGGTATTTTTCTTTTCAATATATTCTCCATTAGCTAGACACAGTGCAAAAAGTTTTTGATAAATGTGTTTTAATCCTCGGTTAGAGTTAATTTATTCTTAATGACAGTAGAATGACATCATAATCACAACTAATCTCAAAAACTTGTTCGAAACAAACATTAAAAAAAAAAAAAAAGGGTGATAGAAGAGAATTATTCGAACAAGCTAGGTGGTCACGATCATGAACTCCAGCACTTGTCCCGACCTCGATCCAAACCATAATCACACGGTTGCCCGTATTATGTTTTTAATAGCAAAGTTGATGAGGTCATTCACATATCTAAACACTTTAATAAATGGAAAATGATTCGAACCTATCATGTTTTTATTTTTATTGGCTGTCATTCACTTTATATTTTCTAACCAAAAAAATTAAATTATTTGGAAGCTAAACATAGTCAGTTTTATAGGTCTAAAAACAACTTAAATAACAGGTAAAAATGTAGCTTCATAAAAAAATTAAGACAATATTATTTTTTAAATAGTAAGATGATAATATATTGGATCTACTTAAATTTACTCAAATCTATTTGGATTCTCTCGAATCAACTAAGGTTATCCTGTCAAATCTCTAATTCATGTCATAAGACTTTGCTAACCTATAGAAGTAAATAAAAAAAATCATTAAACTCATTTCTCAATCAATCCAATATTGAATAATGAAATTGAAAAAAAATCAATTAGAAAAATAGGTCGAGTAAACCCTAGTTAACCTGTAAAAACTTAGTCATGAGACCGAGATAACCACATAGAAAAAATTTGAAATAAATTATGAAGCTCAATTCTCAATCAATTCAATTTTAAAAGATGAAATTGAATAAAAAATTAATTAAAAAAAGAGCACGAAAAAACCACTCGAGTCAAATCGAGTTAACCTACCAAACTTGTGACTTGAGTCATGAGGCTGGCATAACTTCATGTAAACAAACCGAAATAAATTATGAAATATAATACTTAATCAACTCAATATTGAATGATGAAATTGAAAAAAGAGAAAAAAAAACTCGAGGCAATCAGGCAACTCACGACCTGGGTCATGAAACCATGATAACCCATAAAAAATAAATGAAAACAAATTATGAAGCACAATTCTCAATTAACCCAATGTTGAAGGATTAATTTGAAAAAAAAATCAATTAAAGAAACAAAAAAATCTTAATTCAAACTCGGTTAACTTGTCAAACTTGAATCATGAGACCGGGATAACTCTATAGAAATAAAAAAAAATTATGAAGTCAAATTTTTAATTTGGATAATGAAATTGAAAAAAATCAATTAAAAAGAACAAAGCACCTAAAAAAATTCGAATCAAATTGGCTAACCCGCAAAATTTGCGATCTTGGTCACGAGACCATGATAACCCTATAGAAAGCAAATAGAAAAAATCAAATCAAATTCTTAATCAACTCAATACTAAAGGATGAAGTTGAATTTTTTTTTAAAAGAACAAAAAAAAAAAGTTGAGTAAATTCGTGTTAACTTGTCAGAACTTAGATCATAAAACTAAGATAACTTCATAAAAAATAGATCAAAATAAATTATAAAGTTCAATATTTATTAAACTCAATATTAAAAGATGAAATTATAAAAAAATAAAAATAAAATAAAAAATCTTGAGAATCAAATTGTAAAAAGTCAAAGCATTTCAATATTCATTGCAATAATGAAATGCTAAGTTCTTTTAGTAAACCTTGAGGTTCAAATTATAAAAGACTAACACATTTCACATTTAATTGTTTATTGCTATAATAAAATATCAAAGTTTTTTTAATATATGTTAATAATAATTATTAAATGGGTGGAGAAACGTGGTGAATAAGTATATTTTTCTAAACTAACCAAAGCTTACCACAAGAATTTTTTCAGCATAAACGTGTCTTACTGGTATTTTTGAAAAAACACAGCCACTTGCATTGTCGCCTCAGACTATAATCTTGGAAATTGTGAGCCATATAAAATTTTTATAATAAATAATCATCAGAGACAAGTGAGGCATAGCTCAAGATATTAAAAACCACTCAAAAAAAGGAAGAAAACTTCTTTTCATGATTTTTACTTGTTTATCCTTAAATAAACAAACATTCAAAATTAACTTAAACATTAGGATGCAACGAACAATTCCAATTTCAAAAAAAAAAAAAAAATGAAAGCAAGTAACGCTCATATTTATACATTATAAAAAAACTATATCAGCTGCTCCAAGTGATCTAGTCACCATCAACCTCCAACATCTCACTCAAGCATTAGAAAAAAAAAAACTAGGCATGAGAAAAGCTCCATAACTCACATAAAAAAAAAATTTAAGCTTCCATCGCCCAGAAACCTCCCTCCCTCTTCCTTTTTTTATGGTTTAATTCTATAATAAACTTCAAGCTATTATGACAATATTAAATTTATATTTAAACTATTTTTATATCAATTTTATTCCTAAACCATTTTAATTATAATCATTCCTAAATTAGAGTCATCAGATCATATGTTGCTACAATGCAATTTTTCTATGGACAAAATTTATTTTATGGTGCCGGTGGGGTGTCTTTTGGAGTGTTCCTGTAGAAATTTGAAGCAGAATAATGAAGAGACATGAGACAGTGCAGTAGCGAAACAGAATTATTCATTCATACCTCTTTCTTATGATGTACATGTGTATATATAAAGTGAAAAAAACTTGCAAAAGACAATCTTGTGTATATTTTCTCCCATGATTATTGCTAAGATTGTATGCTAATAATAAATACACAATCACATCTAAACTACATAACAAATAAGCTATACTTGATGAGTTGCTGTCAATGGCTAGGTTTCAGAGAAAGATATGGCAGCTCCTCCTTTATGGGTATTGCTTGGAGTATCCGGTTAACCGGAAATAATTTGGTTTTCAATGATATAAAACGAAATATGAAGTCATGCTTCTCTTTAACCCTCCACTGGCTGTCCGCATGGTTACAAAATTACTGTGAAGAGCATTTCAATCGCTGCATTCACCAAGTAATTAATTGATTGATTCTCATTTTTTCCTTTGTAGTGGTAGAAGACATATATAGACGAAGGCAGCCATTTCTCTCCATGGATGCTATATACTTCATCCAACCACCAAAAGAGAAGTAATATATTTTTCTCTGCAGACATATACAGACAAAGTTCTTCGCTGCAGTGAAGCCAATGTATGGGAGACCAATGACCCTGACTTTCTCTTAAAAATTTCTTTTTTTTTTAAAGTTAATACGGGTTTTTGGATCGGTTTATGTATATTTTAATTAATTTTATTTTATAAGCTTTAAAGTAAATAAATATGTGAATTCAAGTCATAATTATTAATTTTTTTTTTAAAAATCTGATTAAGTTATCCTCAATATTTCTGATACCCCCGACTCTTGTTTACACAATGCCGGCGGTGGCAGATACATCATATGTTTTTTTTTACAGTAAAGAAGGCCGGTGTTCTTACTATTAGTTTTTTTATTATTATAAATTAAAGATCATTAATGGAATCTGCTAGTTTTTTTTTACAGTAAAGATGGCTCGAATTTTTTAGATTATTTTTATTCCGACAACAATTTTTAATGCTAGCAAAATATTTCATTGATACTTTTATAGGTATTAGAAATCATTAACGGGATAAAAAAAAAATTAAATGAGCAACTTTTTAAAGATAATATTTCATTAGTAATTCCATTGATATTTTTATTGGTATTAGAAATCACCACCAGAACAAAAAAAGCCAATGAGCAACTTTCGAAAGATGATTTTCCATTAGCAATTCCATCAATAATTTCTAATAATAACAAAATTCTCTCTAAATACTCTTTTAGCATTCCTTAATTTTCTGCTAGTGTTTAACGTAAATAACTTCCTTTTGTTTTTCAATTAAACAAAGTTCTCTCTATATTTTTTTTACTTGCTTTAAAAATTAACTTAAAAACTTATAACAAGAGTTATTGCACCAATGAGAACTAAATACCATTATCTTGTACAAAAAAAAAAGTAGGTTGCAGTCGAGAAATAATTTATTTTCATTTTAGTTTTGTATTTTTGGATAATTTTTTTAGGTTTTTTTGGGCTAATAAATTATTATTTTTTGTAAGTTTTAAGGGTGTTTATTAAAAAAACAATTAGTGAAAATTATGAAAATAAAATTTTAAATAAAAGAACATCTCTCAATTTTTAGTCATTTTTACTAGAATTTAGACGTGGAAGCGACACATCATTTGTTTCTTAAAAAAAATTAGAAAGATGACAAGTTAAAAAAAAAAAAAAAAAAAAACACCTCGAGGTGCACGGCTCTAGGCTAACAAACCCACATGCCTAGACTTATTTTTAAAGCTTCAATCTTGGTAGGCCACCTAGTCCTGTGTGCCTCACATTTAAAAAAAAAACAATTTCAAATACTTTTGCTGTGATTTCTTAAATTTTAATTAATCAAATATTTATTAGTTATATTATTTTATTAGATTCTTAAAATGATTAAGTATATATTTAGATATTATTTTAGTTGTAAGTCGATCATTTTTTATCATGTTTTCGAATGACATTGTACTCTTTTATTTTATTTTATTAGCAAGCATTCTTTTTATACACCTATCATATATTTTTTTCTTAAGCAAAATTAATATGTTGTTTTTATTGTGAGAGTGTATTTTTTATCGTATAATTATATAAAATTACAAAAAATAAAATTATTAAATTTAATTAGATTCATGACTTGGATCGCTAGTTTAGTATGTTAATCATGGTTAGATAGTTCCGATCTGAAATGTCCTCGACTCAATATTAAAAAAAAAAGATATCATTTTGAAATTTTTATTGAAGTCATACTAAGTTTTACGGTTGATTGTCTGACCCTCCTTTAATCCCATCAAGTCATCTAGGTTATATCATATCAATCTACACGTAATTATATTAGAAATTTTAGATAGATAAAAAGTTAGATTGGAAGATTTTTAAATTGAATTGTACGGGCCGAATTTAATAATATTATCAAAGAGTTCTTTGTGACAATATCTAAACACTGTGTTATTGTTATATTTTTTTAATACATTCGTGTCTAAGTTATCAAAATATTTTTTTTATATATATAATTCCAACTTGCTTTTAGAATAATAATAAAGTGTTGCCTAAAAACTAAATATTCTGATAAAGACTTTTATTTTTTTTTAAATGAGCGTGTCAGCTAGGCAAAGAGATTCTAATTAGAGATATTTTTTTCTTTATTTTAAATCATTCAAATTCTTTTGGATATGTATTCTAATTTCTTTTAACTTTTATTAAATGAAAGACAGGCAACAAAAAGTTAATGTTTTTTTACTGAAATTAAAAATATTAATAAAAGAAGGAAATATAATAGAAAATTAGTTTGTTTAAACAAAATTTAAATTATTATTTCTTATAATTAAAATATTGTTATATAATTAAATATAAATAATTAAAGGGTTCTTTGTAATGTAAAATCGAATATCTTAATTTGTATTTGTTTCCAGCTTGACAACTTATTTTTTAATATTTATTAGCACTTATAATTTTTAATTTATTTTATTAAATATATACATTAAATTTTAAATTTTCAAATAAATTTTTCTTTCTAACTAAAAAATATATTATCAATCCTTATACAATTTTTTTTATATATAATTTTTTTTTTTATTTACGTGGGGTGTTCGGGCCAGCTTACGCGTACCACGACTATTCCCCACGGCCCGCTGGACATCTTGCAAGCCCATGTAAGGCACCGCGGGGATGATAGGCGTATACATAGAGGATCGAACCTGGAACAGAAACGAAACAAATCATACAAATTGACCACAACAGCTAAACCCTCAAATACAACTATACGCAAGTACTCAAATCCAGAACGCGCAGGCAGGGCTGCCAAAGCTACTGAGCTGCAAGCCTCGTAAATTTTTTAGTATAGCATGTAGGAGCTCGGGTACTATTTCATAAAGCACCGGCCACTAATATTGTTTTATTATCATAAAGACAGTGTATACATACTGTATCGGATCGGTTGCACAATCATTATAGTCTCCTACCACCCTAAAGTCAACCTGTTAAACTACTTGTTGTTCTCCCACAAACTCAGACACACTAACTTCAGTGCTAGCCATGTCATCAACAGTGACGTCTGATAACGACAAGAAATAAGCATCTGGGGTGGTCTTTATCAGTTTGGTTAGCATTGCTCATCTTGTTCTTACCTGTAAAGGAGAGCGCTGAGAGAATCAACAGAAGGTGAGCTCCTGGAGAGATGAGAATTTCAAGGTCCAATATTAAGAATTGTTTCTTGGTGTTTTGTGCAAGCCTTCTGGTTGCAAGAAGCTGCCATGGTTCTAAGCATGTTGCCTTATTTATCTTTGGAGATTCATTATATGATGCTGGAAACAATAAGTACATCGAAGATGCTCCTATCTTTTCAGATTTCTGGCCATATGGAGAAACCTTCTTTAAGCATCCCACAGGAAGGCCTTGTGATGGTCGATTAATTCCAGATTTTATTGGTAAGATCATTACAGTTAAGAGCACTTTAATTCATTCTTTTTTGTTCTTTCTTTTCTTATTTTTATGAAATGTTTTGTGACAGCTCAATATGCAAATCTACCTTTAATTCCGCCATATCTACAACCTGGTGACCATCAATTTATGGATGGAGAAAACTTTGAGTCAAAAGGGGATCTTGTTCTTGCTGAAAATCTTCCAGGAATGGTATGTCTGTCATCATGTTGTTTTTTTCTTGGTGGGGTCTTCAATGTTATTGATCCCCACCACTTTTCGTCTTTTTATAAATTAATTAAACTCGAGATCTCTCTTAAATCTTCTAAAGGAATAATGAGATTCAATGATTTTTTCAAGGTGATAAGCTCTGAAATACGACAACATCTACAATCCAGTAATCATCGATTTATAAATGGAGTGAACTTTGCATCATCTGGAGCTGGTGCTCTTGTTGAAACTCATCATGGATGGGTATGTCAAGAACACAAAGTTTACTGTCTTAGATATGTTCCGTAACTGTTTTTTTTTTTTTTTTGGTTTTTCATTTTTTTCCCTTTTCTTTGAAGGTGATAAGCCTTAGCACTCAACTAAGCTATTTCAAGCGTATGAAGAGGCAGTTAAGGCTTCAACTAGGTGAAGCAGAAGCTAAAAAATTGCTGTCCACAGCAGTTTACATGTTCAGCATTGGAGGCAATGACTACTTTGCAGCTCTAACACCAACGCACAGTTTGCTTCAATTCTATTCAAGAGAAGAGTATGTTGGGATGGTTATTGGAAATATAACAACAGTGATCCAAGTAATTTAGCATGCTAAAGAACCATTCTTTCTCTTCTATCCAAGTTGATCATGGATTATGATTGCGTAATTGTACTGTTCCAGGAAATATACAAGATAGGAGGAAGGAGATTTGGATTGTCAACGTTGATTGCTTTGGGTTGTCTACCATCCTTGAGAGCAGCTAAACAGGAAAGAACAGGTGTATCAGGCTGCTTGGATGAAGCTACAATGTTCGCAAAGCTACACAACAGAGCACTCCCTAAAGCACTCAAAGAGCTTGAGGGACAGCTAGAAGGATTTAGATACTCAATTTTTGATGCCTACGTTGCTGGAAGGGAGAGAATTAATAACCCTTCAAAATATGGTAATTCCTGTCTATAAGCATTAAATAATTAAAAATCAAGGTCCCTATATAGATTTCCTATCCTTGTTATGAATTTAAATGTGATTTCTCCATATATGAAGGTTTCAAGGAGGTTCAAGAGGCATGTTGTGGCAGTGGTCCTTACAGAAGCTTCCCTACTTGTGGTCAGAAAGGATATCAATTATGCGACAATGCAAGTGAATATTTCTTCTTTGATTCGGCTCATCCAACTGAGAGTGCCAACAATCAATTTGCGAAGCTAATGTGGAGTGGAAGTCTTGACATCGTGAAGCCTTACAATCTTAAAACACTGTTTGAGGAATAGCCGAAAATAGAGTTTATTTTTAACGAAATGCTACGTTAGTTTTCCTGCTGATCTATCAATTTTCCTTTTGATTTATGGAGAAGTCCAACTAGCTTTGGACTTGTGTTTTTCGGGGACCTCTTTCACGGTTGTAGACCATGCATGGCCAAAATTTCTAAATTAAAAATTTAAAATTCCGATGAATTTTATGGTATTGTGTGAGTAATATTATTACTTACTTTATTTTAATAATTGAAATATCAAAATGAAGAAAGAGAGAAAATCATGTGGGAAATACCTTGTTTCCACCTCTTGCAAAGAACCTTCATTGCTGAAACAAACCACTTGCTGATTTAGGAAGGGTATAAGTTGATCCTCGCCAACTGAACACATGCATGATTCCAAATCCTCCAAACTTTCTGGCAGTGTTGTAGTAGATGGTGGAGTGATTCTTCCTCAGTTTGACAGCAGCAACATACATTTTCTACTGGTGTAATATTCCATGGTGCTGCAAAAAACTCTTTAGTGTTCAGTCTATCAAGAACAGCCAGCCAAGTGAAGAATTCTACCTCTGGGAGAGCGGTAGGTGTCCATACATTGGGGATGTTCATGGTCTGACATGGAAGCAATAACCCAGCCACAGCAGCGCTACAAGATTTCACAGTATAACCACCCCTACTGTCAAGCATCCATATTAGCTTAATCTTCCCTATCTTGGTGTAAATATGGTGCTGAAAGCATTGATTGAGGACGAGTTTCATCCTCTTTCTTTCATGGATAAAGCCCTGGTCCACTCTGAAGCTTGTCAAGCTCCCATTTTCAAAATCATTGCTAGCTGATACAGAGCTGATGGGTCCAAATTTGGAAAAGCAACCACCCCAAGACCGAAACCTTCTGCGAGAACCCAAACCAGTTCCATCCATCTGTTTTGGCCTTGAAAGAGTATTCCACGCTACCTTATAGAGTTTTCTTTCATTAGACACTCCAGTTCCACCCATCTGTTTTGGCTTTAAACCTATGTGATTGGGCTTTATTTGATTTAACAGTTTATAGATGAATTAAAGAAAAATTGTAGTGTTCAATTCTCCTCTTCCCTTCCCTTCTCTCCTCTCCTCTTCTTCTTCCCAGCTTCTTCTTCCCCCTTCTTCCCTAGCTTTTCTTTCTTTTTCTTTTTCTTTTTCTTCTTCTTCTCTTCGTTCTCTCTCCCTTCTCGCCTTCTCCTCAAATCTCTCTTTGTCCGGCATCAAGAACTCTCTTAATATATGCAACACAAACAAAGATTTCCTTCAAGCCTTTTAATCTACGATATCATTCAAACAAAAGTTTATCAATTTGCAAGACCGGCGATTTATGAACATAAACTATTAAAAAAAAATTAACAATCCAAATAGTTACAATCACAGACAAAATTAGTGGACTTCATGCTGCCATAAGATTTAGCAGAAAACATCGATATCTAGAGAATTGATCTAGTTTTCCAGTTGCCAAAACTTTGTGTTTCGGACGCATTTCCAATCTCCTCCACGTACCTATGCTTCCATAAATCATTGTTCGAACACAGACTCTGCACTTAGAACTAGCGCATTCCATTCTGGTAATACAGGTGGTAGGAATAAACCGAGTATCAGACCTTGGAGGTATAAGGATCTTTTCATTCTAGTTGAGAGATTTTCATCTCAACCGGTTAATGTATCCTTTGTTCATTTCAAATGGACTTTTGAGATTTCTTGAATGGATTTGGAAGTAGCAGAATGATGAATCCGTTAGGTGGAAGTTAAGGAACAAAATCCAATAATTATGGGAGGGTTTCAATAATTACTCTAACTTATAATTATATCATCAGCTGGTGCGTAAAAAGTTCTTGGATTTATATAAAACCTTGAAATCTGTTTGCAACACAACAATATATTTGTTACAGTTCACGTCTTCGATTTTATGCATGCAAGATGATCTCTCTCTCCCTTTAACATTGTGTTCTGCTGGGAACAAGTGTGTTTTAATAACTTGGTATTTAATCAGGCCTTAAAATTAAATTACAGTAGATCATTTGTGACGTTGAGGTTTAATATTGCAACGTTCTGAAATCTTGGGTTAATTTTGAAAACGAATTAAACGTAAAAGGAAAAAAATATAAAACCTGGTGTAACATGGAAAGGAAAGATTAATGTCGGTCATGGAAGAAGTGACTTTTCGAAACATCATTAATTTTCCTAATTAATCAAAGCATCATGTCTCTTCACAATTCACTTTATATATATATAAATACATATCCTCTTAATACCACCACCACCCCCAACCCCACCCGGTGATCATTCACAAACAAGTATGTATGATCTCTCTCTCTCTCTCTCTCTCTCTCTCTCTCTCTCATTCATGGATTTTCTTTTCTTCGTTTTTTACGTATAATTCAGGTTTAGGCTCCAAGGATAATCGTGTCAAAACTCTAAACATGAACATGGCCCGGTTTTTTGCTTTTTTAAAGGATAAAAAAGGCAGCAGAAGCTTTGTACATGAGAAAAGGAGGGAGGGGTAGCTGGAGAAGAAGTTAAGAAAAGAAATCAAGTGATAGAAGATAAAGAGAGGATCCCTTTTTGCTACTTATGGTTTCTTTCTTTCCATTTGTTTAATCCATCATATAAGTAATTAATTGTAAAAGGAAATTAGAAAAAGAGAAAAAACAAAGAAACGGTTAATTGAGACGGTTATGATTTTAAAGAATTTTCTTAATTTTGACTTAATTTTCTTAAAATAGTTGATATGTTGCTAATTTTAATGGGAAGATGAAACTATGTCCTGTTTTGATTTCCTTAGAATTCTTGAAGTTATCTCATCTTTGATTTATTGGAATATCGTAGAATGTTTTAAGAGACAATTTGACCATTTCTACCTTTTCTTCTCTTTTCTTTTTTTTAATCTTCGGAAGTCTCTGTCTCTTTACTATTTTCTTCTCTTTTAATTTCACTTTCAAACAGTCCTTTTCATGCTAAAAATCATGCCCTTTTCCTTTTCTTGCACTCCAAGTTTCTCCACCTCTTTGTTTATACATAAATATAAGGCTTGTGTGTATGCTCTTTAGCATTGGAAGCATCTGCTAATTTTGTTGAACTGTGTACTGCAGGTTTCAGTCTTCTGGTGGAAGATACAGAAAGTATAGTAACAAAATCAGGAAGAAAAGAAAATATAATTAATGGCTTCTTATAGTCAGATTTTGTTTCTCGTAATTTTAATCTCACTTACATTAAGTTGTCAATCATGGGGTTGGTTCTCTTCTTCAACAGAGACTCTCTCCACTGATAATTCACAGACAAACGGTTTGCCCCGTGGTTCTGTGGTGGAATTTTCTATGAATGGTCTTAGTGATGGGAAGGGGATGAAACTGGTCGAAAAAGCCGAAAGGAAAATGGTTGGCACGAATTCTTGTTGGCAGAATGCTTACCAGAATCTCTTTGCCGGCTGCTCGCAGATTCTCGCCGTCGAGGAGAAGCGGTGGAGATTTGCTTGGCACCTTAGTGATTGCTTTCAAAAGGACTCTGGACGGCCAGCTTTCCCTTATTGTGACACAAAATCTGCCATGGTTAATTGTCTCAAAAGGTTGAATGACAATGAGCACAAGGTTTATCTTGAATTCTCACTGGAAACCAATTCTATCTGCTATCAGTTACAGTTAAGTATAGTTTCTTTCACTGTTCTGACCGTTCTTCTCTTGTTTTATACGATGTGACAGAAACTAACAAGGATTTTTTTATGTGCTATTGCCTACAGGGCCCATGCCTTCAACCATAAAATGGAGAGACTGGTGAATGATCTTAAAAATTCAGCAGAATACACGGAAGAACAGTTAGAAATTATTGAAGGAAAAACACATGTCCTGTTGCAGAGATCGAATCAAATTCAGGATTCATTGATTTCTATTGATATTCAGGTTGAAAATGTAGCTCAAACAACGAAAGATGCAAAGGATCACATGGATGTTTTATCTAAGCACTCTGAAGCTGTTTATAAACATTCCAAGGAAATTGCACATTCTCAATCAGAGCTGCAAGAGGGACAAGCAAAAATGAATGAAAATTTGAAGGAAGGGATGTCGATGCTTCATGATGCTTACACCAATCTGGGCCAAGAAGTAGACAATGTGAGAAACGAAGCTGTGGAAATAGAGAAGCAGATTGGCAGAGTTGGAGACACAATGTCTTCAAAGATGGAAACTTTACAAAACTCAGCTAATGACATTGAGAACATGGCTGGGAAGTCCTTGGATAAACAGAAACAACTTCTAGATGGGCAATCCAATGCACTTAAGGGTCTTCAACTCCTAACTCAATTTCAATCAGAAGCACTAGAAGAGAGCAGGTAAGTAGGAAAACAAAATTACTGTAATTACAAGTAAATAATTAGAGAGCTTAATTGAAATTATTACCGAATTACAGGAGTACGCTGCAACACTTTGCTGAATATGGCCATAAACAGCAGGAAGAGCTTCTTCAGCAACAAGAACAACTTCAAAAGGTCCATGACCATTTGGTAGAAAATTCAAATTCAATATTGGCCACTCAGGTTAGTGTTTTCATTGAGGCTTATGATTTCCATGATAGTTTTTGTTGAGACAAGGATTATATGAGACATGGTTTTCCCATTTTTCAGGAAGCTTTCGAATCAAAGCAAGCAAGCATGTTCATTGCTCTGGAGAAGCTGTTTGCTTTGCAAAACGCTATGTTGCTTGAATCACGAATAATTAAAGCTTTCATCCTCTACACTGCATCAATCTTTATCGTTTACATGTTCACCAGTACAAAGCAAACATATACCATAAGAGCGAGGCTTTATGTTGGTACGTATGTCTTGTATTTCTCTTATTTTCTATTTTGTCTTCCTGTTTTTTTGGTATTTAAATCAAGTATTGAAGGTTTAAATAGGTCTATAACTAGTTTAAATCTGATTTTGGTTCACAGGTCTTGCTGCCACGTTTCTGGTAGAAGTAGCAATGCTTCGGCTCACAACAAATAGTATAGAACGACAAACATGGCTAATCAATGTGTTCAGGTTACTCTATGGGATTCTTGCCTCTATTCAGTTTCTACATGCCATTTTCACATACAGGTTGGTAAAAGTTAGATTTATATCAATTGGGTTAAACAGCATTTAGATTTCCCACATCTAATAGATTCCTTTACAAATTATGCAGGGATTATGAAGTTTTGAATCATCACTTGATACTAAACCTAATGGATAAGATTAATGTCATGCAAAAAACTAGAGAGTTATCATGGGAAACAGATAGTGATGTTGACTGGTCTTCATGGATTCAAACTGAGTTAGCAGAAGGGGGTGACAATTTGGAAGACCCTGACTTTATGGTTCCAGAAGAAGTTGCAGAGAATTCAATTACTGCTTCCATGACAAGAAAGTATGATCTTCGCTGCCGCCAGCGTCGGTGAAAATTTCTCGATTTCTACTAATAGTTCATGACTAATGTTTTCTTCCCCATCAATTCCTGGTTATTTTTATCCTTTTCTTTACTTGAACACATCTCTGTAAAGATGGTATAATTATGTTTGCAAATGCAACATATTTAACTTTATTTTGTTAACTAAGATGCTTGTTTTTTTAACACAGATTTACATGGCTATGTTTCTT
This sequence comes from Populus x sibirica, assembly GCA_019202695.1. Classification (NCBI taxonomy): domain Eukaryota; kingdom Viridiplantae; phylum Streptophyta; class Magnoliopsida; order Malpighiales; family Salicaceae; genus Populus; species Populus x sibirica. The sequence continues at coordinate 812,075 of JAGMVL010000526.1, read as the reverse complement.
GAAGTTGTTGGTTAGTATTAGCTCCGATAGTGGTACTTTTTTCTTACTGTGGAGCAAGAAGATGCATAAATGGAATTTTATAGGCATACTCTTGCTCTGCTTGCATCTAAAGAGCAAACTGAAAGTCCGTTTTACATGACATCACCAGAAGTTACTCTTCGAAAATGAATGAATGAATAAAACCAACAGCAGAGGACTCAAAATATTATTATTGCTCTCCTGTGCTTCTGAAGACAAGGAGTGCACTTTTACATGATTCTAAAAATGCAGTTCATTTCTATCTAATTTGCATGGTTCTAAAACATTCTCATCTAAACTTTCAATGTCTAGCAAGAGAGTTGATCAGTACTCTGATCCAAGCATTTTGAACCTACTGTAAAGTTTCAATATGGCATAAATATAGTCTGGGGCTTGTACTTAAGGGGAGGATAGTTCTTAATAAAATGTAAACCAAAATTACTTGGAGCACTATGCTTAAAGTAATTCTAGAATGGATTTGTAGTATGAATCATGCGATGGACTCATCAAAGAAGAAATAAAGAAAGGTTCAAATAATTATGCTCTGGTATAATGGTTTCACCAGTAATCATTACAAGAGCATGCACCTTCTTTGAAATGGTGGAAGCGGTTTGTATCTCTCAAAACAATGACCCTCCCTGTCACTCTTGAAACTATCTTGATCCAAGAGTGACAATCTACACAAACACGAAGGTTCTTCGTGATCCTGATTGGCATTCCGGCAGCAGAATGTATGAGAGAAAAAACAGTTGCTAAGCGCTCACTGTGCCCACACACCCACATTGCCTTTGTTTCTTCATTTACATCATGAAGCACCACATCTGTGTTGGGTATATAACCAAATTCTTCCATGGCTTCCCTTAATTTGTTCCATATCTTCTTATATTCATCAGAATTACGAAACTCGAAGCCTCCACCAGCTACAAAAGAGTGGATTTTATTCTTTACCTGTATCCAACTACATCCAGCCTCTTTTCTGATTCTTCTTGTTTGCATCATCTCTCTAACCATATTTACAGAGTCCCACATCCCTGCATTTGCATAAATGTTTGAGAGCATCACATAGTTCCCAGGATTATATGGCTCAAGCTCAAACAACCGGTTTGCAATAGCCTCTGCAAGAGGGACCTCATTATGTAGGCGGCATGAGTTGAGCAATGATCCCCATATGCTACCACTTGTCTTCATGGGCATGTTTTTCACCACCACCAATGCATCATCAATTCTTCCAGCTCTGCCTAACATATCCACCAAACAAGCATAATGCTCTAAACTTGGAGAGACCCCAAAATCCATTTCCATTCTATGAAACAATTTCTGCCCATCTTCTGTTAGCCCAGCATGGCTACAACCTGATAGCAGTGCAATAAATGTGACATCATCCGGCCTTATCCCACATGAAGCCATCTCATTGAACAAATCCATCGCCACCCTCATATAACCATTGATTGCATATCCAGTCAACATAGTATTCCATGATGTCAAGTCTTTACTTCTCATCCCATCAAACAATCTCCTACCATAATCAACAACTCCACATTTCACATACATATCCACAAGGGAATTTAGCACTAGGACATCTGGCCTTCTCGCTGATTTAACAATTTGCGCATGTATCTCTTTTCCACTGAGAAGAGCTGTCACGCGCGCACAAATTGGCAAAATTGTAGTTAGTGTAACCCAACTAAACCCCATTCCCTCTCTTTGCATCCTTCTAAACACATCAAGTGCCTCGCCCAATTTATCTTCTTTAACAAAACCAGAAATCAAAGAATTCCAAGAAGCAACATTTCTTTCAGGCATTTGATCAAACACCTTCAAAACTTCATCAAAACACTCGCACTGTGTATACAACCTCAGCAGACCGTTATTCACCACTTGATCAGGCCCTTCACTAGACTTTACCACTTGTGCATGAACTCCTCTACCAACCCACAATTCCCTCAAATCCGCACACGCTTTCAACGCTGTGGAGAACGCAAAATTGCCCGGCTCCATACAATTCCACAACATCTCAACATAAACAAGCAAAGCCTCTCGCAAGAACCCGTTTTTTGAATACCCAATTGCCATTGCCACCCAAACTGACTCCGGCACCCCTTCATTTTCAACCGCATTTTCAAAAATTACGCGTGCCTCATCAAGTTCGCCACATACAGAGAAAAGGGTAATTAGCTTGCTTTTTAAGTTATGATTTTCAAGAAATTTTTCGCTGTATTCTTGTTTAAGGAGCTGTTTATATACTCTTTGGCCATGAGGTAACGATTTTTGGGAAATACAAGAATGTAAGAGCTGACTGTAAGTCTCAGGATCAGTAAATTTGGACGGCGAGGATTCGATCAAGCGAATCGCCTCGTCGAGATTGCCAGATTTTGTTAGATATTTGAGGGTTTGATTGAGATTTTGAGGGTTTTTGGAGGGTGGTTTTTGGGATTTAGGGCATGAAATGACAGTTAAGTTAGTTGGGATTGGGGCGTTAGTTAAGACGGAAATGGCGGGAATCATTATCGGAAGGTGGTAGTTGTCGTTTGGCGAGTCTGTGTAGTTTTTAGAGAGAGATCATATAGGGTAGGCTGGCCCATGAGTGGATGGGTTTGAGTTTAGAAATTTGGATAAAAGTGTGATTTCAGGCCGAGCCCAATAAAATCCCACATCAAAATGATTAACCTAAGTTAATTATTTAAAAAAAAATATATATATATATATATATATATATATATATATATATATCAAAAAACAATATTATTTTTTTAAAAAATTATTTTCAAAAAAGAGTGAATGAGTTTTATCTTGAATGACCACGACGTCGAATCTAAGTTTTTGACCGATTCAGATCATATCAAATTTTTCTTTTATTTTTTTCAACTCGAATTAATATAGATATTGGGTTGGCTGAAATAGTGATAAAAACTCAAAAATAAAAAAAAATTATTGAAATATGAAATTTATTTATTATGATGATTTTTTCTTTTGCTCTTTTTTAATAGAACACAATGTCCTTTGGAAAATATTTCTTTGGCTTTTCTTAAACCAAAATATACAATTTAACCATTTAAATTCTTAGAGCTAAACCAGCATAGTTAGAGGTTAGAGAAAAGCTAATTGATATTTTAAAATGACAGCAATCAACAGGAGTTAAGGGACTAACTCACATACTTCGAAATATAAAGGGCTAAGTTATAACTTCAATCTAAATCTAGGGACTAAAGAATAATTCACCTCTAAACTTGTCGATTGAGAGATAGACCTTAATCTTTTAAAGAATCACCATCCGTAATTTGCTCGGATTAAAATTTCGAGAAATTTATCAATATAAAATATTTTACAATCAGAAAAGATGAACTCAAGCTACTTAAACCAATGGAAAACCAACATGTTTTCCTGCAAATTTTAGTAACAATTTATTTGATTGTTATAATTGGAGAGTACCATCTCTAGTAAGATGGCTCAAAAGTCAACATGCCTCTAAAATTAATCTAAGACTTGAATATATGATCACAGGTACACGGGTTTGCAATCAAGATCAATAGATTTCTTAATTGCATCCACCACTATTTGAGTCTTTCTGCTGATTTCAGGCCATCTGTTATCCGGCGGGAACCCGCATTTCTTAATGCCCTGCGCTAGCCTAGCAAGCTCTTGAACCATCAAGGCCTCTTGAGGAGTTTCATTATCCACCACCACTTTTTCAGTTTTCACATTCCATCCAGTTTGATCATCCATGAACGTTGCAGGTGATGCCAGGTCAAAAAAAGCAGAACCCTCTTGATAAGGAATGACAAAATCCTTGAGATGCAAGGATCCTTTAGTACCGGTGATCGACAAGTCCATGGATGTATAGGAGAAGAAAGAGCAGTGAATAATTGCGACTGTCTTGTGATCTTGATCATAGTTCAAGCAGGCTGTGCATGATAAAACGATTCCAGCTGAGTTCTTAGTCACACCAGCTGGTAAAGCAGATACAACATTTGGTAATCGGTAATTTTTTGCCCACAAGACTGCTCCGACGCAATACCAGCCCAGATCACCAAGGACACCAAGAGCATCCATATCCTGCTTCACTCTAATATCGTTCTCAAAGAATTCAGGAGGCATTTTAGCTGTTGACGTGCTATGAATCTGATCAGTATCATAAACACAATTAGAGTCGAATATCCAGTTAACAACGACAAATGGAGGGATGGAATTGAAACCTAGGAGTACTTAATTTTTAGTTTACACCAAACCCCAAACCTATGTTCAAACTTGTTGGGAAAAGTCACATATCTTATAGCTAAAAAGTGGAATCTCTAAAGCATTTTCTTTAAGAAATTGATGTCCAAGAAAAAAGAAAGAGATGAACACAAGCACACAACTTACGAAGTCCACTTGTCCAACATGATTGGAATCAAAGAGTAGCTCCTTCATCTTCATAGTTCTTGGATGATGCAACCACATTGAGCCATCCAAGAATTGCACACCATTTGATACACAAGCTTCCAGAATCTTGTCCAAATCTCCCACATCAAGTGCAGCTGGCTTCTCTAACAACACATGCTTCTTCTTTTGGGCAGCCAAGACTGCCCACTGAACATGAAGACTAGTTGGCAGCGGCAAGTAAACAACTTCGATGGATGGATCATCAAGTAATTCTTCATAGCTACCATAAATCTTGATTGTCTCTGGCAATCCATTTTGTATGGCAAATTGCTTGGCCTTTTCTTGGGAGCGACTTGCGATAGCATAAAGAATTGAATTGGGTGCTAAGTTTATGGCTCTTGCCAATTTAATTGCTATTTTGGCACATCCTAGGATACCAAAATTTACTGGATTTTCAGCCATATGTGGTTTTATATTTGGATTTGGCTAGTGTTCGTGTTCGATAATTTCTTGGAGAGGGATGTTGTGCGAGGAAATGATGTTTGGATGAGAAGAATTCGTGGCATGCTTTAGACCTTAGGACGTTGATAAGGCTAAAATTCTCCTGGGAAGTGTTTTGACTGTTTGTTCTTTTACTTTTGAAAATTAGGTACAACAACGCCCCAAAACAACCCCTACAAAATACGTGATTAATTTATATATATATATATATATATATATATATATATTATTATTTTAATATGATGTTATTAAAAATAAATTTTAAAAAATAAAAAAATTATTTTAAAATATTTTTATTAAAAATTATTTTAAAAAACAACTACCAACACATTCTCATACATTTTTATGATCCAATTATATTTAAAAAAAAATAATTTTTTTATCATTTTAATATGTTAATATTAAAAATAAATTTTTAAATATATATATATATATATATATATATTATTTTAATATATTTTTAAGTAAAACCCTATAATATTTGTATTAAACAGTAAAAAAAAAAAAAAAGAGTCAATCTCAAATCTTCTTTTAACAGGGCTGTCTCCCACATGAAGCTTGTATCTTGATCAACTAAAATTTCTGATAGAATTCATGAGATTCTTTACCAAATCATCAGGACAAAAACAAGCCTCAATTCTCTGAGAAGCCCTCTAATTATTCTAATTTTTCTAATTTGACCATCTCATTAACTCAAATGTTTTACTTTAACCCCTGAAATCACTTTCTGTTAAATACAATAACCAACTAACTAAAACCTGAAAGCCCGCCTTTCCAGTTTCTGTGCTTCCCTTCCTTCTCTCCCTCTCAAAAGATTCACATCCCCTCTTCTTCAAGAAACTCTCCGTTTTCAAGAATGGTATCCACTACTTCATCATCATCACCACTGCGTCGAGTTTCAGCTAGGCCACCATCACGCTCCCTTCTGCCTTTGCGCTTCAAGGCCAAACTACTTCCAGGCCGCGGAAACCCGAGTAAATCAAGAAACTGGTCACGGCCATCACCATCAAGACTAGGACCATCATCATTGAGCTCACTGGAGTCACCATTACCCTTAGTTTCTCCACTGTCGCGATCATCCCCGTATTCAACCAGGGATTATCTCAGAAGTAAAGCCATACAAATCCTGGAGTCACCAGATGCTTTACCTCTTACTTATTTTCTTAATGAACTTAACTTCCCTGAAAACTCCATTGATTTAATGAATGCCCGAAAACTCTTGAATTACCTTAAAAATAACTACCTTACTTCCTTCTGTCTTTGCCTTGTTTCTTACTTAAAATTTTGCGCCACTGAATTTGTGAATTGCAAGGAATATGCCTTTGATGTCCTATGCCAGATTCTTACAGAAAATGAGCATGGTCTTTGGCAGGAAACCTCCTTCATGAATAAAGAACTCAAATCTGCACTTCTTGATTGTTTGAATACAGAGAGTTCAATAAAGATCTTGCATAAAATTCTCGATTTTGTCGTCACCATTGCAACTAAAGAAGTAAGACTTGGAAATGAATGGCCTGAGCTTCTTGAGTTTGTTTATGAATCTATTGGTTCTGATTCTGATTCTGATTTTGAAGAGAAATTGAAGTGTGCGATTTCTTTGCTTTATAAGTTGATCCCACAATGTGCTGTCGAAGATTTGGTTATTAGTATTGATTCCTTTTATGATAGTTTATTGGATATATTTGATTCTGAAGAAATGAGTTTAGAGGTACAGGTTCAGGCAGCTCTTGCCTCAAATCGTTTTCTTTGTTACTGGACGAATCGGTCAGACCATGATAGATATAGTACTGTCCTTTTGGTTAAAATAGTGTTGACCATTTCCACTTTGATCGAGCATAGATCAGACAAAGATATACAGGCGGTGGTCAATGAATTGACTGTGTTGGTAAAGGAGAAGCCATGGTCTTTGAGTAGCCAATTTGATTATCTGGTTCTATCTGTGCTTAGGATCGTGGATGGAGTTGAACTTCAAGACAGAACAAAAATCATTGCATTAGAATTTGTGGTTGCTTTATCTGAAAAAAGAGTTGAAGGTCGACGAATGTTGCGAAGATCACAATATATAATCCCAAAGTTACTTGAAAAGATTTTGTTTCTGCTTGCAAATTTAGAAGATGACCCAGAAAGCGGAACTGCAGAGACTGACATCCAGAATCTGCCTGTGGTAAGGTGCTTGGCTAGAATTGCAGCTGCCTTAGGTGGGGAAGTTCTCGTGAATAATTTCCCCAAATTATTTGCAATTCATTTTGAAGCTGAAGATTGGCAGAGCCGCCATGCTGCTGTTCTTTTCCTTGGCATTGTTGCAGAGAAATGTTCAAAGCCAAAGGTCTCTGAACTTTCCCTCTTCTTTCCATTCTATATGTTTTATTAATTGATTCTAGTTCTTGTGTTCATTGGATTTAAAAATCATCCCTAAGGTTCTACAATGCAGGAGTTGAAACATGGATGGAATCAAATGGCTGGAAGAATTATCATAAGTGTCAAAGAAGACATACACCCTCATGTGCGTTGGGCAGCTTTATATACAATAAAACAATTTTCCAAGCATTTGAAACCTGAATTTCAAGACAAGTATCATGAAAAGGTGATGCCTGCATTAACCAAAGCCATGGATGATTTCAATAATCCCCGTGTTCAGGTACCTCGATTCCTGAAATAGCAAATCCTGACTTAACCTTGTAACACCAGTAGCCTGTTACCATCTTTCACCCCTAGACGCTTTATATCCTTGATTCTTCTGGTTTTACTAATTATTTCTCCAGATGCAAGCTTATTTAGCGTTGTTCGACTTCACCTGGAACTGTTCTTCAAGTACTCTGAAACCTCACCTGAAGGAAATTGTCAACAAATTGCTCAAACAATTACAGGTATATTACCTGCTGTACAATTCATTCTACCTATGTATGTACTGTGTGCACCCTTGTTTATAATGAATTTAGACACTACTGTTTATAATGCAGAAAGTAAATCATATGGTCCAGGGCGAAACTTTAAAAGTTTTGTCAGCAGTAGCTCATTCATCACAGGTGTCGCACGTCAAAATCCGCGCGGCATCCGCTGGCGATTTTTTTTTATTTGTGGTTTGCTTGGTTCTTTGGAGTCGCCACCTAGTATTATGGTCACTAGGAACCTATGGTCTGCGAGTCTGAGTAAGGGACTGGTTGTGCAAGGGGAAGACGCATCACCCCCAGTGCACCCTACCTAAGGTAAGCTGCATTGTTGTTTGATTATTTTTTTCTAGGTCGAGTTTCTATTCGTTGGTCTTTTCTAAGGTTCAAGGCAGATCTCCCTTCGTGAGGGAATCTCAACCTTATTGGGTTAAATCCTAACCGTTCTAAAGTCTAAATTTTAGGATTGCATTTATTTACCCCTTGTATCTTTAATACCCGAAGGTGTACTTTATCGTGTAATTTTACACCCCACAAATATTAAAGTCTACATCTGGATCCTAGAAAAAAAAAGGTTGGAAAAAGGTTTTTGATATTTTGGCCAAACCCTAATGGATGATCATAAACTAGTTATGATATCCATTTTTTGGATTTTTAAAACATGAGAAAGATGCAATTTTTTTGATTTTGTTTTTGAAAACAAACATGCTTGGAAAATTATTTAGGACTTGGCCGTATGCAATAAAATATTTTTTTCCCTTTTTGAAATTTTTCTTTTTTTTTTGAAATATTTTGGAGAAAACCGGGTATTTTAATACCGGACTTGTATCTTACAATGTAAGTATACGAACCAATATTAAGCAAACTTGGTGGAAAAATATTTGAGAAAACCACAAAATTTTTTAAATGATTTTTTTTTTTAATATTTTTGAAAAATTTTGAAAATTGTTTTTCGGCATGAACAGTAGACATGAATAGTAATTCACATCTACTGTTCATGCGTGAACAGTGACGGCGAAGAAGAAAGGGAAAGGGAGCGGACCACCTGGCGTGGCGGCGATGGCTGGCTGGAGGAGGAGGAACTGAAGCTGGCGGTGGAGTTGGCTGGAGCGGCTGCAGCTGGAAGAGGAAGAAAAGAAGAAAATCTGCAGCAGGAAAAGGGAGGAAGGCTGGTTTTTTGGCTTACTTTGGACCCGATTTTCGCTTCCCCCTTTAGCATAAAATTGGCTTCTATTTATAGGGATGGAGAGAGGGTAATCTTGTCTTCAACGGGGAAAAATTCTCAGCCCTTGATTCGACCCGAGGAATCCAAGCCGTTGGTTCAAAGTGTGCACCTCGAACTGCCAAATTTGGCAGTTCAAGGCTGCAGACTGCCCGAGGTGGTCACTTTGGGCCAATAAACGGAGCCATCTCAAAGTCTTTCGGCCCGACCGGACCATTCTCGAGGATAAAGGTGTTTTAGGTGGACATGTTGGTGCATGCTTTGTCGAATTTCAGGTACAAACGAGGCAGAAAACAAGGCTTGAAGTCGGCCACTCGGGCAGCTTCGCGGGGAAGATGATGAACAGTGACCCGTTTTTTTTTTTTTTTTTTTTTTTTTTTTTTTTTGCAAAAACTTGGTAAACATTAGGTCTTTCAAAATCCCAATCTTTCAATTAAGTTCAAATTAGGCCCCCAAACTTAATTTTTCACCGATTAAGCCCTCAAATTAATTTTGACCCGCTTAAAGTGTAATTAAGTCCTTGCACTTAATTAAATCCTTCAATTGGACCCAAATTAATTCTTAAACATAATTAAAATTTAATTTGGCCCATGATTAAATCAAATTGGCCTATTAAAAATTTAATTACGTCATTGGACTTAATTTTTATGCAAATTCGTCCAATACTCATTTAATTTGACCTTGAATTTGCATTTTTTTCTCCAATTTTGGGCACAATGGGGCGCCAATAGGTCTTAAATCTCCTCCAAAAATTGCAACTTGACTTTCCGACATGCTTTCTCCACGTTGCCAGCCTTTATTATTATTTTTTGTCTTTTTATTTTGAAAAAAAAGTGAATTTTGGGGAATAACCCGAATTGGGTTATGACAACAGTACTACTTGATTATTGATATTCATTTAATCCAAGTTTTTGTTTTCTTAGCTATATTCTACCTTCTTGTTTGATACTGCAGGATCACTTCGCAGAGTATTATAGTAGTGTCATGCCTTATCTTAAAGTTATAATGATGACTGCAAATGAAGAACTTGATCACAAGCATCTTGCCGATTCCGTGGAGTGCATAACTATGGTTTGGTTGGCTGTAGGAAAGGATAAGATCAGATCTGATATTGAAATGGTAATGGTCAATAACAATTTTTATAGAAATTTAAACTGGTTGTGGTTGCCTTGTCGAATAGACCTCCCGAAGTCAGTCCATAACTAAAACCAATTGGATTTATTTCTTTGTTGGAATGGCCAAATGATCTATAATTGTGAGATATTGGCTTAATAACTGCCTACCGATCCAGATTGCTTGCCTTTGATCAGAAAGGGCTTGATTAGGCACGTAATGTAGGCTTGGGCTATTGGCTATGAAGAAAAGGATATTCCGGCTCAAAAGGTGTTTAAGGGACTTTAAGACTAAGGATCACTAGTGCTTATATCCCAAACTCTTTTGTTCATACATTTCTGGACCTTGGATTTGATTTGTAAAATGGTCCACGGTGCCCCCCAATGTTGGGTTTGAGCTCCTTTTCTTTTGATTTTGAGCATCATTGCATTGACTTTTTTTTATGCTCGAATTTTGGATTCTTTGGATTTTTTTTATGCCCCCCAACTTTGTATGGGCACCTTCGATGATTGAGAATTTTCTTTTATGCCCCCGCATTGTTCGGGCACTTTCATCGTTGAAGACTTTTCATGCCCCCAAGAGTTATTTGGGCAGTTTCAATCATTAAGGATTTTTTGGCACTTGCCCCCCAGTGTAGGGTGTGATCCTAGTCAAGGTTATTTCCAAAAAACACTACCAGGCTCAAAAAAGGACTGCAAAGGATATATTTCAGCCTTGTGAGAGGATTATCAAAGATGGCCTTTCTTCATCTCAAATGCATGCATTTAGGATCGGTAAGCCTTGCTTTCATGTGAGTATGCGAGTGATTTCTCATTATTCATGCAAATAAAACTCGGCTTTAGAGTCACTTCATGGTGTTTTTTTTTTTTTTTTTTTTTGGGTTCTCTTGGTGTATGGTTACCTCTCTAAGGAATCACCCGAATTTTCGGAACTTGTTTGTTTGAACAAACACCAACATGATTTCTGTTTTTGTACTAAACTTTGATTTCCCAAAAATCCTTGTGAAAACATGCATAGTTTTGGAAGAAAGGGGAAACACGCCCAAAGATTTTTGGCGCAATGGTTTCACGTTTAAAGGTTATGTTCAATGTATTATTTGCATGAAACAACAAAGAAATGAAGGCATGTCATGAACACAGGAAAACACATGATTTTATTAACAGGAAAGGCTCATTTGACAGAGAAAGTCTTATGGCATTATGAGCTAAATTGCTAATAAGACTAAAACAGGTTGAAACAGACATGATCAAACAAAAGGAAATAATTGGGTAGGCTCCATCTTCCCATTCTATAGCAGAACTTTGTCCTCTATCCTTGAGAGTGCACATTGTCTTCTTCACACTTTGCTCTTGCCATCGGCGCTTTGAGGTTTCCAGAGCATTCCCCCTCTAGTGCATTCACTGACCCAGTACCTGAAGCATGATTGGGTAAAGGGTTCGAACTCACGTTTGGAGTTCCTTCGAAGGTTACCCATCCAGCTTTAATCAAATGCATGAGCCTCTTCTTAAAGGCACCGTAAGTATGAATGTTGTGTCCCGCGGCACCGCAAGATGATACTCGCAAGTGAGGTCGGGCTTGTACCGGTTGGGGTATGGTGGTTGCAAAGGTGTCAAAGGTTCCGGAGCTATATGCCCGATGCTTAGTAGCTTTTGGTACATCTCATTTAAGGGCAACGGTAATGGAGGTAGTTGCTCTTGGACTCTTTGGTGTTTGGTTTGAGGCTCAGGTTTTCTTGTGAGGAATGTAGGGCTGAGATTGATGTTAGAAATTTGGGGTGAAGGGGATGGAGTGTGATAGTTCCGGAATGGTTTCTTCCTACCCCTATATCCACTTTCAACATAGTCAACCTCTTTCTTTTTATCTTCAAAGCCTCTTTTCTCCACAAATGCGGGAGATTCTACCACTCTTTATTCCTTGCTCTATGCGTTCAAATACCGCCACGGCGTCGAGAAATTGTTGGGTCGAACTACCAATCACATGCTCGTAGTATGGGTCCTTGAGCGTGTTGGCAAATAGAGTGACCATCTCTTTATCCAGGAGTGAAGGATGTACTTGAGCAGCTAGGTCTCTCCACCTTTGAGCATATTCCCTTATGCTTTCCTTGTCCCTTTTCTCTAGGTTGGACAAACTGGTTCTGTCAGGAGTGATGTCCATATTATACTTGTATTGCTTGACAAAAGCATCCACCAAGTCTTTCCATCTTTGGATCTTGGTGTTGTCCAATCTCATATACCAGCTTAATGCCGCCCCACTTAAGCTATCTTGGAAAAAATGCATGAGTAGTTTTTCATCATGTACTACTTCGCCATTTTGTTACGGTAGGATTTGAGATGAGTCATGGGGCATTGTGTTCCAAAGATATTTGATGAATTCAGGAACACGAAACTTCTTCGGACAACTACATTTGGGACCAAACACATTTCTACCGCTCGTACTTGGATCGTACAAGTCTACCCTCTCAATGGCTCGATTCGGGCTTCTAGCGCCCATCTTATCAATGTCATCGATGACTTGGTCTTGTGGGACTCATTGGCAAATGCATCTATGACTCGCGGGGTTGGTGCTGGTGGCATTGAGTGCACAAAAGCCGGACTGTGTGGAGGTTCATGACCATGTTCACTCATTGTTTCTTCGGGTTGAGTTGTTGCTTTGGAGGCCGAACAAAAATAGCAGCCGGTTGGAAGGACCTTCACCGAGGCATTTCTAAGTGTTTGCTCGAGTAAGCTAGTGAGGCGAGCCACGCTTTCTTTCGTAGATTCTAACTCTTCTTGGAAATGAGCGTCACGGTGAGCACGCTCTTCACCTTCCATGTTTCTTGCTCGGAGTCGGGTGTTGTAGGCTCTTTGGGGACCTATATTTCAACTCCTGTTGCATGTATGTATGTTATTTACAATGGATGGATGTATGTGTGTGGATGCAAATGTAGGTATGACTGGCAAAAACCGATGCAAAATGGATATGTAAGGGGTTCATGCTCTAAAGGAAGGTTTTAGGTCATTACATGATGGGTAGGCTTTCTACCTAGTCTTAAAAGGGTCTATGAACCGCCCAAGGACCACCTCACGTGAAGGCAGTATAGGGGTTTACAAGGAATGGTTGGGACACATTGTGACCGCCATTACCGAGTAAACACTCAGTTCATAGTTGGATGTTTCACGAATCTGAACCCCGACTGAAAGTCATGAGGTAGACCGCTACTCCCCACCTAACCTAGAATTGGGTTTATTCGCAAAATTAAAATGCATGCTAAAGCAGGAAAAATGCGAGCTAAAATTACAGACCAACAAAAGGAAAACAATCAAACAATCAATGCTTAGTCCGACCAGACATGACTTTCCCCAGTGGAGTCGCCATTCTGTCGCACGTCAAAATCCGCGCGGCATCCGCTGGCGATTTTTTTTTATTTGTGGTTTGCTTGGTTCTTTGGAGTCGCCACCTAGTATTATGGTCACTAGGAACCTATGGTCTGCGAGAGTCTGAGTAAGGGACTGGTTGTGCAAGGGGAAGACGCATCACCCCCAAAGTGCACCCTACCTAAGGTAAGCCGCATTGTTGTTTGATTATTTTTTTCTAGGTCGAGTTTCTATTCGTTGGTCTTTTCTAAGGTTCAAGGCGATCTCCCTTCGTGAGGGAATCTCAACCTTATTGGGTTAAATCCTAACCGTTCTAAAGTCTAAATTTTAGGATTGCATTTATTTACCCCTTGTATCTTTAATACCTGAAGGTGTACTTTATCGTGTAATTTTACACCCCACAAATATTAAAGTCTACATCTGGATCCTAGAAAAAAAAAGGTTGGAAAAAGGTTTTTGATATTTTGGCCAAACCCTAATGGATGATCATAAACTAGTTATGATATCCATTTTTTGGATTTTTAAAACATGAGAAAGATGCAATTTTTTTTGATTTTGTTTTTGAAAACAAACATGCTTGGAAAATTATTTAGGACTTGGCCGTATGCAATAAAATATTTTTTTCCCTTTTTGAAATTTTTCTTTTTTTTTTTGAAATATTTTGGAGAAAACCGGGTATTTTAATACCGGACTTGTATCTTACAATGTAAGTATACGAACCAATATTAAGCAAACTTGGTGGAAAAATATTTGAGAAAACCACAAAATTTTTTAAATGATTTTTTTTTTAATATTTTTGAAAAATTTTGAAAATTGTTTTTCGGCATGAACAGTAGACATGAATAGTAATTCACATCTACTGTTCATGCGTGAACAGTGACGGCGAAGAAGAAAGGGAAAGGGAGCGGACCACCTGGCGTGGCGGCGATGGCTGGCTGGAGGAGGAGGAACTGAAGCTGGCGGTGGAGTTGGCTGGAGCGGCTGCAGCTGGAAGAGGAAGAAAAGAAGAAAATCTGCAGCAGGAAAAGGGAGGAAGGCTGGTTTTTTGGCTTACTTTGGACCCGATTTTCGCTTCCCCCTTTAGCATAAAATTGGCTTCTATTTATAGGGATGGAGAGAGGGTAATCTTGTCTTCAACGGGGAAAAATTCTCAGCCCTTGATTCGACCCGAGGAATCCAAGCCGTTGGTTCAAAGTGTGCACCTCGAACTGCCAAATTTGGCAGTTCAAGGCTGCAGACTGCCCGAGGTGGTCACTTTGGGCCAATAAACGGAGCCATCTCAAAGTCTTTCGGCCCGACCGGACCATTCTCGAGGATAAAGGTGTTTTAGGTGGACATGTTGGTGCATGCTTTGTCGAATTTCAGGTACAAACGAGGCAGAAAACAAGGCTTGAAGTCGGCCACTCGGGCAGCTTCGCGGGGAAGATGATGAACAGTGACCCGTTTTTTTTTTTTTTTTTTTTTTTTTTTTTTTGCAAAAACTTGGTAAACATTAGGTCTTTCAAAATCCCAATCTTTCAATTAAGTTCAAATTAGGCCCCCAAACTTAATTTTTCACCGATTAAGCCCTCAAATTAATTTTGACCCGCTTAAAGTGTAATTAAGTCCTTGCACTTAATTAAATCCTTCAATTGGACCCAAATTAATTCTTAAACATAATTAAAATTTAATTTGGCCCATGATTAAATCAAATTGGCCTATTAAAAATTTAATTACGTCATTGGACTTAATTTTTATGCAAATTCGTCCAATACTCATTTAATTTGACCTTGAATTTGCATTTTTTTCTCCAATTTTGGGCACAATGGGGCGCCAATAGGTCTTAAATCTCCTCCAAAAATTGCAACTTGACTTTCCGACATGCTTTCTCCACGTTGCCAGCCTTTATTATTATTTTTTGTCTTTTTATTTTGAAAAAAAAGTGAATTTTGGGGAATAACCCAGAATTGGGTTATGACAACAGGTACTACTTGATTATTGATATTCATTTAATCCAAGTTTTTGTTTTCTTAGCTATATTCTACCTTCTTGTTTGATACTGCAGGATCACTTCGCAGAGTATTATAGTAGTGTCATGCCTTATCTTAAAGTTATAATGATGACTGCAAATGAAGAACTTGATCACAAGCATCTTGCCGATTCCGTGGAGTGCATAACTATGGTTTGGTTGGCTGTAGGAAAGGATAAGATCAGATCTGATATTGAAATGGTAATGGTCAATAACAATTTTTATAGAAATTTAAACTGGTTGTGGTTGCTGTCAGAATAGACCTCCTGAAGTCAGTCCATAACTAAAACCAATTGGATTTATTTCTTTGTTGGAATGGCCAAATGATCTATAATTGTGAGATATTGGCTTAATAACTGTTTATTATCTCATACAAGGTTGTGCAATTGCTCCTCTCTTTACAAGGATCAAAATTAGAGGAAAATGATCCAATGAGAAGTCAACTGTTGCAAGTATGTCATTGTTACTTTTCCAGTTTCATTTCAAACATAAAGGCAGCATTTCCCATTTATACCTGCTTTTTATCTAACACAAATCTATAACCACGTTTCAGGCATGGGCCAGACTCGGGAAATGCTTGGGACATGAATTCAAACCTTATATGAGTGTTGCCATTCCGCGGTTGCTTAAATCTGCTAAAATTGGATCATATGTCATTATACCTGAGAATCCTGACGATGTTGATGAATCGGATGGCAGGTAGGCTTTTCAGTCGAGGATTTTTCCTACATTTCTGTAATGAATAATTTACTGTCAATATTTGTAATGTTTTGAATTAATGAGTAGGAAAATACAATAAAGCCCTTGGTGGCTTAAAGTGTGGGTATAAATGAATGAGGGGTAGTGTGGTAATTAGATAAACATAATATATATAAATAGAAAAAAAAAAAAAACAAAAGAGGGATCTGAATATTTAAGAGAGAATCGGCAGGAGAGAGAAGGGAGAAAGAAGAAGAAGAGAAAAGAGGGAAATTAGAAAGGAAGTAGAAAGGAGTTGAAGGAAATAAGTTTAAAGGTAAGATTATGTATAAATATGTGTTAATTAAGCTTTGATTTCGATTTTGATAAATGTTAGGGTTTTGAAAATTTGTGTTTTGGGTTAATTGATGGTTTAATTTGAATGTTGTAGGGTTAATTGTTGTGGGTATTTGATTATTTGGATGATTTTGAGAGATTGAATTGAAAGATGATGATTTTGAGTTATGAATTGTGTAAATGATGAATGTTGAGTTAGAAATTTGGCAAGAACAGTAGGTTTCTGTTAAAAATTCTGGGTTGGAGGTTGAAGATGACAAAATTTCGGTTTGGTCCCTCAATTTTGGAAAATTACAGTTTAGTCCCCAAACTTTGAAAAATTTGCAGATTGGTCCCTGGAGCCTATTCCGAGAATATGAACAGAATAACATATGAATTATGGACAGAATTATTGTATAGATAAGAGAATTTAACACTTTCAATTTGGTCCTCCAATTTGACAAAAATTACAATTTGACCCTAAAAATTTGGTAAAATTCCAGAATGGTCCCTGGAGTATAATGAGATGATCTGGACAGAAATTAGGATGAATTATGGACATAATTTCAGTATATTCATGGATTTATGATAAATTTTAGTTTGGTCCTCCAATTGGACAAAAGTTGCAATTTAACCCTTAAGAATATGATAAATTACAGATTAGCCCCTAGCTGTAATATTACCTTTTTCAGATTGGTTTGATGAATAATTGAGGGTTATTTAGTGAATTATTACCAATTTTATTAATTTTTTTATTATGGATTAGATTTCGGAAAACCGTTAAATGTTGGGTTTTTAGAAAAATAACTAGTTTAGTATAAAAACATTTAGGGTTATGAAATATACCCTTAGATAATTGTATTAAATAGGTTATATATTCTTTTGAGTCATTCTTGAATATGTCTCCTTTATATTCGATAATCTTGATATTCTACCTACGGGGACGTCGGTAGGATTTTCTTCGATATCGCTTTGAGTTTTGTTGCTTTTGAGTCGTGAGTGGATAATTTTCCATATGCATGAGAAATATTATAAATATTTGATTTGTTAATATGAATTGGATCATGCTTCTTGATAATATATATGTTGATTATTATTCTTGTTATGATAAAGCATGATCAATTATTGAATCCCGAATTCTTGATATGAACCAACATATATTTTGAATTGACTTCGAATTGATAGCTCCTCATTTGATTGATGTCATGAGTTGAGTTTTGAGATATGAATATGTTTGTTAGATTATGATTACGAACCTATGGTATGTCAGTCAGAATACCCATGCTAACAGGGTAGTGTTAGTCTTTGTGCACATCGTATCCGAACCCTAGTTGGTCTGGGAGTCACCAACCCGTGTGGACCGATCATCCCACAAGACGAGCCTCATGCTCATTGCATTTTGATTTTCCGACGAACTTTACCATTTGATCTTCTTGTTATGGCCTATTTGAGAAACCTTCCTATAAGAACCTAGAGCCATACTTGTATATATATTTCTCATTGTTTTATTAACTCGTGTGTGTATATTGAACGTTATCTACTCACCGAGTTGTTGAACTCACCATCTCATTATTTATCCTTTTCGGGCTTATAGCTTGATAGCAGGTCATTTTGTTGGACCTTCGTAACCTCGCTTTTTGGTAGTAATTTGTACCTTCCTTTATGTCTAGTTAGTGCTCCGTAACTATGAATTATATTAACTCTTGTATTAAGACAATTCAATTATATTATGAAGTTGATTTTGTTATTAATGCCTTGCGTTGAACTCGATTGAGTTAGGATAAGTTTGTGTGTAAGTTTGGGTTCGCATAGGTATGGAACCTTGGAGGGGAACCTTGCCTATGTGCCGGTCATGGATCCGGGGATCGGGTCGTGACAAACTTGGTATCAGAGCTTTAGGTTAAAGAAACAATAATATAATTAAATTCATAATAAGTGGAGCATTAGGATCCGTGTTGTCTTGTTTGTTGTCTTTGAAATTTCGAATTCTCATTAAGCATGTCTTCTTCCTTGTGATAGATATGCTTTCCTATAATTTTGTGGTAATTATCATGCTATTGTTCTAGCATGAATTGAGTGCTCTCATTTTTTTTATTTTAGGAAATGCCGAGGAATAGACGAATAGCCGATACCGTTAGAGTAGAGGATGATCGGGATGATGTCCCTATTATGCAGCTTGAGAACCGCAAGGCGGAGAAGGAGGCGCGGTGCACCCGTGCCTCAACATGTTGAGGAGGTACCTCCACCAGTGGAGGAAGAGCCTCGGGAGATAGAAGAGGAAGATATGGTTGATGAAACAGGTGTGGGGGTAGCCGACCCCGAACCCGTTACGTAGTTTCAACAACTTAGCCAGGTTGTGCGGACTGGATAGAGTTTTCTATGGAGAGAGATAGAAGGAGGGATAGAGATGTACCCTCGACATCCCACATTGTTCAGGGAGTTAATGTGCCGTTGAATGACTTCATGAAGTTGGCACCTCCTATTTTTACTGGGATGGACAGTTCAGAGGATCCTCGAGGTTCCTAGATGATATTTGGCGACGGTGTGAAGCTTTGGGATGTACGGACCACCGAGCCGTGAGTTTGGCATCGTTCGGGTTGGAAGGAGATGTGGCAATCTCTTGGTTTGAGTCTAGGAAAAGAGCAAGACCGAAGAGAGGCTCGGTGGACATGGAAGGAGTTTAGCTCCATGTTCTTAGACAAGTTTCTCCCTTAGAGCGTCGGGGATGCTCGACTTTATGAGTTTGAGAGGCTATCTCGGGGAGCATGACAGTGGATGAGTATGATCCGAAGTTCACTCACTGTCTAGGTATGCGGGAACATCTTCTACCCACCGAGGAGTGGAGGGTGAAGAGGTTTATTAGAGGACTCAAATCCTCTATGTATAAGGTGATGGTGTCACGGTGTGTTTCCATCATACTCCTTAGCTGTTGATAGCGCCGGATTGATAGAGGCGCGAGAATTAGAGGACATGATTGCGGGCCGCCTAAGAGGCCTAGAGAAGAGGGTCGGGTCTTTTAGGCAACAAGGATTCAGTGCGAGTCCGTCTAGGGGACGAAGTGGCCGTCAAGGCTCATGGGTTCAGAGGAGGTTTAGACACAGACCGTCAGTTAGTGGCTCGGGCGGTCGAGTGGCGGTAGTGGTACTCGAGTTTAGTTCGGATCGCACCTCGTAGTTCATTTATTACACCTAGTGATAGTTCTTCATGTCGGCACTGTGGAGGAAGTCATACTAGTGCGAGTGCTACGGAAAGGATCGGGGCTTGTTTTAGTTGTGGCCGGATAGGTCATAAGATCGAGAGTGCCCGAGGAGACAGTTGTCGGCTTCGGGGTTATCTCGCTTTCGACCCAAAGATCCTATTCGGGCACCATCGACGAGCCGCCCGTGGCTCATGGGGGTAGAGGTTTTGGTGGCCGTGGTCGAGAGGCCGGGTGCGGTGATAGAGGTCGATACAGCAGGTCGTGGGGCTTGCCGAGTTTTTGCCTTGACTCGGCAGGATGCTCGGGCATCCAACACGGTTGTTTCGGGTATTCTTCCCGTTTGCTCTTTTGAAGCAAAAGTTTTGTTTGATACGGGTGCAACCCATTCATTTGTGTCTCCATATTTTACCATGAGGTTAGATAAACAACCAACCTTGTTAAAATCCCCCATTTCGAGTCTCCACTCCCTTAGATGAATTAACATTAGTGAAGTATGTGTATCTGGATTGTGAAATAGAGATTGGAGATAAGATTTTTATGGGAGACTTAAATGTCTTAGATATGGTTGATTTTGATGTGATTTTGGGAATGGATTGGTTGGCAAAGCATAGGGCTTCGGTAAATTGTTGGGGTAAGAAAATAATATTTGATCTAGATGAAGAAGTTGGGTTGGTATTTCAAGGAGATAAGATTGGGTCTCCATCAATTATGTTGTCGGCTATCTCGAGGAAAATGGCCGAAAAGGGGTACAATGCTATCTAGCATATATAGTGGATATAGAGAAAGAAGTTCCTCAATTAGACCAAGTCCCTATAGTTAGAGAGTTTATTGATGTCTTTCCCGATGACTTACCCGGATTGCCTCCATATAGGGATATTGAGTTTTGTATTGATTTGGTTCCGGATGCACTGAACCAATATCAATGGCACCATATAGAATGGCGCCAACAGAATTGAGGGAGCTAAAGGAGCAAAGCCAGAGGATTTGTTAGATAAAAAGTTCATCCGACCGAGTGTGTCCCCTTGGGGAGCCCCTGTTGTTTGTGAAGAAGAAAGATGGGTCATTAAGGTTGTGTATAGATTATAGGCAAGTCCGAATTGGGTGACGATTCGAAATAGATACCCACTCCCTCGCATAGATGATTTGTTTGACCGTTGCGGGGAGCTCAATTCTTTTCTAAGATCGATCTTCGATCTGGGTATCATCGATTGAGGATTAGGGAGACAGACATTTTGAAGACAGCTTTTAGAACTCGGTATGGTCATTATGAGTTCTTAGTGATGTCTTTTGGGTTGACGAATGCACCAGCGGCTTTTATGGATTTGATGAATAGAGTGTTTGGCCGGTTTATTGATCGATTTGTAATAGTTTTTATTGATGATATTTTGGTGTATTCGAGGTCTAGGGAGGAGCATGAGCAAAGACTTTGAGAATGGTGCTTCAAACTCTGCGAGATCATCAGTTGTATGGCAAGTTCTCAAAGAGTGAGTTTTGGTTGGAGAGTGTAGCATTTCTTGGGCATGTAGTGTCAAGGAATGGGATTGAGGTTGATCCTCAAAAGATTGAAGCAGCGGTTAAGCGATGGCTTAGACCTACTTCGGCGACGAGATTAGAAGTTTCTTAGGTTTGGCCGGCTATTATCGGAGGTTTGTGGAGAACTTTTCTCGGATTTCTGCACCATTGACTAAGTTAACGCAGAAAAATGTTAAGTTTCAAGTGGTCTCGAAGCTTGTGAGAAAAGTTTCTTAGAGTTGAAAGAGAGATTGACTACGGCGCACTGTTCTAGCGGTACCATCGGGTTCCGGTGGTTACACAATGTCTTGTGATGCTTCGAGAGTGGGGTTAGGATGTGTTCTAATGCAGCATGGCAAGGTTATTGCCTATGCTTCACGCAGTGAAGAAGCATGAACGAACTATCCTACACATGATTTAGAGATGGCGGCTGTAATTTTTGCCTTGAAGATTTGGAGGCACTACTTGTATGGTGAAACTTGTGAGATCTTCACGGATCACAAGAGTTTGAAATATATCTTTCAACGAGAGGGATCTAAACATGAGGCGGAGGGAGATGGATGGAACTGTTTGAAGGATTATGATTGTACCATACATTACCACCCGGGTAAGGCAAATGTAGTTGCCGATGCTTTGAGTAGAAAATCATCGGGGAGCTTAGCTCATATTCGGGAGGTACGAAGACCTCGATTAGGGAGCCGCATGAGTTGGTGGATGAAGGAGTTAGATTTGATCTTAGTGAAGCTGGAGCAATGATTGCTCATTTTCAGGTTAAGTCGATTTGTTTGATAAGATAAAAGGCAGCTCGGAAGAAAGATGATTCACTACTCGGGATTAGAAATGAGGTTGAGCGGGGTAAGGCTGCAAGTTTTGTGATAGGTGATGATGATGTGCTTTGAGATATAGGGATAGGCTTTGTGTACCTGATGTAGATGATCCGAGGAGAGAATTGATGGTAGAGGCGCATCGGACGGTTTACACATGCATCCGAGGTTCCACCAAGATGTATAAAGACCTTAAGGTGTGTTATTGGTGGAACGGGATGAAGGCGATGTAGCAGATTTTGTTTCTAGGTGTTTGACCTGTCGGAGGGTAAAGGGTGAACACCGAAACCTCTGGATTGTTGCAACCATTGTTGATTCCGGAATGGAAGTGGGAAAGGATCACAATGGACTTTGTGACAGGATTGCCTAGGAGTCGGGAGGGTTATGATTCAATATGGGTGATTGTTGATAGGTTGACAAAATCAGCCCATTTTCTCGATTAAGATTACTTATGGATATGCAAAGTTGGCGGAATTGTTTATTAGTGAGATTGTACGGTTGCATGGAGTGCCAATCTCAATAGTGTACGATAGAGGTCCACGGTTTACATCGCGGTTTTGGGTGAAATTCCAAGAAGCTATGGGTACTAAAGTGCGGTTGAGTACTGACTTTTCACCCTCGAGCGGATGGTCAATCCGAGAGGACTATTCGGATCTTGGAGGATATGCTAAGGGCTTGTGTCATGGATTTTGGAGTTGGTTGGAGTAAGTTCCTACCATTAGTGGAATTTGCTTACAACAACGGTTATCGAGCTAGCATAGAGATGGCACCTTATGAGGCTTTGTATGGTCGGAAGTGTAGATCACCGGTTTGTTGGTTTGAGGTTGGTGAGAAGAGGCTAATGGGACCTGAGTTGATTCGGATTACCTCGAGAGAAGATAGAGGTAATTAGACGGAAGCTTCAAACAGCTCAGAGTAGACAGAAAAGTTACGCGGATAGAAGAAGGCGTGACTTAGAGTTTTCAGTGGGTGATTGTGTGTTCTTAAAAGTATCACCGACAAAAGGAGTATTCGGGTTTGGGAAGAAAGGCAAGTTGAGTCCTCGATTCATTGGACCGTATGAGATTCCGGAGAGAGTTGGGGCGGTTGCTTATAGGTTAGCATTACCACCAAACTTGTCTGCTATTCATCCGGTATTTCATGTTTCCATGCTAAGGAAGTATATGTCGATCCATCGCATGTGCTAGAGGTTTATCCCATTGAATTAAGGGATGATATGGTTTATGAGGTGCAACCGAAGCTATAGTCGGCCGACAAGTGAGGAAGCTTAGGTCGAAGGATATAGCTTCGTGAAAGTGAAATGGAAAGGTCATTCACGTGAGGAAGCGACATGGGAGCTCGAGGATAAGATGCGTGAGGAGTATCCTCATCTTTTCGATAATCTCGGTAAGTATTCAATCTTTTCTATTAAGTTTCGAGGACGAAACTTTTATAAGGTGGGGAGATTGTAATGTTTTGAATTAATGAGTAGGAAAATACAATAAAGCCCTTGGTGGCTTAAAGTGTGGGTATAAATGAATGAGGGGTAGTGTGGTAATTAGATAAACATAATATATATAAATAGAAAAAAAAAAAAAAAAAAAAAGAGGGATCTGAATATTTAAGAGAGAATCGGCGGGAGAGAGAAGGGAGAAAGAAGAAGAAGAGAAAAGAGGGAAATTAGAAAGGAAGTAGAAAGGAGTTGAAGGAAATAAGTTTAAAGGTAAGATTATGTATAAATATGTGTTAATTAAGCTTTGATTTCGATTTTGATAAATGTTAGGGTTTTGAAAATTTGTGTTTTGGGTTAATTGATGGTTTAATTTGAATGTTGTAGGGTTAATTGTTGTGGGTATTTGATTATTTGGATGATTTTGAGAGATTGAATTGAAAGATGATGATTTTGAGTTATGAATTGTGTAAATGATGAATGTTGAGTTAGAAATTTGGCAAGAACAGTAGGTTTCTGTTAAAAATTCTGGGTTGGAGGTTGAAGATGACAAAATTTCGGTTTGGTCCCTCAATTTTGGAAAATTACAGTTTAGTCCCCAAACTTTGAAAAATTTGCAGATTGGTCCCTGGAGCCTATTCCGAGAATATGAACAGAATAACATATGAATTATGGACAGAATTATTGTATAGATAAGAGAATTTAACACTTTCAATTTGGTCCTCCAATTTGACAAAAATTACAATTTGACCCTAAAAATTTGGTAAAATTCCAGAATGGTCCCCGGAGTATAATGAGATGATCTGGACAGAAATTAGGATGAATTATGGACATAATTTCAGTATATTCATGGATTTATGATAAATTTTAGTTTGGTCCTCCAATTGGACAAAAGTTGCAATTTAACCCTTAAGAATATGATAAATTACAGATTAGCCCCTAGCTGTAATATTACCTTTTTCAGATTGGTTTGATGAATAATTGAGGGTTATTTAGTGAATTATTACCAATTTTATTAATTTTTTTATTATGGATTAGATTTCGGGAAAACCGTTAAATGTTGGGTTTTTAGAAAAATAACTAGTTTAGTATAAAAACATTTAGGGTTATGAAATATACCCTTAGATAATTGTATTAAATAGGTTATATATTCTTTTGAGTCATTCTTGAATATGTCTCCTTTATATTCGGATAATCTTGATATTCTACCTGCGGACGTCGTAGGATTTTCTTCGATATCGCTTTGAGTTTTGTTGCTTTTGAGTCGGTGAGTGGATAATTTTCCATATGCATGAGAAATATTATAAATATTTGATTTGTTAATATGAATTGGATCATGCTTCTTGATAATATATATGTTGATTATTATTCTTGTTATGATAAAGCATGATCAATTATTGAATCCGAATTCTTGATATGAACCAACATATATTTTGAATTGACTTCCGAATTGATAGCTCCTCATTTGATTGATGTCATGAGTTGAGTTTTGAGATATGAATATGTTTGTTAGATTATGATTACGAACCTATGGTATGTCGGTCGAATACCCATGCTAACGGGGTAGTGTTAGTCTTTGTGCACATCGTATCCGAACCCTAGTTGGTCGGGAGTCACCAACCTTGTGGACCGATCATCCCACAAGACGGAGCCTCATGCTCATTGCATTTTGATTTTCTCGACGAACTTTACCATTTGATCTTCTTGTTATGGCCTATTTGAGAAACCTTCCTATAAGAACCTAGAGCCATACTTGTATATATATTTCTCATTGTTTTATTAACTCGTGTGTGTATATTGAACGTTATCTACTCACCGAGTTGTTGAACTCACCATCTCATTATTTATCCTTTTCGGGCTTATAGCTTGATAGCAGGTCATTTTGTTGGACCTTCGAACCTGCTCTTTTGGTAGTAATTTGTACCTTCCTTTATGTCTAGTTAGTGCTCCGTAACTATGAATTATATTAACTCTTGTATTAAGACAATTCAATTATATTATGAAGTTGATTTTGTTATTAATGCTGCGTTGAACTCTGATTGAGTTAGGATAAGTTTGTGTGTAAGTTTGGGTTCGCATAGGTATGGAACCTTGGAGGGGAACCTTGCCTATGTGCCGGTCATGGATCCGGGGATCGGGTCGTGACAATATTTTTTTCTGGTTTTTGATACTTGTAGAGACCATGCTAGAATGCGGGAAGCTATGCTCCAAAATTGAGAATGTTTTTCCTTTAGCTTGACACCTTCAGAAGAAATGATTTTGATAATAAGAGAGATTTTTTTGGTGATTCAAGTTAAGATAACAGCGAGCCGACATTAGGATTTTCAGCCCTTTTCTTTTGCTGAGGAATCTATGATTTTTACAGTATCAGGGCCCTGATTCTTGGAGATAGAAAGATTTGGATCAAAACTAAGGTCCTGGAGGAGAAACTCACAGCTTGTAAAGGGCTGTATTTACTGGCTGATGAGTTGAAGGAAGGCCTTTCGGTATGGATTGAAAAGGTTGGTTATATAACACTGCAAATGATTCTCCTTTCTTGAATCTCTTCAAAAAAATTGGAAATAACTTACAATGCAATGATCAATAATATGTGTAGGTTGCTCGGACTTTAGTTCCACGTCTCAAATTTGCACACAGTGAAGAAATCCGAAGAGTTGCTGCTTCAGGTATTTATTACACTTTAATGTTTCTTGACAAAGAAAGCTGAATTCTCCAAGTTAAAACTAATGCTCAGGAGAGATTACAGATTCTCTGATAGCTTGCACAGGAGCATACTCTCTCTTCAAAATCGCACAAAATTTTAAGCATCTGAAACAAGACACATGTAGCGTTCTAGTCAGATTGCCTAGGGTTTCGCTCAGAATCAAAACAGTTTTGCCTTTGAACTTGACCTAAAACCTGAGCCTGTTATTAGAATTTTCAGCTATCCTAGACCTTGTTTAGCACCATTTATCTCATTTTCATTTTTCCACGTAAGCTTTTTATTTATTAGGAATGCTCCTGCATCAATGACAAACATAGTTTAATTTTTGGATCTTTGACACTAGCCATGCCAGTGCTATTAAAATCATCTAAAGTAGCAACACAAGAAGGGTATCTTGAGTGGTCTGCTGACGAATCTCCTTTTAAGAAGTTATACTCTTATGTGGTACCGGCTCTGGTTAAAGCTCTAAGTAAGGTAATTTCTACTTGGAAATGAACTTTTTTTCTCCTTTGGGTTCAAAGAAATAACATTTAATTAAGCTAAGCTACTGTAATTCCTAACTGCTATTGGTATGTAGGAATCATTGCTTGAGATTACGGCAGTAATTTTGGACTCATTGGATGAATGCATGAAGGTCTGTCTCGCTTTGGACAAATCTTTACTGCTTATATCTGTTTAAGATCCTACTCAAAATGAACATGAACCTCTTTTTATTCTTTATCAATATTTTGTTTTCCTCTATGTATCTGTCCAAGGTACTGATTCTGCTAATCGAATTCATGTGTCACAGCAAAATGCTATATATTATGAAATTACCAACATGCATGCTCTTTTATCTTTCAGATGTCTGAACATGTACTAGATGAAGACCAGACTGACCTGTTCTTAAAAGCGATAATGAATGTTCTGCAAAAGATTTCATCTCTTTCAAGAAGCAAAGTTGGGGCTATTGAAGGAATAAATCAGACATTACCAGATGAGGAAAATGGGGAAGAACAGAAAGTTTATGACAAAGTTTGCAGTTTTTGTTATCTTTAATTGGAGATGCCTTGCCACTTATTTCAAAATTAATTATTTGTAGATGATCCTTGAAATGAGTTCTTGCCTTCTGTTCATTTCAATGCAGGCGGCTGCTTGTTTGACCACTTTCATCATAACACACAAGAACTCTTTCTCACCATTCATCGGCAAGCTTGCGCCATGCATAGAACTTATGTGGGTGAGTTTAAAAATCCTTTTCTGCTCACATTCCGTGATTCCATGGTCATGACCACAACCTTATAATTTCCAAACATTGTTAAGTGATCCATAAAACTGTTGCATGATGGCTGCTGCTGGGCTACCCTGATGACTTTCCAATTCCCATCAAATTGTTTTCATTTCCCACTGGTTCGTTGCCTTCAGGTAAAGGATAGAATAGTCGAAGAGCGAAGAATTGCCTTGCATGTATTTTGTGATGTTGCGAAGCAATTCCAAGAAGAAGCATTTAGGTAGACCACTTCTTTTTTTATTGATTGAGCATGCTTTTATAATGTGCTTAATTCAATCTGATAAAACAGGCGGTGCAAGATTAGTCTTCTATTTCTGTTTAAAGCATGCAAGGATGAGAACCCCGAAGTTCAAGAGGTTTATCTCTCACTCATACCTGTGATGTTGGAACACTTCTATGGTGCATTTTGATTCAGAAGACTATTTTTTCAGGTAGCTGCGCAGGCAATTGGTACAGCGGCAGAGTTTGGTGGGTCTGTATTCAAGTCTTTTCTTGAAGGTTGCTTGCTACTCTGCTTTCTGCAACATGAGTTCGTCCTGTGCAGTCAGTTTCTGCAATAAATCAAATAGTTTTTCTTTTGCAGGGGCTGTTTCTGCTTTAAATGCGGTTATGGGGCATCCTAACGCATTGCAGATGGAATATGTAATGGCCCATGATACTGCTGTTTCTGCTCTAGGAAAAATTTTGCAGTTCCATCGTGAAAAACTCAAAGCGGAAAAGGTATATTTGCTTTTTCTTGTTTCCAGATTAACGTCAAAGGAAGCTTTTGTGTTCCATCAAATGCGTGCACGTTTCAGCTTGTATTTCCTTTTAGACTTACCTTTCGGACTGGAGAGTATGTTAGGCAGTAAAACAGTGGCAGAAGCAAAGCTAGGAATTAATTTGCCTTTTAGAAAGCATATTATGGCCATTCTGTGAAGTTGCCTTCTCTATTTAACAGGTTTTGAGGATATGGTTAGGCCATTTGCCACTGAAAAATAATCTAGAGGAGGCCAAAGTTGTTCATCGGCAGCTATGTTCATTGGTTGAAGTGTAAGCCAAATTTTCACCACATGGTTGAAGTATAACTAGAACCATTCGATTCCGTTTTCCATTGATTTTCCTTACCCTGGTTATTTTCTTGTTTCATTCCAGGTCAGATGGGGAACTTCTAGGCACCCAAAAGGCTTATCTTTCCGAAATTGTTGCTGTTTACGCCGAGGTACATTCCATTGTTTGTTTAATTCGGCAAACTGCTTAATTTTCTATGAATTTTACTTATAATAGAACAATCCTTTTTCTTTTTCGAAAGATCCTGTGGGCAGGCAAGAAGTTAGCTACTGAGGAAACTGTAAACCAAATGATCAAGCAATTGAAACTTCACAGTAGAAGGTCACCCCCTTCTACCTGGAGATCCATCATGCTCTCCCTGGAACCCCATCTGCAGAAGAAGTTGGAATCCATATTGTCATCCTAGATTTCTATTTACAGTGGGCAATGTTGTCTGTCCCACTTTAAAACGTTGTGCTAATCAACAAGTTTGCTCATTGCTGCATGTATATGAACTATCCTTATGTGCATTCATCCTGTCACCCCTAACAGTTCCTGGAATACATAAAACGAAGGAATGAATCGCTCATTCAATCACTTGTTGGAGAGAAAAAATGAACAAATACAAAAAAGACGTGCGTGTTTAGTTGGAGGGACAAACATAAACCAAAATTAGTATACGAGATGGCTTTTAAGTGAATTTCTTTTCTTTTAAAATAAATAGGATAGGAGAACATGTCCTTTCGGTCTTGATTATCTTCATTTTTTCAGTTCCGATACAGTAATCAAATGCTATCATATACTCATTCTGATATTGAACATCTGCCAGAAAGAAAAGATGTGTTAGATCCCAGATGAGGAAGGTAACTGGTTATATATACATATCTTTGTACGGGATCAACTTGCATGTATGTTCTACCACCACCAAACTAAATAGCATCAAATTTGATGATCACTCCAAAATCATTCATTTCCCAGTTTGTTCAATATCAAAATCTATGTATCCTTTAACATAGTGACTAGAAGGTATAATTGAATCAACTTTGGTATACTTTTCTTGTTTTAAAAATGGAAGGCAGAGTAGGCTGTTGCAAATTCCTGGCAATCACATTGCTTAAAATTTACAACACTCTTTCAACAATGGCCTAGCCAACAGATATACAGAGAAGAAAATATCTATTATTCTAAATTTTCTAATATGACCACCTCACTAACGCAAATGCCAAAATCAGCGATTGTCTCAGAAGTAAAGCCAAAATCATTTTTTCACTTGAATGTTTCTTTTGCTTTTGTTTCCAATTTCAGATCCGTTGTGGAACTTCTAGGCCCAAACAAGGCTAATTTTTGCAGTGTCGTTGGTGTTCATGCCGAGGTACATCTCCTCCTTTACTGTGAAGTAACAATTGCTTTCAGAGTCCATTTTAGAATCTGTATAAACTCTTCATAATACCTATTTTCTGTGAATTTTACTTTACATGGGAGATCTTCATTTCTTCCAGATCCTGTGGACGGGTAAGAAGTTAGCCACAGATGAAACTATAAACCAAATGATCAAGCAACTGAAACAACAAAGAAGCGGGTCACTGCCCAATATTTTGAAATCCACCATGTCCTCCCTAGAACTCCATCAGCAGATTCATCAGAAGTTGGAATCTATATTGTTCTACTACGTTATCATCCCTAAAAGACATCTTGTTTGTATGACATTGAATCTTTTTTTGCTGATTCAAACAATTAACGGATGAAGAGAATTCTAACTTGTCAAGAAAATAAGTTTCCTTCTTTCTGCTATCATTTACCCGTAAGCATCATTAATACAACAAAGAAATTCCCTAATAAACAAACAAGGCAAATTACAAGCATCATTCGTTGAGAGAACTAAATTAAGCGAATGCTACGTTGCACGGTATAGATCTACTTGATGAAAAGATCATTTCAAGTCAAACAGAAAAATAAACAAAACTTTTAGATTTATTCTCTCATGTCGTCATCCTCATCTTCTGCATCAGTTATCTCAAGGTCAGCAAGCAACTCTTCTAGAGGAATAGAAGGTGCATCATCCCCATCAGTCATAGATGCCATCTCAGAAGGTTGATATTCTTTGTTACGATACAATGATATATTGAACCTCAACTCAGGGTTCTCTTCCAGATCTCTCAAGAACTGTTCATACTCCGAGTTCATCTTCTCTTCATCACCTCTACCTCGTGTCATCAACCTCCATATTGAGGGACTTGAGCTTCCAGGAACGAGGCTTCCCCCGTTTTCTGTGGCGCTTCTCTTCATAGCTCTTCTTTACCAAGATTAATTCCGGAATGGCTAAATCTCTGTACTTGTTGAGCTCCATGTCATTACTGTTAGCTCCATGAAGGTCATAACCATTAGCATAATCACCAGGTTTCAGAATATGTCCCAGATACGTTTTTATGTAGAACATGGTATCATTCTTCCCAAAATCTGACACACGAGCAACTTGGGCATCAGCTAAAGCACATCTAGAGCCACCAACATTAACTTCAGGGGAAACAATGTCCATCCACATCAAATACAATATACTCCACAAGCTGCCTGCTAGTGAGAAGAGACTTAAAGGGTGTTCTCCAATACTGGTCAGCATCCAAGAAGCACTGTCTCAGAGTGAAAGGAAATGATATTTCTAATTTAAATTCTATCACTTATATTTCTCAACCTATATATAAGTATATAATTGACGAGGGCCTCGAGTTTGCATACTCTTTCTCATCTTTTGATTTTTGGGAGTGGTTGTCCATCCATAAATCGCATTCAGAAATGTGTCTAGTATTTATTTATGCATATTTGTGCAATGAAAAATACTTACAAATATATACGTTATAGTATGCATTATTTATCATAATTGTCTTAATTGGTTTTCATCAAGTTCCTCAGGTTTGATTGGAATTAATATCCTATATTGTTTAAAAAACCTCGGGTTTGTTTGAATTAATATCTTACAAGGTTTTTTTTTTAAAAAAAAAAAACTAGCTTAAACTAGATTCTAGATGGAATAGATCACCAAATCGAGTTTAATAGCATTGATTTATATTATATTAATTTTTAATTGTTTTCTTAATTTAATAATTTAACTAGTAGTTATGTTGTTTGTTCATAGTTGAGGGATGAGGTGGTAAAATTTGATAGTATACTATTCTTTCAGCCAGTGTGTGTACAGTAAGTATATGCAGAGTACGACGGCCTTAATGAATAGATCCTAAGAGGCCCATAAAAGCCTTTCCAAAAGAACCTGCAAAAGGCCCATAAAGCCTTTCCGAAAGAACCTGCAAAAGGCCCATCTCTTGAACTTACACACAAATGTAAAGCCCATTGAAATGCATATTCCTAGACATAGGCTCTTATGGACCAAGGCCACAGTTTTTTATAGGGAGGTTTACACATTCTTTTATTAGGGCTTCACCATTTCCTTTCAAATCTTAAAATCTTATCTATCTATATTTAATATTTCAATCTTGATAGAACACTTACATTAGTCTTCCCCCTTGGAGACCAAAGGTTTAATGAGAAAAAAAAAAAAGCAAGAGTACATTCTCCAATTTTTCCTCAGAGATGTGATGTGGGTCTTGGCTCCAAAGTTACTCGCAAGCCATAAACTTTTATGATTTTTATTGAATTAAGGCTGTAATAATATTAAAATTATCTAGAAAAACATCACCAAGCACATACAAACTAGTGTGACTTGAGGGCAGATTTGTACCACAATATGACTTAGAGGTGAGTAAAAAAACCAAAAAAAAAAATAATAATTGAAAAAAACCGAACAATAAAAAAAAACCGATTAGAATATTTAAAAAAATATTTGATTTGGTTCGGTTTCATAAGCCTGAAATTAAAAAACCAAACCGAATCGAACTAAAAATATAAAAAAAAGGAACCGAAAAAAACAGAACCAAACTGAAACCAAACCCATTAAAAAAGTTAAAAAAAAACCTAAAAAATAATATAGATTTTAGTTTTTAATATAATCGAACCGAACCAAACAAAATCAAAACCGATCGGTTGAGTTTCAATTTTTAATATAAAATAATTAAATCGAACTGAAATCGATTAGTTTGAACCTGTTTCAGTTAAGTTTAATTTTTTTATATTTTATTAAATTTTAATTTAATTATTTTCATATATAAAAACAAAACTAAACTAAACTGAAAATGATAACTGCAG
Organism: Populus x sibirica; assembly: GCA_019202695.1. Lineage (NCBI taxonomy): Eukaryota > Viridiplantae > Streptophyta > Magnoliopsida > Malpighiales > Salicaceae > Populus > Populus x sibirica. The sequence goes on along the minus strand of JAGMVL010000526.1, from coordinate 779,438 downwards.
GGGTTGCCATTGCAGGAAGGCATGAATTGTCATGGACAATGTCTTCTCAATTCTTATCCAAATAGGCCTAGAAAATGTGGCGTGGGAATTGACAAAGACAATACTTTCGATGTATCGTCTCATGATAACACAACAACTTAATAAGATGATGTATACACCAATAGAGTAGAGGTATAAATACAAGTATACGTACGGTATATATGCCAAGACACAACAGCCCGCTTTAAATGCGGGGCAGACAATAGGGGTTAGAGACTTTCGTGAAGGACAATGTCAGCCTCCCTCCTCAGGGCCCCTTAACCAGGCCTTGATGTGAAAGCTCTGTCACACACACACACATACCCCAATACAAAAATAACCCTCCCCTCTCTCGAACGACGGAGTGTACTAACTTCCTTGCATTTTTGACTGCCTTTGCCAGCACAGTGAATTTCTTCAAAGACTGTAAAGAAAGAAAAAAGTGAAAACTATATATATATATATATATATATATATATATATATAGTGCTAGGCTGGTAGCTATGAAGAGCTAGGAGGCAAGTAGGGTTAATAAGACATGCATGCATGCACAATTGCACATGCATATATTATCATAAACTCATCATAGACTCATGATGGCTTACTTTTCTTCACTTTTGTTTTCTTGTCAGCAAGAAAAGAGGGAAAGTTAAATAAAAAAGAAAAAGAAAAAAAAAGAAAGCTTTGAGAGAAGGGAAGTACAGGGAGTCTTTTTCTTACTCTACTTTAATTCGCGTGTTTCTCCCTCTCTCTCTTACTGGAGGGACGTGTGTTTATGAAAAATTTTGATTTTTTTTTATTTTTTAAATTGTTTTAATTTACAGATATAAAAAATAATTTTAAAAAAATATATAAATAATTTTAATATATATTTTTTTTAAAAAAAAAACACTTTTACATGATATTGGCAATGCAGATCTCACCTGATAGAGTGGAGGTAGTACTTTTTTTTTTAAAAAAAAAAGGGGGAATTTTTTCGTCAATCATAAAGCAATCGATTACAAAATCATTTTCTCACCTCTCACATCAGACCATCTTTTCTGTTTCTGCCAAGAAAGTCCTGTATCCTTCTGCCTCCTTTGCATTTATTACTCTCTTCTCGAGGGATGGGCCATCCATCTAGGGTTTACCCCTCCAGCCCCCGGTTCTCTCTCCCTCCCCCCGAACAAATTCATATTCATATGTCAACTTCAGACGGACAGCTTTGTTGCAAGTGTCAACGTGTAATAAAATTAGTTCAATGACAATTTACTATGATTTCCTTACATGGATTAATGAGATTTTGACTATACAACAACAAGAGCACTTCAGACATTATTGATTTGAACCACATTTGATTTTGAACCACTTAAATGACAGCATATAGCTTTGAAATCTTAGCTATATAACACAGCCATAATTAATGGCTATCTTTACCTTTGTTAAATTGACTGTGTTTTAATGGGATCATCCCTATCCTTTTTTTTAAAAAAAAAAAAAAGAATATTAGTAACTTATAAAATTCTTTAGTTATTAGAGGTTGCCGTGTTTGATCTGTTTTTATAAAAAAACAAATGAGATTTATTGTTTGTATACATCAATTCTCAAACAATTGTTGAGCAGTATAAACAACATTTTAATTATGCATTTATAATGTAAAAAGATAAAGGGATGAAAGATTAGATCAGGATTTGATACAAGACCTCTGTCATAAAACAAACACATAAATCATTCCTATTTGCATATTATAAATACTAAAATTATCCAATAAATTTAAAAAATTATTCAGTTCAATTAATTTTGGATATTATATATAAATAATTCAGCTAATTTCCTCTTCCCTACTTTCACCCTCAAAATATTCGTTTGTCAAAAGGGTATGAATTATTGGAACAAAGCTTCTCAATTCTCTCCCACCTCAAAATATTATAGTTTGACATCTCTCTCTTCTCACTTTTTTCTTTAATGAATGAACTATTTGTTGCCCCACATCCTACCCTACTGGGGTTGAAACTAGTTCATTGAAGCTATTGTATCACAGCAAAGAATGGGACATGCACAATTAGCGATCGCTAGTACAGTTAATACACCAATTAACCCAAACTAATTAATCCATATCTTAAATTATTCTTAGAGGTTAGTTTGAGCAACTTTGCACATCAGAATCTTAATTTTAAAGAGGTGTGCATGATGAGAATTATAAATTAAGACGATTGTGTTTAATGCTATATATATTGGATTTTTTATTTATTTCTTTTTTTATACCTTAACTTTAATAAAGGTGTCCTTACATATTAGAGATAGATGTTGTTTTTTTGTTTTTATTTTTTTAGCATTATTTGTATTTTATATACAATGCTATTCAAATTCAAAGTTACTATTTTATTATATAATTATAAATTTTTTGGTCTAGTCATTTGTATTTTTATAATTAATTAAAGTTATTAAACTCAGTTTAATGTATGGTTTGAGTCATGAATTATATAAGTAATTAACTCAAATAAATTAAAATAATATCATTTTATTTATAAAAAAAATTAAAATAATATTATTCTGAATTTTTATTTTAAAAAAATTAAACTAGATATTAATTATTGAATTACTAGCCAGTTTTTTTTTTTTTTAACTCGGGTCAAAATTAGTTTAATAACAGCGAAATTAACCCTTTATAATCTATAATTAAATGCACCAACCACCAACATTTTATGGATGGGAGCCCGTCTTGTTTTTTAAGTCACTGTATTTTATTCTAGGAGAGTTGATCAGTTAGGTAAATGGGAGCTGATCTGTATCCCAGCATACAATTAGAATAAAAGAATCACCGTATGGATTTCACTGCTGCAATTCAATGCAAACTTCCAAATAATTAATATATTTTTTCTAAAGCTTAAATTGTATAATAATTAATTAATCAATAGCTGTTCTCAGGTCTCCTCGAAAGAAATGAACATTTAGTAGGATTAGCGATGCAAATTATCCTTGCATCCATGTAATTTGAAACACTTACACGTACCCAAGTAATGCTGATATCAATCTATGGAACCCGGATTAAGGGAATAAATGTTGCTAGACTTTTTCCTGATATATATTGAATCTCTTTTTTTCCTCTTTTTTTTTTATGAAATGCCAAAATTAAAAAATAAAAGGAGAAGGAAGAATAATAGGAGGATATCATCCTCTGAATGGAAGATGCCATTGTTATTAAATAACTATCAACACAAATTGTGATCATAAATGAGATTCTTTTTAAATAACTCCAAAATACAGTAAGAGATATGCTAACTTGCAATCACTTGAAGGTATTTGACTTTGATCATGTTCAGATCTCTTTTTACCTGGATTTTGGAGATTTGTGCATTTTACCATAAAGGATGACGGAGAAGCGGAGAAGAAAGGAAGGGAAAATACAAAATAATATGGGGAGTGGGAACACGTACGTGCATTACTGCAATATATATATATATATAGGATGGCACGTGAAAACAAACACTAAGGTCACGGGTTATACAGACATTTCTGCCCTGTTTTCTCTGTTTTCTCTGATATATCCTTTCATATTCTGTCTAAAATGAGAGAGTTCAAATCTTCAAATTCCTCAGATGGTCCATTGGGAATTACTAGCAAGACAATCAGCTGATACCAAACAAAATATATATATATATATATATATATATATATATATATATATATATTAAATAAAAAACCAAGAAGAAGAAGAAGAAGAATTGTTCATTATATATATATATCCCCTTGGTATCCTAATAATCTATGTAGTTTCTGGCTTATATAAAAAAAAAAAAACACAGGCATAGAAAAAGATATCCCAACCAAGCTATTGTACCCAAAGAACAATAATTGGATAGTGTATGTACCTAGAAAATCCAGTCCAAGTCTGAAGGGTTACTGGTTAAGAATTATAAAGGTATTAAAATGTATGCATGGTTATAATTTATTATTTATATATACAAATTAATATTGTTTAATAAATCTTGTTTTATTATTAATTAGGTTGGACGTCCAGGACAGAAATTGACAAATTAACTAATGAAGGGATTGATGAAGGATGCTAACACGTTGGCCTGGTAATTACTCTAATTAAATAATCAATTCCTGCGTATATATGGTGCTTAAAATGCCCTTTTGAAAATTAGGAGGATGGAATTGCAATAATCAATGCTATAGGCACTTAGTTGGAAACTTAAACTATTTTAAACTACTGGGTATTAATTAAATTGCGATTTACTCTTTGATGTTAGAATCCTTCTTACATGAGAATCACTCACCTTTAACTTATGAACCATTGAAAAAGACACATCCAAATCATAAAAAAATTCAGGGTCTAATTAAAAAAAGTTCGAATATAGGGACTAATATGTAAATAATGTTTCCAAGATTGAATTTGATATAAATGAATGAGATCAAATTCCTCTAATCTTTCATCAATACATTTTTATAGCACTCATGTAACTTTTTATATATCCCTTTTGTCCAATATAACCATATTAAATTAATTTGTAGTCAAAACGGACATGAAGATGTAGAGGCATCCACCTAGATGTGGACTTAAATATCTCTCATATGACAAACATACACAGTTGTAAGAACAACCATCCAAAACTTTGAGACATGGGTACTAGCTAGCTAGATGAAGAATTTGAATACTATGATGGTAGATGTTTATTATATATACACTGAAAAAGGAGACAATAGCTTGTTAACTTTTAATGTCCCGTTCAAATAAGGTGGGTCCATGTTTTACTAAAAATGAAAGTAAGGTAGGGTTACACACTTCTTATGATATAAGGGTATGTTTGGCCTCGCTTTATCACACGGGAAAAGACAGATTGAAAATATTCCTCCGTGTAAGGGAGAGCGGGAAAGACAGTGAGAGAGGGAGACATGAATAAACTTTAGGTAAAGGTGTCATCTTTGCTTTTTACATGCATATTGGGGTCACACTTTGATGAAAATGAAGGCACTGCGAGCAAGTAAGCTTCAGCAAAAGGAAAAGGAAACATATTCAGAGAGACACGGACCTTCCCTGAAAGCTCTCATGGTCATGGGGTTTGGGGAATCATGAAAGTTGATTTGATTATTGATGATCATATCATCTCTTTCCAACAATTTCCACAGTTGTTTTCCCTTACAGGACACAAGTACTGGGACCAAACCAAAAGCTTAAATATTCAGGTATATTTTAGAGCTTTTACAGCTGGTCTCATCGATCGTATAATGTTGGGTTAGACTCTCTTCTCCATATCTATCACTGTTGTTCAGTGCAATTCCATTCATTGTTGCGTGGTTGGCTTCCTTTTGGTATTGCTATTATTGGCACATATCTATTCAATGTTTGCTTCAAAGTTATTAAATCCAAAGGTTACGTGTGTTGGATATGTTAATCCGAATATATATTTTTTTAAAATTATTTGGGTTTTAAATGGATTAATTTATCAAGTTTGAGTTATATAGGTCAATTCTTATCTAATTTTTTTAAAACCCCAAGGTAAATTAAGTTTAAAAACACTGGTTTGCTACTATTTATTGATGTCATTTGTGAGAAATAGTAAAAAAAATAAAAAAAAAAGTGGAAGGGGGGATTGATAATATTTTTTTTCCGTAAATATATCACAATGATATGAAGTGAAAATATTTTCATTGAATATGATCTAATTCTAGTATTTATCATACTAGCTAGTTTGACGATATCTTAATTATTAGAAAAAGAATTGGTATGTGCACGAGGAGTAGATTTAGAGAGAGGAGTCAAAGGAGGATATTTGGGCAGAATCAACGGAGACTTTCATTCTCCAATATATTCTTTGCATTATTTCTTAGAAGGATTAGAATGATCATATTTATTGGATTTGCCCACACATGTGGGTATTTTCTAATGAATGTCTATAGGGGGATGGAAATATTTATTTGATTAATTGTTTTTTTCAGCTTGTTGTCGGTTGTGTATGGTTGTGTGCTTATTGTAAGAAAAAAGTAATTTTTTTAATTAAAAATTCAACTTTCAACTACATCTGTAAAATATAAAAATTAGATAATGTTTATAAATAATTTCTAAAATAAAGCCTATAAATATTAGAATTTAATAGTTTAAACCCGTATTGACCTAGGTTCATTTAGAAAATTGATTCATGTTAAGTTTTATAAAAAAAAACAGGTAAAAATTGACCCGATTAAATTTAAACAAAATGGTAAATTAACTTGTAATTAATTTGATCGACTCGGTTATAATCTAGTAAAAACCCGATTTGATTTCTTTTAAATATAATATAATTTTAATTTTTTTTTTTAAATCTTAAAACAAGAACATTTTAAATTATCTCAATAAATTTGCCCAATCCAAGAATCCAAGACTCGGGTCTATGGCAGGTCATCTGCTGCGTCATGGCCTGAATAACTTTGCTTAGAACAATCAAATGCTCTTCAAAATGGCTTCTGATAGATGGAGGTTATCATTTTTTTTTAGAAAAAATTCAGAGTAATTTTCTTACAAACCAATTATAAGAATCCTAACAATCAATCACATTTATTGTTGATAAATATACATAACTCCAAATTCCAACCCCCTTTGTAGTTACACAGCCCTTCGTACCAAGCACCACCTCGATTTATTGTCTAGCGATTAGCCACAAATGCAGCTAACGGCATTAATTGTCACATGCCAAATAGATAAGTGGTAATAACATATATTTTTGGGATTATCCCAACGTAGAATTTGATGATATCTTCGATCTCACATGGTCTCCGGGAATCTAGCCTCTCAATCTTAGCTTCAAACTCTTACATATACAAGCAAAAACCAAAAACAACAAAGAAAACAACCACACGAGAAAGGGTCAAGTCCTTGCCCTATCATTATTCAACTCCCTTTTCCCCTCACATTCCTTTCTTGCAGCTAAAACCTCTTCCCCTAGGGCAAAAAAAAAAAAAAAAATCATATCGCAAGGATGTTTTCCATTTTATCTTTCTTTTGACTCTCAACACTAGCATTACTTCAATTATTTCCTTAAAGTTCAAGAACCCACAATGGGAACAAACGTGGCAAGCAGGCATTAGGCACTCTCTGTTTGTTTTCTTTTCTCTTGCAAACTCACTGTCATGCCCAGCGATGAAGTGCCCTTTTGCTTGCTTTGATTCTATCTTTCGTACCCCTTTTGCCATTTCCTATGCTTTCTACGAGCCCTTTTCTTTAACACTGTTTGTAACACTCGTGGTTCCCAACTCTCCATGTGCTCCATAGTAAAACGTCTCCTTTCTTTGTTTTGTGCAATTAAAATCTAATTTCTTCTACTTTTGATGTCTAACATGAGTGGATTAATATGATAAATTCATCCATTTTACAATTACTATTTTGAAGCGAGCAATTATTATGATATACTTGGGGCGAATTTAGAAAAGTAGTAGCTTTTAGCTGTGGCTTTTACAAAGTTATAAATTATTGCTTCTGAAAATAACATATGAAGATGACTGTAATATTAGTTTTAAAAGTATTACCAAACACTTAAAAACCATAACCACGGCTAAAAATTAAAGTCACAGTTAAAATAATGATTCCCAAATGAGCACTTATTCTATCATAATCCACTTCATTACTTAGACTCGATTGAGTAGATCAAGCCTCTCGATATAGTAGTAATAAATTCGTTAATCTATGAATTAATTGGTTTGATTAATATAAGTCAGTAGATCAAGTATATTCAACAATTTTTCCTCTCAAGCATAAGCTTATGTACTCATAAACAAATATTTTAATCTTTTTTTGTAATTGATTTTACATGCAGATTTAATCTGTTGAGATGGATTAAGAGAAATTTTGAAGTGTTTGATTTATGTTTTCAACGTCTAAGCGATAGGTCAATTGCACGCGAGGTTCGGGATTGTTCATTGATGCAATTGTAGGCCGCTCCTTCACTCTTTTGTACCAAAAAGGAAGGACTGTTTCATTTAAGTAGTGCAACAATAAAAGATGAAGTTCATTGCAGCTTTTATCAATCACTGCTTTTTAGTTTCCATATTTGCATTCATTTTTGCTATCTTGAAATAGGACCACATCCACGCTTGATAGTACCAAACAATTTAAATCATGCACCCAAACATTCTGTTTTCTTTTTCAAAAGATAAATGTTCAATATTTTGTTATTTTTTTGTTTAATAGCATGGGTGTTTCTTATTATAGTTATAAGATTTAACATAGCATTTGACTCGATTCAAGATACAGATCATGAGTTAAATAAGTGAACTCATGAATTAATGAATTAGCTTGAATTTTGATTTATTTAAAAAAAAAACTGAGAAAGATATCATTTAAAGATTAAAAAAATAAAGATTTAAAATAATATTATTTTAATAAAATAAAAGAATGGTTCATTATGAAACCTTGCTTGAGCAAGTTGGGTTGTTAATAAGTTGATATATTATATCAGATTAAGTTTTATAATTATGATTAACTCGAGGAAAATCTCTTAAAACTACGACAAATTGTTTAGTTTTACCTTATCAAAATGAAAATTGTTTAAATTGAACTTCCTACTTTGCTTAATCTTATCTGCATATACGTGCATCACCTCTGCAGCTCTGATCTGCGGTCGAATGGCGCCCTCAAAGTGTCAAAGCATATTTTACATAATATTTTGTGGTTATATCCTTATTTGAGCTAGTCTAGTTAGAAAAGTATATGCTCGGGCACTCTTAATTACATTCTTTCTCCATTTCGTTTTAAATTAATTATAATACTAGTTAATTCTTATGATTTTGCAGATGTTTAAGGGGGTATCATATTGATATGTATCAATATTATTTCGAGAGTTATTGTCAGAGAGACATTCAAGATTTATTCATATACTTTCTGATCAATAATATACAATTCCACTCTACAAACCAAGAGAAATAGGGAAAATGTGTGACCTTTTAACATTTTACGTAATGGGAAACATGGGCATGAAATTTTGAAGTTATCAATACCATTCTATATTTATTTTTTTGGTTATTGTGAGTATTTGTCAATTAATTCCATAAGATTCTAAAGTTAATAACCATATAAATTTTTAATGATTTAAAAAAAATTTAAACTAGTAATTATTTAAAAACAAATCCAATATTTAACCAACTAAACTATCCCAGTTATTCTACAATTTCTCCTGCATCATAGAAACGTTCAAGGCTCGGTCCATAGGAAATACTGCAAAGAGTTTTCTCCCTTGGGGCCTGCCATGATGAATTAGCATTATGGGGATATTGCAAGATAGCTCAAATAAAAAATATCTTCAAAGGTATGGTCTAAGAAATGCAATTGAATTGGATTCCATGTCATCGCACAAGGCTGGCTTTAAATTATATGATTGGATTTGACATTTGTCTATCATGGAGCAAGAATGACCTGACATACATGATACATCAATGTCTGTGTACGTTATGGAGAATGGCATGTTGTCAAGAATTTTGGATCATCAACAGCTCTCTCTCTATAGTTGACCCTAAACAAGCTTTCGATAAAAGTACTACACCGTCCGTTTCTTTAGCCTGCAGATGCAGTAATATCACATGAATTTACTTCCGAGAAATCAACCCAGCAATATGGTCCCTTTCAAGGCTTGAAGTCCCTCCCCAAAACATTAATTCCACTCTTCAATGTGACATAAATCAGAGTCAAAACTACCTCCATTGCTACTTAAACATTATAGATGTAATTGGAACGATCTAAACTCTGTTTTGTAAATTATTTCATACTGTTATATACATAGAGAGAGAAGGATGAGAACAGATAAATTACTTTTATACTAAAAAAAACTTGGGAATTATTATGTAGCTTTACCGCTTATATCTTTTTTTTTTAATTCAGCCTCTTTTTTTATCCTTGATTTTTTTTTTTATTTCAATTCAATTTTTTTTCTCAATCTCATCCTTTTGTTTTTTTTTTTTAACAATTATTTGGGTTGCCTTTAGATCGACCAAGTCGACTAGAACACATTAGAGTAACTTCTACACGATTTGATTTTCAACTCGTGCTAAATAAAGAGTTGGGTCGATAGGTTTTTTTTCCCTATTAATTTCATCCTTAGATTTTTTTATCAATCAGCCAAGGCAACTCCAACGCTATTTAATTTTAAACTCGGGTTAGTCAAGAAGTTGGGTTGAAAGGTTTTTTAATTATGTTTTATTATTTTTTTCTCAATCTTATCTTTGGACTCTTTTTTTTTTGTCGACCAATATGCTTTTAGACTGACCAAGTCAATTGAGTCATGTCAAAATTTTTTTCACACAATTTAAATTTAAACTTGAGTTAGATAAAAAGTCAAATTAAAAGATTTAAAGATTGATCCATTGCATTAAATTTAATAAAAATATCAAATAATTCTTACATTGAAAACACCAAAAAAGCTAGGTAATTTGCTAGCTAGTATATCCTTTCAAGTTCTATATATCTCATGGGTGTAAAGATCGAACTTGTCTTTGTCAAGTAGCTCTTTATGATTTCATCACTTTTCTTTGCTAGCTAGTACTGCTAAAGTTTTACGTGGTGAAACTAATCAAAAGGAGCATGCACATTCAAATTGCACGATGCTTCAACATCAAATGCCATGTTGCATTGCGCGCATCGATCCACGGCGTGCTATTTGAGGATCTTCATAAATATAGCTTTTTCCAAACATTCAAGATGAAATTGGACTAAACCTTGCTCCCATAAAGATCATATAGTGAATGTCTTGAATGTGAAATATATCTCTCTCCCCACATGAAAACCTAACCAAAGCATGTTCTCCTAGAGACAAAAAAGTGGCTAAAAGATAAAAGTCATGAATAGAACCATTCATCCCTATTAACAATGAAAGTGGCATAAATGGTGGTTGAGATGTGTCACTCTCAAATCTAGAAATGAGAAGGGAAATTAATACCTTTCTTTTAAGCCTAGATGTATGAATATATCTTTAGAGATGCATGCAACTTCAAATGGAAACAACTTTCTTAGAGTCAGCATATTAATTCATGAATTCAAATTTGTAGGTCATTAATATTCAAAATTCATTAAGCTAAATTATTAAAAAAAAACATCATTGAATTCTGTTGCCTGAAAGTTGAATGTCTACTTTTAATCGGATCGAAGTGGTAGATTTCATCATAATGTGCAAACTAATCCAAAAATATATCCCATTAAATATATTTATATTTATCTCATTGTCTTGACTAGATTTGATCTTCGTTTTTCAACACAGGGTTGTTGGAAAAGTCCAATTAATTCCTCCCCAAATTCATATAAAGATTTTCTAGAAGAAATAAATTGACTAGAATTGCAGTACACACCGACATCTTAAAATTCCAGCCCACATTACTGTGGAAAATAATATTGATCAAGCCCATGTAAGTATAGTCGGCAAGGATGGTTGAAAATTAGCCACTAAAATTTATTTTTGATTGCGTAGGATGGAAAATTATTGATCAACCCGTTTATAATTAAGTATAGTCGGCAAGGATGGTTGAAAATTAGCCACTTAAAAATTATTTTTGATATCAGCGTATTAAAATAATCTAAAAACACAAAAAAATATTAATTTAAAATAAAAAAAATAAAAATAAAATTAATGTTTTTCAATGACGCTTTTAAAACATAAAAACAAATAAGACTTTTAAGTTTTTGGTACATTAATTTTCCAGTAAAAAACAATAAAAAAAAATATTATGTGTGTCTTGAATGTTAGATGGCCAAAAGCTTGCCATGTAAGTACTTTGCTCATATTTCTTCGTATCCTCTATATTTAATTTCTAGTGATAAATGAGGACAACAATCCATGGCTTCTACCACTGGTGTTAAATATTATTTTAGTTTTCTTGATGATTATTCAAAGTTTATCTTGTTATTTCTAATAAAATTAAAATTCAAAGTTGAATAAATTTTTCTTCAGTTTCAATTTTTCTGTGTTGCAAATCACTTCGAACAAAAAATAAAATCTTTTTCCAGTCTGGCTGAAGTGGAGAATACGAACGAACAGGTTTCCTCTAAAAATCATGCATATATATTCATTGGCTATATAGTATTTTTCTCTCATGCGCGGTAACTATTAACATTCTTCTAAATATTTCATTAAACTCAAAACACGAGAAGCATTTTCTCTTTAAAATGAAAAACAAGCTCTTTATCCTAAAGTATGTTTGGAATTGTGATAGCAGTTACGGTTCAAAGTGCTTTTCGTTTAGAAATACATTAAAATCATAATTGTTTTTTATTTTTAAAAATTATTTTTGAGATTAGCACATTAAAATCATCTAAAAACTTAAAAAAGTAATTTTTAATAATATTTTTTTTAAAATTTGAAGGAATACGGTTCAACCGCGTTCCAAACGGAGCTTAAATTAACTTGAATTACTCGAGTTGTCACTCTTTTCTTCCAATTTTCTATTTTTCTTCTTAGATTTGCTTGCTCAAATCTCACAAAACCAGGTTGTTTAATTCTTCTTTTAGTTAAACACAGCCGTAAACATAAAGATAATAATGGTTAATTTCCATCACTTTCAATACAGTCCATAAAGCCAGCAAGCTTATGTATAATCCTATTAAATCACCCTGGCAAGCCGTAAAGCGAATTCTTCACTATCTTAAACATTCAGTTTTATTAGGCTTGTTAATCTCTAAAGTTGTAGACTTCAACCTTCATGCATTCTCATACTTGGATGGCAGCAGAAATTAAGGGATGATATATGATCTGTGGGTGTTTATTGTATATATTAGAGCTAACTTGGTCTCCTGAAGTTGTGAACAGCAACCAACAGTGGCTCATAGCAGCACTGAGGCTAAATACAAGACGCTGACAAACACAGTAGCCAAGCTAATATGGATCAGGTTAATTCTAACTAAACTTGGATTTTCTATTCGACAACCACCTGTTCTTTGGTGCGACAAAACTGGCGCTACTTTTCTCACATCCAATCTTGTGTTTCATGCAAGAAAAAAACATATAAAGATAGAATTTCATCTTATTTAAGATTACGTCTACTGTTCACTTTATCTCTAGTCATAATCAATTAGCAGATGTACTAACAAAACCATTACCACTAAAGAAGTTTTGAGATGTTCAATCCAATCTGAGTGTTCATGATCTCCCCTTCAGATTAAGGTGGCATGTAGAAGATCAAGTGATTTCAACTGAAATCACTGCTGAAGATCAGGAGAATTGATCCTCATGAGTTAAGACTTTGATTTTCTTTTGTGAATCACGAGGGTGGGGGGTTAAAACTTTGGTATATGTTTTGTTTCGCTAATACAATCACTAACTTTGTTCGTACCATTAAACATATTTCGGTGAGGACTAATTTTAATCTCTAGGGGGTATGGGAGTCATAGATCAATAGGTAATTCTGTCAGTGTTTATGACACCTCATTGTATGAATAATTCAATTTAAATTTGATTGTAATTCCATCAATAAAACCGTTTACAAAAACTTACATGTTATGATTACATAATTTTTTTTTTAATATATATTTTATCTGGGATTCCATCGGTAAATACTGACGGAATATTTATGTCAATATATACCAATGAATTTAATGATAAAAAAATTTTTATTGGTAAATATCACCATAAATTATACCAATGCAAAAAAATCTTTGATAATTTATTTGTATTTGTTGAATTTCTATTCATTGAACCATTCAAAAAAGGAAAAAAAAAAAAAAAAAACTGTTCTCGGTGAAAGACTTCTTGTATCCCATCATTTATAAATGGAATTTGTTAAAATTCCACTATTCAATATCTTTTCTTCTTCCATATTATAGAGTAGGAACGGATTATTAATTAAAATCTTGATAGAATATTGCAAATCTAAAGCACCAGAATGTTGGCATGTGTATGCCTAATCAGCACCAATAATTGTAAGTGTCGGTTGATGTCACGTTTTCATGAATTGAAGCTCATTAAAAATTACAATTCTTACTTTAATTCCTTTCTCTTTTGAAAGAGAATGTTATTGCATTAGCTAATTTGAAGCAATCAGAAATTCATCCTTCCATTCCAACAAGCAAGATGTCTTGCCAATCGATGGTGACATATTATGTATATGATCCTTGTGGTTTTGGCACGCTAAAAGCCTAATGACTTTTGATTGAAAAATTATACTAGCTCAATATTGGGCATCAGCCCAATGATTTTGTCGACAATATTGCAAATACACACACACAAACATGATCCAATCTAGATGAACTATTACGTAATTAAAGTTTTTATTTTGAAAAAAACAATATTGTTTTTCTTTAAATCTGTCGGTACATAACGATAAAATTATTTTTACGTTATTTACAGCTGAGAGAATTGCAATGGAAAAAAATTAAAAAAAACAAACAATACGATAACGTGTAAGTTTTATAAACGCAGTTACCAAAGAAAGTAACCCAACGGTAAAATTCATCTATGAATATGCTAATAGAAAACTTTCATCGGTATATATCAACAACATTACAGAGGGTATTATAGTAAAATTCAAAAAAATAAAAATCGTACGATGACGTGATATTTTTACTGACAGAATAGCCAACAATATTACTATCAAAATAATTTTATTGATCAATCCACTGGTGATATTTATAGAACTATAAGAAATTGTTAAATAAATTAAATTTCAATTGTTAAATATGTGGACCGATTAAATATTACAGCAATATCCAGCTTGATGGGAGATATGATCTTATTGATATATTCATTATATAGCATTACTTGTTTTGTCAATATTATTCTGCAATTATTATTCATTATTCAATACAATAAAAAAATTATATACAACATAAAATAAATATAAAAACTATATTAAATAAACACTATATGTGCACTCTTTTGTTAAGGGTTTGTTCGGATTTTCAAATTTCTATATATAGTTGCACCTTTTTTTTTGGTTAAAATATCTCCATCAATGGCTAAAACCTTCAAAAATACAAAAAAGATTTAAGAAACTGAAAATCATACGAAGCACAAATCCTCCTTTACTTTTAATTAAAGGATTCAAATGAACAGATTCAAAGAGTATATATAGTAGCTTGAACAGAAAAGCCAAACAAGGTCTAACCAATGGGGATCATTTAACTTTAATTGGTGTCTCTTACCTTTCTCTTTTGAAAAAATAAATAAGAGGAGCTGCAAAAGTGGGACCTAAGTTATAAAATGCCTGTCCATTGATGGTGAATGAACATCATTTTGTATGGCATAGAGCTGTACCGAAAATCAAATATTAAGTGTAATGTCACACACAGGCTATTCCATATTCTCCACCATACATTCTTGTCAAGACTGACTACCCATTAATGAGATACATGTGGGATATATATATATATATATATATATATATATATATATATATATATATATATATATATATATATATATATATCTTTCTGCTCAGATAATGATATATCCCCATGATAATTTATATTTTATATTTGTGGGATTTCTTAACAATTAGTATTGTAGTGTTGTCAGAATTCAAGTCTTAACAGTATCCTAAGGTCCCTCGGGGTCCATTTCCAACCATTTCCATGAAGACATGGGGGTTAATATCAACTTCCATAACAATGGTAGAGTGTGTTTAAGGGTTTGTGTGAAGAAATGGCCCGTTTCCTTCCTTCCTTCTTTCTTTGATTTCCTCTGTTTGTCTTTTTTATTCCATTTGTGTTTGTAGGGAATGAAAAAGAGAGAAAGAGTTTGATGTCACATTAGTCCTTGTACTCGAGTTTTCATGTCATTTCAGTCCATTGCTCTTATTTGTCCATTAAAAACTGTTTATTTTTGTGTTTCAAAAGCGCTTTTCAAAAAAAATTAAAATTATTTATTTATTTTTATTTTAAATTAATATGTTTTTAGTGTTTTCATATAATTTTGATGTGCTGATGTCGAAAATGATTTTTAAAAAATAAAAAAATATTATTTTAATGTGTTTTGGAATGAAAAACACTTTAAAAAGCAACCGCTACCACACTCCTAACACGCTCGAGCCACATGTATCATCAACTCAACAAAAGACTTGTTCCTTTGCTTTAAACTTTCTCATAAGATTTTGATGGTCGTCGAGAAGGGTTAAATTGATTCACATGCAAAGGCCTATAATAGCTAGAAAGGAAGGAAGGTTACTCGTATTATTCAAAAGATTTGGGATGGAAGAATTCGGGCGTGTGATCAAAATGTAGCTGGGATTGGGAATGAGCCAGAGTACTCAATTTTTGGTGTGATTTTCCTGTCACCATTTTCACATCAATGGAATGATAATTGGATAATTAATCTCACTAGAGTTCCAATCCAGTTTGGGCTAGCCTCCATTTAATAAAAACAATATACAAACAATTTTCGTGTTATGGAGTAATAAAAATATAATTTAGCTAGCAAATCTTACAAATAATTCTCTATTGAACTCGTTCAACACTATTTACAAGGTAAGATTTGTTTTCTTTTATTTTTTAGTTTTTTATTGTTAGAAAATAATATAAATTATATATTTGAATTTTACTTAACAGTTTAAATTTTTGAATTGAGTTAATTTTTTAACAAAGTAATCAAAGTTTTGTTGAACTGATGATCAAAAGTTCAAACCTCATCACCCTCATTTTATTTGATAAAATTAATAGTACAAAGTAATATGTGTCCGTATAAGTTTAAGATTTAAGGATTTTCATTTGAGAGGTGTGTTTAAAAATAATATAAATTATATCTTAGAGCCCAAATGACTTTAACTTAAGAGAATGTGTTAAAAAATAACATAAATCATATCTGAGAATTCAAAGAGCTTTCACATGAGAAAATATATTGCAAAATAATATAAATTATAACTTGAAATCTTATTTAACTACTTATACCTTTATGATGACATGCATGTTTCTTTGACGTATCAACCACCAATTAATATTTTTCTAAACTTAACAATAAAAGAAGATTTGAGTTTGAATTCACATTTAATTATTTTTGGGAAAATAGTCTGGTAATAAAAATTGCTTTATAATAAGCGATGTGTATGACCATACCTATCAATTTGGTTGTTAAAAGAAGCTAATTCCTTATTTGCTCCTAGTGCTTGTGGAAATATTTTTTCCACAATATATTCTTTTTGGTTCATTTCCTGCATAATTGAGAAATTATGGGTTAAATGATAGGAAATTTGAAAGAGGTGGCCAATTTCCTTCAATTTTCTACATATGATTGTAATTTACACGATCTATATAAGGGAAATTGACTTTGTGTGACATTTATAGCATCAAATTAATTAAGGATCCTGACGACCGTTATCAATCATATATGGAGGTAATTGACAAACAAATGAACAAAGGGAATAAATTGAATTTTTCTCTGCAATAAATAGAGAAGGCAAAATAAGGATTATCTCTTTATAAATGAAACCAAATTTATTTTTAAAATAGGACACATAAAGATCAACATTAGTTTTTTCCTCTCGGCATATTTAATTCTCTGGAAGGTAGCATAAATAACTCGCCCACACGTATAAATAATGGATCAAGAATTAAAAAAAAAAAGGATTTAAAGGGCTATAATGAAACTTATTTTCTTTGAGGATCATTGTGTAAGAAAGTTCCATTCCTAAAAAATCAAGAATTTTTATATCTTTACAGGATGTAGCCACGGCATCGCCAGTTGCTTGGCTCAGCCAATTTTGAAATAACATGCATATATAAGAAAAATAAGTCAAGCTGCCTATAGAAGGAAAAACATAGACCGCATGGGTCTGCAAGAGACGTTAAAAGAAAAGCAACAGAAACCTACGCGCACAAGACCCTGAAAAGCTCAAAAGATCAAACAAAACAATCAAAGACTCAACCCCTGCCTCTGTATTTTCCTGGACAACAACATCAATCAACTTCTTAGAGAGTTCTATCAATATCTTCCTCAGCAGCATCAACGTATTGAGCATTTCCATCACCAAAATCAATGTCATACCACAAGTTCACAATTTCTAGAGACACCTTGTTTAGCAAGTCAATCAACAATGTGCTTGATTAGCATCTCTCAAGGTAGGAGAGAAAGACACTAAATCCATGAATGAAGAGAAACGAGCACCCATAATGAAGAGATCATGGAATCGTCATGAACTGATGAATGGTTTATTCATCCAGATAACCACATTAGAATAGTCGAATTCAATTAACCAAACAAGTTTACTATAGGTGAAGATAATCTTAAAGTTTACTCAGCTTCATTAGAGTCTTTGATCCTGTCTGTAATAAATAGAAGCTTACTATATATGCACACAGAGGTGGAAATTCCTATATCATCACAATACAAAATATATGTGTCTCCTAGAAGTTAAAAAAATTCAAACAGCATTTACTATTTACCCAAATACGCATTCAATGCAGCTAGCATCCAAACACCACCTATGAATTAGTGTTTTTGTCCTCGGTAATATTGGAGAAAGTGGCAAGCAGTAGAACTACCACTTCACACCTAATTAAGATGGGGCTGCCTCCCCAGACCAAGTTTTTTCTTTTCTTTTTATCTCCAGCAAACACTTGAGCATTTAAAGAAAGAAAATAAACAAATAGGGTTACAAGCTAGTGCTTCCCATGATAATTAATATTAAGAGAGTTAACAATCCCATAATTATAAATTAAGCCTTGATTTAGCCTAGGGTTTTGTGAGACCATAGCAAATATATCTATATAGTCAATGAGCTAGCTAGCTAGAGGAGTTTATATTTTATATAATTGTACGTATATAGTTCATGTGGATGACATAATAATAAGAACCCACGAACGATGCCTGGAGACAAGGTTGGTGAAGGATTATTATTAGAAGGGGAATATTTGGGAGAATGAAAGGGAATTAGAAGGTAATGTAGAGTTAGGGTTTACGATGTATCCACATGAAAGCAAACAAACAACCCTTTATGTGGGTCTCTTACTGCATATATAAAAAGGTCAATGGGTCTACCCATATAATACAAAAAAAATACATGTATTATATGGTTTAATAATGATCTCAACACTTGAATTTTTAAAAAATAAATAAAAAGAAATCTTGTTGAGTATATAATTGATGTACATATTATTATTATTATTATTATTAATATTATTCAATTCTTGCTAAAAAGATTCTTCAAAATAACAATTGCCAACCAAGCAATTTAAGCATAGAAATAATACCCTAAAATATCTTTAAATTCAAGCCAAAAAAAAAAAAGTTCTGGAAATTAATATACATGTTGCATGGAGAGAGAGGGAGGGAGGGGGAGAGGCGAAGAGTGTGGGGGAGAAGGAATCCTACAAGGAAGAGTCTTTCTCTTTCTAGCATTTGGTATCCCGTTCTCGACGGGGAAGGAAAAACATAGTGTTGAAAAGTTTTTTTTATTTTTTTTAGGGTTATCTATTTTTTTTTTTTTTTAGTGATTGAGTTTTGACTAGATAGAGAAAGACCTCGTCTTCTTCTTCTTCTCTCTAGTGTCATTTTCCAAGATATACTCTCGAGGTGTGCAAACCAAAACCCAAATCCTCTCTCTCTCTCTCTGGCTATCCTTCCTTTCCTTTCATTGCACTTTCAAGATTTCAATTTTTTTTTTATAAATTTAATATATAGTAGTTGTTAATTATTTTTATTTTCCTTCATCTTCTTCTTTGCGTAACAACACACATCCTTCTCTCTCTCTCTCTCTTTTATCTACCTTTCACACACACCCTCTCTCTCTTTCTTGAGCATGTTGGTTTGTTGATGAAGATTTAAAGAGTCTTCTCTTTGCTTCACTTCCAACTCTTTCTCCCTTTAAGCCTTTAAAGTATGATCAATCAATGGTGTGTTCTTTCCGAGCTTTTTATATCTATTCTTTTGTGAAAGGTAGCTAGTTAGCCATATCTATCTCTCTTTAGCTAGCTCTCAAATATATTTTCAAGGAGAAGGAATTAAAGAGGGAAAAAAGGGTTAAAGACCCACCTGGCTGCTTCATTATACTTGCACTTTTTTATTAGCTTAGTTTAGCCAGAGAAAAGGTCAGTAAGTTGTAAAGAAAATGCCCTTGGAAGGAGTTTTCATTGAACCCTCTTCAAACCCAGTTCCTGATCTTTCTTTACACATTAGTCCTCCCAATATTTCCTCTCCGTCTTCCATATGTAACAACAACAGCAACATTAGGGATAAAATTGATGCAAGCTTCAATCTTTTGGGCAGACAAGAAGCCATCCGTAAGTCCAACACTGCTAGCTCCATGAGAAGTGATTCTCAAGCTTGTATCGAGCTCTCTCTAGCACATCCAACTACTGGACTTAATGAAGAAAGTATAAGAAGCAGAAGAAATCTATCAAGTGCTAGAGTTGAAGAGCTACCTCACAATAACCCTTATCGTCAACAAAGTCACCACCATCAACATCTTCACCGTTCTAATGGTAATACTCATCACTTGAATCATATCAATCATGGGGTTTCTTTACTTGAAGTATCAGATGGTTTGAGGCCAATTAAAGGGATTCCAGTTTATCACAACCGTTCATTTCCTTTTATGCCTTTAGAACATTCATCAAGAGAGAATAAAGATCCCAAGATGTGCTTCTACCAAATGCCTTATCCTTCTTCCTCTTTGTGCTCTCCTTCTGTTAATCCTCACTCTTCTTCATCCACCTCTTCACCTTATAGCATTGGAGGAGGAGGTTTAGATCCCATGTCCATGTTAAACTCATCAGGGCCTAATCAAGCTTTGCCAGGTCCTTACAATACATTAGCACCAACAACAAGATTTAATGGGCTATCAATGGATGCTTTCAAATCCCACCAATTGCACCACCACCATAATCAATATGGAGTTGGATCTACAGACGGGTCTCCCCACGGGTTGATTAGATCAAGATTCTTGCCAAAACTTCCAACAAAGAGGAGCATGAGGGCGCCAAGAATGAGATGGACCAGCACTCTTCATGCTAGATTTGTTCACGCTGTTGAGCTTCTTGGAGGCCATGAAAGTAAAGAAATCAAAATTTTCCTGTGCTCCTCTTTTTCTTTTTATCTTTTTCCTTATTTTTTTTCCTACAATAATTTGTGTGTGAACGATTGGTTTTTGAGTTTTGGACAAATCCTTTGAATTTTAGACATTTCTTAATGTTTTGGCATGTTTTGTTTTGACTTTTAGCACTTTTTTTTTGTTTCACTGATTGGCTTGTTGTTAATAGGAGCTACTCCCAAGTCAGTTCTTGAACTCATGGATGTCAAAGATCTCACATTAGCTCATGTCAAGAGCCATTTACAGGTGATTAAACCACAAAACAAACAAATGAATCAACAATCTCTCTTCTTCTCTCACTCTCCTTTTCCCTCTCTCCCTCCTAGAGTCTTGAATGTGAGGATAGATGTGCGGAAGGTGTATCCCACAGGCACAGTAGCCAAAGAAGGCAGTGAATGGGCGAAGTAAAGAATACTAGAGAAAGGAAATGAGCCTGAGAAACTTCTGAAAGGTCTCAGGCAGACAAGTTTCTGCTTTCAATGAAAAAAGAAAACAGAGAGAGAGAGAGAGGAATGATAACAGACAAAAGTAGTCATCATTTCTCAATAATACACTCTCTCATTACTATACAACCTAATCAAACATCAACCTCGTGATTAATGAATCAATCCAAGACAAGCACAGAAGCCCACATAGAGAGAGAGAAAAGTAGCTAGAGATTCATCATCTATATATATATATATATATGAATTTTGAAAAGTGTTTTTCATTTCTAAATTTTTTCATTTTCTTTTTTGCTCTTATATTTTGTTTATCTCTTTAATTCTTTGAATGGTCTTCGTTTTAATTACTACCTATGGATTCCCGTTGGACTTTGCAGATGTATAGAACTGTTAAGACCACTGACAAGCCTGCAGCCTCTTCAGGTAATTCGTATTGCTTAGTCTTCAATTTTTCAACTTTTTCTTTGTTTGAGGCGTTATGTAGTCCTTCTCTGTTATTAGGTGTTATTTTTAGCTTTTCACTGCCCCAATTTTGATAGCTTTGTAACCCGATTGATTAATTAATTAGTAAATCATGTTAACCACTAAACCCTATTAATCAAAGATCTTGCTATCCCTTAAGCACAAGTACCATACATATATACACACAGTGCATGCATGCATGTACACACACATCCAACACATGTATATGTACATTCAAGAACATTGTGTCTTTTTTTCTGTGTGTGTATAAAAATGTATGTGCATGTTTTTGCATTTTACTTGAGTGTTTTGGTGGGTATGTTTATTGATTTGTCGGAGGGCCATATCAGATGGATCTGGAGAAGAAGACATGGCTCCAATTGGCAGTTTTAGGACTGCAAATGAGCAAGGTGGACTGCAAAGAGCAGTACAAGCAGATGGGTCAACAGCACAACAAGACATGGACTACCCTTCAACTACTACTTCTGCTGCTACCACTCTCTGGAGTAATTCTTCAAGGTACCTCTTTCTCTCTTTTGTGCGACTCTCTTTAATGTTTTTTGGTACACAATTGGCATGCTAGACATCAGAAAGCGTTACACACACACACACATATGCTTTGCATGCCCTACACTTTTTTTAAAGGAGAGTATAATAGACTAATGAAATAGAATGCTTTTCTTCTTCTTCTTCTTCTTTTATTTTCTTTTTGCGTTGTACTTGATCAACTTAGAAATCCAAAACTCACTCACGTTCACGCCAGTTTTTTGAGGAATAAAAAGAGTTCTTCTCTTGCATGCAGGCAGGCAGCTTTTGCTTTCAATATTATAGTGTATTATATAATGTTCTTCTTTTTCTTTCTTTTCTTTTTCGATCTTTTATGTTTCGGAAGATTTTCTTGCTGACATGAGATTTGTAGCTTTAATGTGTTACGCCATTATATATATAAAAAAGTTCCCAAAATGCAATCAAACGCTAATTAGGATAAGAAAGAAAGCAATTCCCACAGCTACGTACACTTTTTCTTTTTCTTTTTAGAATAACAATATATTATCATGTTACTGTTAAACTCAGCTGGTTCTTATTCCCATCACGAGGACACATTGCATATAACAACAAAAAGATCGGTTCCCATCTTGACTTATTTTGTGCCGTCCTTTTCTCAAAGTTCAAATTAAAAATGCCAATGTTGTTCATTGTAATTCATCAATTAGTATTTAATTATAATTTGTACCTGCTTCCACTAAATAGCATGTAGATTAATTCAGATTTTTGCTTTCTTTCTTGGGTTTTATCAGCAAGGGTGTTCTTCGGCTAGAAAGGTTTCTTTAAATAGAGATGTAAACCAGCTGGGACCTTCACTTTGACATGACTCCCCGCTGGAGCTTTAGGTTTTGGGTGCAATCACTGCATAAATAAATGATTTCCAGCTGCCATTAAAGATAGACAGAAATAGAGTAACAGGACTAGTGACTAAAATTCTGCCTATAATGGAGTTTTATTACACTAAGTGTAAATGTAAAGGTACTGGTAGCTAGATTTTCACAAGCAAGCAAAAGCTTTGATCTTAGATACTGCCCTATCTAAAATAGAATATTGTATGACTTTTAGGGCCAGTACTTAATTAGAATGGAAGCAACTAACAATTTCTGTGTTGATATTTCCTCTAATGTCATAGCACTTAAGAACATTTCCATCACACACATCTCTCTCCCTGCTTCCTGTAACACCCTTTTCAGGCTGTTCTTAAGCACTTAATAGCATTGATTGAAATGACATGCCTTGTATAGGTACAAGGGCTTAGCCTCTGTCTCCATGCATATATTTAGCTCATGATCCCTTCCTCTATAGCCTTTGTGCACGTATCAAATGTGACTTCTATTGGACTTTTTTATTAGGGAAAATGACACAAATTGACCCTTGTAGGTTAGTGAAAATGAAAGTTGAGCTGTTCTTAATTAGCTTTGAAATAAGAGACAATGTCACCATTCCAATTAATTGATTAAGCTTCAGCTGAATCTGTGGCATTCAACTATAAAAGATGGTCTATCAACTTTACTCATCTAAATAATTATATGCATTGGTTTACAAATATTGATATTGCTGCACGATGTTAATATAAATTCAAGCTAATTAAATCTTGTGTTACTATTTCAGTGGTAGAGAGGCATGGCCCCAGACAAACTCCAACGACATGGATGGGCACAGACAAGGAACATTCCAGTCACAACAAAGATCTGGACATCAAATGGAGGTACCATCCAAAGTCTAAATTTTTTAAAATTTGAGTAGATCAAAATTTGCCAGAAATCTAGCAGAAGGGATAAGAATTTTATTCACTTTTAGGAGGTAACATGAAAATGTCTTAATTAATACTGCAGGAATGTAATTCGACTCAGCTGAAAAGCTACTTGGGATCTTCTAATATGGATTGCAAGAACCCCAGCTTGGAGTTCACATTAGGTAGACCAGACTGGCAAGGGAAAGAACATTGCTGATCATGCATAAACTTTTTTTCCATATACCATGTTTTTCTTGTCGATTTTTTTTCCTTTTATTTAGTTCCATGAGTATTGTTTCATAGTCTTCATGAATGAGAGGGGAGGCATAGATATATATATATAAAAAAATGTTGTTGACTTGGAAGGAAAAAAAAAAGGGTCAGTTAGTTCTTCAGTGTCATTTTAAGTCTTTTTTGCTCGAAGAAAATGTGTGTATGTTTTGTGGGGGAAAAAACAAGAAACAAGAAACCAGGAGGAGAAGAAATGAGAAAAAAAAAAAAGGGAAGTCGGAGTGCTTACCGCTAATTAATTCATTTCATTATGTTGATCATATATGTGTAATGTGTTCTTGAGCCTATGCTTTATTCTAGTTCTGGTTGTAATCTTAGTGACATAGAATGAGGCCTGAAACTATCGTTGTCAATGCACCATGTTAGGCAATGTATAGCTAACCATGCAGCCAGGCATTATTTCTTTGTGCACGATTGCTTCTGGAGCTGAAATTTGCTAATGAAACTGGCAATCATTTTGATTTTGGAGAAAGTCCTTTTTACTTTACTGGCATTGATGTCTGACTTCAATCTGAAACAGGCAAGGCAATAATGCCATCTCAAGAAGACAAAAACTTATCAATCACATATAGTTCTTGCCTCTGCAGATTACTTATTTAATTAGAAATGGGCCTTATGATGTCCAGATTAGGGTTTGATCATATGCATAGCAAGAAATTCTTCAATTCTGAACCGTTTCAATTTTAAGAGACTAACCTTATTCTAATTTGGATATCAGTAATTAAAGATCATTATGAGCTAAGTGCACTATCCTTTTCACCCATCTGTGCCATTTGTAATTTAGCCCCTGCAAAGCAAAGGAAGGGGAAATACATGTGCCTTTCTCTTGTCATGTTAACTAGAAAGAAGCTATCTCAAGTCTCCACCAGAAATATTCTTTATATATGTTCATGGAAATGCTATGTATGAAGCTCACCTGTCAAAAAGCTCAATTCCATGGCATCTCTTGTATATATAACCACAGAAAAAACGGTTTGTCAAAATCACTTCTGGTTTGGGAGATCACAAGCATTGAATTTGTGCAATCCACTAGCACAGGACCCCTTCATTGAAGATTGGAAAGAACTAGATCTGCACGACCTACAACTCCTTGAGCCCAAGACTGGAGACTTTGGGGTCCAAGCACTGGGCGGTTTAGGGCTTTGAGAAAACATTGGGCTAGGGTTGGCCTAAAATAAATCATGGCTGAGGGGCTTGTGTTAAGTTTGCTCTAAAATAAAACAAAACGAAATTCCTAGTCAATTGATGTGTGACGTGGGCCTCGCCTTCCTTACCGAACCTCATGCTTTACTTTGAATTTATTGACCCAACTCAACTATAAGTGAACATTGTATAACTAACTTTCCCGCCGGCACCATTATAAAGTATTTTGAAGTGTGGGAGTGATTATATTTTAAATTATTTTTAATATTATATTAAAAAAATTTATAAATATTAAAAAATTAATTTAAAATAAAAAAATTATTTTTTTAAAAAAAATTGAAATATATAAACAAAAAGGTTATTAATCTTCTGACATTAGCTTCTGGTTTCTCTTATTCTATTTTTCTTCGTTCAAGGCTGTGAAATTATGCTAGAATCACCTGTGAAATTATATTTTGCTAGAATCACCTGTTAAATTATGAATTATATTATGTTCAAGTTTCTCAGATCAGATTATGTTCCTTAAACTGTGTTTAAAAGCTTATTGATGGTAATGTTACTAATGGAAGTACAGGTAAAGTGGTATATTTTCATAAGAAGTCCTCGTAAAAGTACCCATTTTATTGATAGTTCGAAACTAAATCCATTTTATCATCTTATGCAATGTCTTGCAAAAGGAAACTTACTGTACTTCCATGGAAATTTATTTTGATCTTTCTCATGATGAAAGACGGTGACTTGTTTCTGGTAGAATATGCGTATTAGTATAAAAGAAACATGTCGACCTAAAATTAAATTTTAATTATTAGGTAAAATTTTAAGATTTATATTACTTTTTAGCATATTTTTTGAGCTTGTAATTTTTGCACGGGTTATTAATTTATACTATTAATTAATTTTAATTAAAATAGAGAATAAGAATACTGAAATTTGAATTTATAATTATTTGGTAATTAAAATTTTAATAATATATTAAAAAACTATTTAAATTTAAAAATTTAAATTGTAATAAAGAGAATGGGTCAAGATTCTTGTCTGTGGATGGAAGTGGAGATAAAGCAATTCTGACGGAGGTAAAAGTCACCTCGGAAAGGAGGTTCTGATGAAAGTGATGAGTTAAGATGTGTATTTACCAAACTCTAGCTCTTGTTACAGTGCTTCCTTTTGTTTTGTTTTTTGTGAGTAAGATCAAAACTCTCATGTGGAAGGAGACAGTAGCTGCATGTTAACGACAATAGCATGATTGAATCGTAGTTAAATCCCAAACAAAAATGAAGAAATTGTTGGTTTGATCCATGATAACAGTGGGAAACAATGCTTTGAACTTGCTTTATGTTCCAACTATTTTACGATTTGCTTTTCATAGAAAGGTAAAATGCCAGAAACAATATTATAAGGCTCTGAATTATCCTCATTTGATTCTTTCTTCCTTTTGTTTTCTTACAGGGTGAAATTCCGGAGTGCTGTCTTTTTGCTTTGAGAAGTCATTGTTTAAAGGAAAAGATGACAAGATAAGAATCTTTTGCCTTGTGAAACTCCAAATGCTGTACAGCTAGAATTTTAAAGAGAATGGGCCAGGAACAAATTCTTGCCTTCTCTGTTCAAACTCATATTATGTTCTTTTCTTCTTTTTAATGTTCTTCACTTCAAGTCCAAGTTAGATTAATTTTCTTTATTCCAAAGAGTGATAAATTGTTTGGTCCTTCTGTATTTCTATTTTCCATAACCAATCTTGTGTTTCCATAAAAATTTCCTGATCATATTTAAAGCCCTTCTGCACTTCTCTTTTCCATTAACAATCTTGTGTTTCCGTTAAAATTTCCATTCTCATCTCCATAACCAATCTTGCGATTTCAGTTGTTACCAAGACCCAGATTTTCCAAAGCAAAACAGGCCATGGCTGATGCAATTGTTTCTGCTCTTGTGAGTCCAATCCTGGAGAACTTGAGCTTGCAGGCTCTCAAAGAGGCTGGGCTTGCTTGGGGCCTTGACACCGAGCTTGAGAATCTCGAAAGCACCTTCGCAATTGTTCAAGCTGTGCTCCAGGATGCAGAGGAGAAGCAATGGAAGAACAAGGCTTTAGAGATTTGGTTAAGACGCCTCAAGGATGCAGCTTATGATGTTGATGATGTGCTGGATGACTTTGCAATTGAAGCTCGAAGGCATCGGCTGCAAAAAGATCTAAAAAATCGACTACGATCCTTCTTTTCTCTTGATCATAATCCACTTATTTTTCGATTGAAAATGGCGCATAAGTTGAAAAATGTGAGAGAGAAACTGGATGTCATTGCCAATGAGAACAAAAAGTTCGAGCTAACAACACGAGTTGGGGACGTAGCAGCAGATTGGCGGCTTACAAGCTCAGTCGTGAATGAATCAGAAATTTATGGAAGAGGCAAGGAGAAAGAGGAACTAATCAACATGCTGCTCACTACTTCAGGTGATCTCCCTATTCATGCTATAAGGGGGATGGGGGGGCTGGGTAAAACAACACTTGTTCAACTGGTCTTCAATGAAGAAAGTGTTAAACAGCAATTCAGTTTGAGGATCTGGGTGTGTGTATCTACTGATTTCGATCTCAGAAGATTAACAAGAGCCATCATAGAGTCCATTGATGGTTCCCCTTGTGGTCTTCAAGAATTGGATCCCTTGCAACAATGCCTCCAACAGAAGTTAAATGGAAAGAAGTTTTTGCTTGTATTGGATGATGTGTGGGATGATTATGGTGATAGGTGGAATAAATTGAAGGAGGTATTAAGGTGTGGAGCTAAAGGTAGTGCTGTCATAGTAACTACGCGTATTGAGATGGTTGCTCTTAGAATGGCAACAGCTTTTGTCAAGCACATGGGGAGATTGTCTGAAGAAGATTCTTGGCAGTTGTTTCAACAGCTTGCATTCGGGATGAGAAGGAAAGAGGAGCGGGCACACCTGGAAGCCATTGGAGTATCAATAGTGAAGAAGTGTGGTGGTGTTCCTTTAGCTATAAAGGCACTCGGGAACCTAATGCGGCTGAAAGAAAGTGAAGATCAGTGGATAGCTGTCAAAGAAAGTGAGATTTGGGATCTAAGAGAAGACGCAAGCGAGATCTTACCTGCTTTGAGGTTGAGTTACACTAATCTATCACCACATTTGAAGCAATGCTTTGCGTATTGCGCTATATTTCCAAAAGATCACGTGATGAGGAGGGAGGAGCTGCTTGCTTTGTGGATGGCAAATGGCTTTATTTCTTGCAGAAGAGAAATGGATTTGCACGTCATGGGCATTGAGATATTCAATGAACTAGTGGGAAGGTCATTTCTGCAAGAGGTCGAGGATGATAGATTTGGCAACATAACATGTAAAATGCATGATCTTATGCATGATCTTGCACAATCCATTGCAGCACAAGAATGCTATATGAGTACGGAAGGCGATGGGAGGTTGGAAATTCCTAAAACTGCCCGTCATGTAGCTTTTTATAACAAATCAGTAGATTCGTCTTCTGAAGTTCTCAAGGTCCTTTCACTTCGCTCACTTCTTTTGAGGAATGATGCTCTTCGGAATGAATGGGGAAAGTTTCCTGGTCAAAAACATCGAGCCCTGAGTTTAAGAAATGTCCGTGTGGAGAAATTACCGAAGTCAATTTGTGATTTGAAACATCTAAGGTATCTAGATGTATCAGGCTCCGAGTTCAAAACACTGCCTGAAAGTATAACCTCACTCCAAAACCTCCAGACACTAGATTTGAGATATTGCAGAGAACTCATCCAATTACCAAAAGGTATGAAGCACATGAAAAGTCTTGTCTATCTTGACATAACGGGTTGTTATTCACTTCGATTTATGCCTGTTGGAATGGGGCAATTGATATTCCTGCGAAAACTTACCCTGTTCATTGTGGGTGGAGAGAATGGTCGTCGCATAAATGAGCTGGAAGGGCAGAATAATCTTGCTGGTGAATTGAGTATCACAGATCTTGTGAATGTTAAGAATTTAAAAGATGCGACAAGTGCCAATTTGAAGTTTAAGACAGCTCTTTCATCACTGGATTTATCTTGGCATGAGAATGGGAATGGGAATGGGAATGGAACAACAAGTGTTATTCAGGAAAATAGCGAGGAGGTCCTTGATGGGCTTCAACCTCCTTCAAAATTGAAGAGGTTGACGATATTGGGATACAGAGGTTCAAAATTTCCAAATTGGATGATGAACTTGAACATGACGCTACCAAATCTGGTAGAGATGGAGCTATCAGCATGTCCCAACTGTGAACAACTTCCACCATTGGGCAAACTACAGTTCCTCAAAAATCTTGTATTACTTGGAATGGATGGTGTGAAGAGTATTGACAGCAATGTGTATGGAGATGGGCAAAATCCATTCTCATCTTTGGAGACGCTGACTTTCTATTCAATGGAGGGATTAGAGCAATGGGCTGCGTGTACCTTTCCTCGCCTTCGAGAGTTGGAGATACGTTATTGCCCTGTGTTGAACGAAATACCAATTATACCCTCCGTCAAATCAGTACATATCGATGTTGGTAAGGATTCATTACTGAGGTCAGTTAGGAATCTCACTTCCATCACTTCTCTTTGGATTAGAGAGATTCCAAATGTGAGGGAGCTTCCGGATGGGTTTTTGCAAAATCATACCCTCCTTGAAAGCTTAGATATTATTAGGATGCGAGATCTGGAGTCTTTGTCAAATAGGGTATTAGATAACCTTTCTGCTCTTAAAAGGTTGACTATTAATTTTTGCGGGAAACTTGAAAGCTTGCCAGAGGAAGGTCTTCGTAACCTCAATTCCTTGGAGTTTTTAACGATAGGATTTTGTGGAAGATTAAATTGTCTGCCAATGGATGGGCTGTGTGGCTTATCTTCTCTTCGCTACTTATCTGTTGGAAATTGTGATAAATTCACATCTCTATCAGAGGGCGTGAGGCATCTGACGGCACTTGAGGATTTGGAGCTTGATTTCTGTCCAGAGCTGAATTCATTGCCAGAGAGTATCCAACATCTCACTTCTCTCAAATCTCTATACATTTTGGGTTGTCCAAACTTGAAGAAAAGGTGTGAGAAAGATTTAGGAGATGACTGGCCTAAGATAGCTCACATTCCTAAGATTAGAATCAATTAAAATTGATATGCAAAGTTTGTAATGAGAATAAAATATATTTGTTCGTAGTTTTAATTTGTTGTAATTGTTTAAATAATTGTCTCAAATTGATTGTTGTTTTATTCTTCATATAAATGTGTAAAAATGATTGGTTCATTATTTGTTTTAATTGAAACTTGTTTTACTACTACTGTAATAAGTAGTTTTTTTCCTTAACACTACGAACAAAAACTTGTATAAGAAAATTAGAGAGACGTAATTTTCAAAACTTCTCATAAAATTAAGCCAATTAAGTATTTTTTGTTACTTCAAAACAAAACTTGTATAAGAAAGAAAATCAACTGTTGAGGTTTCTCAACTAAAATATCAAAATCTCATAAACATCCTTTTAGCCTTTGTGAAGACGTTATTTTACTTAATTAATTGAAACTAAAAATATTTTGCGTGTTTTGTCATTCAAGATCGCCGTGAACAAATAAGGGTTTATCAGCAAACAAAAAAAAAAAAAACTCAACAGATTTCAAATTCAAAATAATATTACAATCCAATTAACAAAATCCCTTAACTTAAATAAAGGGCACATCACATCAAATCAATAATTGAAAAAAAAAACATAAAAATATATTGCAAAAGGAAACTTATCTTATTTCCATGGAAATATATTTTGATCTTTCCCACAATGAAAACTGCGTGTTTGTAAAAAAAAAATATTTTAATCTAAAAATTTAAATTGTTATATGAAATTTTAAAATATAATTTATATTATTTTTTAAAATATATTTTTTATGATTAATTAATTTTAATTAGAAAAAAAATAAAAATAGTAAAATTTGATTTTTAACATTAAAGCTTTAACTCAATATTAAATAATTATCTAAACAAAAAAATTTATACCATTAAATAATACTTTAAAATATTATTTATATTATTTTTTAAAACTTTTCAGCCACACGATCGAAAGCTCGCAAAAGGAAATGATTATAGTGGGCCCCACATTCCCATCCAATGTTCTAAAGGTTCTAGCTGCAAGTTTCATGCTTTGCCCTGTTTTAATGAGGATATATTCTGAATTTCGTTTTAGAAAAGCTTTATTTTATTTTGTGTTTTTTTTAAGAAAAGGTTATAATGTAAAACTTGATGGAACTTCTATTAGATAAAAAATAATAGGAAAAAACTTCATCCTCAATACAATTTTTATTTAATAAAATGTTGTTTTGGGCAAGATTTCTGTAATTGTTCAAAATTGAAGAAGAGGTATAAGAAATTGTTCAAAATTGAAGAAGAGGTGTAAGAAAAAGGGAGGAGAGGACATATATGGTGTCGCACGTCGGAAAACACCCGCGAGCGGCGTCCCCGTCCTGGCGATGGCGGTTTTTCTCTCTCTGTTATTGGAATTGATTTTGGAGTCGCCACCTAGTATTTAATTGAGGGTTACTAGGAAACCCAAGTTGACTGGTCTTGTCAGAGATTCGAGGGTAAGGGACCGATTGTGGTTAGGGAAGGTATTAGCACCCCTAACGCACCCTACTCGAGGTAAGGCGCCGTGGGTGTGATGTGTTAAAGAAGTTTTAAAAATTTTGTCTTTTCATCGGAATTTAGAAATACAACTTTCGTACAAGTTTGTATTTCTACACCGTGATCCAATCAAAATATTAAATCCTTCTTTATTCTTTTGCCGTCTCCTTATAAAAAGATCCCTGAAATAAATACAAACATGCATTCTTGTTTTTTTTCTTTTGCTTTCTTTATTTTTTATAATTCAATAACATAATAAAAAAAATACAAGCACAAACACATATTTTTTTTATTATATTTTTTTTCTTCTGTTTTCTTTTTTTTTCTTCTTTTTTTTCTTTTTTACATCCATAATACAAATTACAGAATATTCAAAATTAAACAAAGTTTACAAATCAGTCCCCCAAAACTCCAGAATTGCAAAGGAACCCTTCTGCACAGGAATTGGGCGCATGAACAGTGGCGGCGCGTGTTCCAACGCGCCACCACCACTAGCGGCGCGTGGGCTCACGCGCCGCCAGAAAACAATTGGCCGGAACTGGCTTCTTCTCCTCTCCTCTTCCTCGCCGGCAGTAACACCTTGACCTGTAAAAACACCCAAATCACAAGCAAGTTTCCAGTTTATTTTAGCCTTTTATTTTTCGTTTTTTTGTTCTGTTTTTTTCAAGATCTGCTTCTCTCGGGTCGGTTCCTTCCGATTCTGGTGGCTGCTCCTTCTGCCGGTGGCAGATCTGGTGGCGGAGCTGAGGAACGGCTGGGTTCGCTGGCTTGTGGGTTGCTGTTGTTGGAGGCCGATCTGTGAAGAAAAGAGCCGCTGTGGGAACTGGTGTGGACAGCGCTGCTCAGCCGAACAAGGAGGCGACGAGGAGACCGAAGGAGAAGAGGATTCGTTGATATGGGGGAGCTGGGTCTCGGTTTGGTGTAGGGAGACGGCGCTGCTGCACAGGGGGGCGCCGTCGCTGCTGGTTGCTGTGAGGGAGAGGGAGGCTTCGCTTCGATTTTGGCCCGAGAGAGAGGGGAAGCCTCGCGTTGGCCGGTTGATGGTGGGTTTCTCCGGGTGTGGGCGGCCGTTGATGGAGACGAACCGCGCCGAGAGGAGGAGAAGGAAGTGTTTCCTGGGCGCAGGGAGCAGCTGCGGGTCTGTGGGCACAGCCGTGTGTGGGTCGGAGTTGGAGACGGCGCCGCTGAGGGGAAGGCTTCGGTGCTGAAGGTTGAAGACGCTGGGGAAGGGAAGATGAGGGAAGGAGCTGGCCGAGAGAGGGAGATAAGGAAATGAAGGTCATGTGTGAGGGAGAGCCTTGTGTGCGGTGGAAAAGGGGAGAAGAACGGGGACGGGCTGAGCGGGAGGAAGCAACCGGGACAAAAGGGCGGCGGCCGCGGGTTGAAAGGAAGAAGATTAAATGTTTTAGGGTTAGGTTTTTTGTATTTTTTCTGATGTTGTCAAAATTGCCCCCCTCAGGTTTTGAGTTAAGGGCTGCTATTTATAGGCATAATAGTTTTTCGGGCTTCAAAATTGGTCCCCCAAGTTTTGTGTTTGGCCCCCTAATTTCAATTGATTCACTTGGTAAAAATTAAATTGGATCTCTCAAAATTCTGATCTTTTCAATTAAGTCCAAATTAGCTCCCAAACTTAATTTTCACCAATTAAGCCCTCCAATTAATTTTGACCCGCTTAAAGTATAATTAAGTCCTTGCACTTAATTAACTCCCTCAATTGGACCCAAATTAATTCTTGAACATAATTAAAATTCAATTTGGCCCATGATTAAATCAAATTGGCCCATTAAAAAATTAATTATGTCATTGGACTTAATTTTCATGCAAATTCGTCCAATACTCATTTAATTTGACCTTTGAATTTGCATTTTTCTATCTTTGGGCATAATAGGGTACAATTAGGCCTCCGAAAATTGCAGCTTGATTTTTGCCTATTTTTGCAGCCTTTCTTGGTCGGCTTTCTCCGCATTGCCACCTTTATTTTATTTTTTTGATTTTGATTTTTTTGGAAAAAAACGAATTTTGGGGAATCACCCAAAATTGGGTGATGACATATGGTATAGGCATGGAAGCCCCATTCATTTGACAAATAATTGCCACTATATATAAATGTTGAGAGATTTACTAACCAACAAGCAAATTCAAGTTGATAAATGTTGTCTTCAAATCATGAGTGTTCGGTAAGTTAGCATATTAAAAAAAAAAAAAACCTATAGATTTAACACTTCTTAATTAATCAATTAACTTTTTCTAATTTTATTAGAAGTTATTAATAGTTATTATATTTTCTATCTAATAAAAAATCTTATAAAAAATAAGAAGCATAACTTATTATTTATAAAAAAATTTAAAAAGCCCTATAAATTAGCAAAATATCAATTCCCCCCCCGAATAATATCTATATATTAATTCAGGATAATTTTAGAAATTAATTTAATCAAGTCCTTATTTTATTTTTCTAGGTCTAGAAATATAATCCATGTATTAATTATATTCTAGTCATTAATTATATTTTAGAAATTAACTTAATCAAGTTCTCAATCAAGTCATACTTAATTAAATCATCTCATTTTAATTTCTAGCTAATGGTTTTTAATGTGTGTGACCTATTAAGTTTCTAATATGTTGGCCCAAATAAAAATTATAATCATAATTAAATATGCCAAATAATTTAATTTATTATCAATTCAATAGTTGATTAATTTATATTTAAAAATCAAGTGCATCGTCTAGTAACATGTCATGTTCCTCTAAATATTAGAAAAGTCATTACTGGTTTGATTTAACATTTTAGTGACCGGTTTCTCAATGTAATTAATATACTTTCATCAATAATGTTTTAATTTCACATTAAAGAATGAAATATGTCTGCTATATTCAATCATGTTTATTCTTTATATAATAATAAGTGATTATTTGGATAATATCTGGATTGAAAATTTTTTAATCAATACTAATTTTTTAATCAATGTTTCAATTTCTTTCTTTTGGTGAAATTATTTGTATACGTTTTATTTAACATTGAGTTGCTATTATCTTGTACTTATGATTCTGCATAATACTGTTTGCTTGTCTTGTTTTATAAGTCATAAATATCTTCATTTCGAGGACAATTGTACTTATCATTTAGCTACTGCATGTTTTGGTGTAGCTTGATTACTTCCTATTTCTGGTGCAAATTCATCTCATCGAGAATCTGATACTCTAGTGCCTTTTTTGCCAATAACCATCTACATCTGATCATCCTCTACTGCTATGCTCTTTCAGATATTGTGATTGTTTTTATGTTTTTTATTATTATTATTGAACTCTGATTAATTTATACTGCTATATCGAGTCTTTATATCTATTATCAGGCATGGAATTAGAAATTGTCGATGGGAAGCAACACTACTTTATTCCACCCTCTTGATTATTATTTTTGTCCTGTACTTGAAAATTCTTCACATTTTCAATACTAAGTCAATGAGAAATGAAATAGGCTATGTAGTCATCAAGAAAGCAATTGAAAAGCTTGGTCTGAGGCATAAAGAACACATTTCAGCTTATGGAGAAGGGAAAGAGCAGAGACTCACTGGATGACACGAAACAGCTGATATAAATACTTTCAAATGGGTAAGAGGAAAATGAAACAATTTCCTTGCTGCGACACACAGAAAGATGTCTTGCATTAATTTCATTACATCTTGTGCGATTGACAGGGTGTTGCTAGCTAATCGCAGGCTGCCTTTCATGTTTGCCGCAACACAAAGAAAGAAGGAAAGGGGTGCTTTGAGGACAGAAGGCATGCTTCAAACTTGGATCCATATGTTGTGACTTCTGTCGCACGTCGGAAAACACCCGCGCGCCGTCCCCGTCCTGGCGATGGCGATTTTTGCTCTCTGTTATTGGAATTGGTTTGTTTAGGAGTCGCCACCTAGCATTTAATTGAGGGTTACTAGGAAACCCAGGTTGACTGGTCTTGTCAGAGATTCGCGGGTAAGGGACTGATTGTGGTTAGGGAAGGTGTTAGCACCCCTAACGCACCCTACCCGAGGTAAGCTTCATGGCTTTGATGTGTTAAAGAAGTTTTAAAAAATTTTGTTTTTTCATCGGATTTTAGAAATACAACTTCCGTACAAGTTTGTACTTCTACACCGTGATCCAATCAAAATATTAAATCCTTCTTTATTCTTTTGCCGTCTTGTTATAAAAAGATCCCTGAAATAAATACAAACATGCATTTTTTGGTTTTTTCTTTTTATAATTCAATAACATAATAAAAATACAAGGGCACACACACATTTTTTATTATATTATATTCTTTTCTTCTTTTGTTTTTTTTTTCTTTTTTACATCCATAATACAAATTACAGAATATTCAAAATTAAACAAAATTTACAAATCAGTCCCCCAAAACTCCGGAAATTGCACAGAACCCATACGCACGGGAATTGGGCGCATGAACGGTGGCGGCGCGTGGACCCACGCGCCGCCGGAAAACACAGAAACGGGCGATCTGGTTCGGCTTCTTCTTCCCTTCATTCCTCGCCGGCGTTGGTAGCCACTACCACCTGCAAAACAAAGCAAAACGCAACAACAAGCAGATTTTATTTTGTTCTATTTTTTAGATCTGTTCTCGGGTTCTTCCCGTTTTTCAAATCTGTTTCACTCTGTTCTCTCCAATTTTGGATCGGTAATCGGCTCCCTCCTGGTGGCTGCTCCTGCCGATGGCAAGTTCGGTGGAGCTGGATCCGTGGGCTATTGTCCATGGGCGCTGCTGCGACTGGCGGAGGAGCTGGAGGCCGGATCTGCCGTGGCCGAGAGGGAGGCTTCTGCTCTCTGATTTTTGGCCCGAGAGAGAGGGGAAGCTGTTGTTGGCCGGTTGATGGTGGGTTCGCTGGCCTGTGGGGTTCAGACGGAGGCGTCGATGGCGCCGTTTGTGGTCGGTTGCGAGAGGATGAAGAAGAGCCGAGGCCGCCTTGGCTTCGATGGAGGCCGGTCGGCGGTGGGTTGTTGGCTGTGTTGATAGAGGATGGCTTCGGGTGCGGGGAAGAAGGAGACGGTGGAAGTGTGGGTGGTGCTTGGTTTAGGGAAGGAGAAACCGAAGGAAAAACTTGGAAAAAGGGAGCGGCTTATGTGAAGGAGAATGGAGGGAGGAGGGCCGGTGACGGTGCCGGTTTGAGGGAAGAAGAAGGTCTTTAGTAACCGGCTGGAGAGGGAGAAGGAATGTGTGTTGGTTGCTTAGGAGAACCGGCTGAAAGAGGAAGAAAATTTCCACCGGGGGCGGCGGCTTAAGAAGAAGAGATTAAGTTTATTTTTTTTAGGGTTAGGTTTTTTCTTCTTTTTTTGTTGTCAAAAATGCCCCCCTAGATTTTGAGTTAAAGGCTGCTATTTATAGGCGAGTATTTTTTCGGGTCTCAAAATTGGTCCCCGAAGTTTTGTGTTTGGCCCCGATTTCAATTGATTCACTTGGTAAAAATTAAATTGGGTCTCTTAAAATTCTGATTTTTCAATTAAGTCCAAATTAAGCTCCCAAACTTAATTTTTCACCAATTAAGCCCTAAAATTAATTTGACCCGCTTAAAGTATAATTAAGTCATTGCACTTAATTAAATCCTTCAATTGGACCCCAAATTAATTCTTAAACATAATTAAAATTCAATTTGGCCCATGATTAAATCAAATTGGCCTATTAAAAATTTAATTATGTCATTAGACTTAATTTTTATGCAAATTCGTCCAATACTCATTTAATTTGACCTTTGAATTTGCATTTTTCTATTTTTGGGCATAACAAGTACAATTGGGCCTTGAAATTTTTCCGAAGATTGCAGCTTGATTTTCGCCTATTTTTGCAGCCTTTATTTTATTTTTTATTTTGATTTTTTTATTATTTTTTGGAAAAAAATGAATTTTGAGGAATCACCCAAAATTGGGTGATGACAGTTGCCCCCCTCTTTACAATGCTTATGGTAGAAAGTCTCGTAAGAGACTTTAGATAATAAGCGTTGTAAAGAAGAAAAAAAAGGATGAGATGTGATTGACTCATCTTGTTGAGGAATGATGAATCCTCTTGAGGGTTAGAAAGCGCACTCGAAAGGAGGTAGGGTTAGAAAGACACACTACCTAAAAGGTCGGGACTCGAAGGAGCTCTTAAAAAGAGCGAGGGGTTGGACAACGCACTACCTAAGAGGTGAGGGCTCGAAGGCACATTCAAAAGAGGAGGTATGGTTAGAAAACTCACTACCTAAGATGGTTGATGGCTTGGAGGCACACTAAAAAGGAGGTAAGGTTGGAAAACACACTACCTAAGGTGATTGTTGGCTCTAAGGCACATTAAAAAGGAGGTATGGTTAGAAAACTCACTACCTAAGATGGTTGATGGCTCGAAGGCACATTAA
Source organism: Populus x sibirica (assembly GCA_019202695.1). NCBI lineage: Eukaryota > Viridiplantae > Streptophyta > Magnoliopsida > Malpighiales > Salicaceae > Populus > Populus x sibirica. The sequence goes on along the minus strand of JAGMVL010000526.1, from coordinate 740,862 downwards.
AAAGGAGGTATGGTTGGAAAACACACTACCTAAGATGGTTGAAGGCTCGAAGGCACATTAAAAAGAAGGTAGATAGGGCTAGGAAGCATACTATCTAAAATGTGAGGGCTCGAAAGCTCATTCAAAAAAGGAAGTAGGGTTAGAAAACACACTACCTAAGGTGTGAGGGCACGAAGGCCCACTTAAAAAAAATGGAGGCAAGGTTAGAAAACACACTACCTAAGATGTGATGGCTCGAAGGCACATTAAAAAGGAGGTATGGTTGGAAAACACACTACCTAAGGTGTGAGGGCTCGAAGGCACACTTAAAAAGGAAATAGGGTTGGAAAACACGCTACCTAAGGTGTGAGGGCACGAAGGCCCACTTAAAAATAGAGGCAAGGTTAGAAAACACACTACCTAAAGTGTGAGGGCACGAAGGCCCACTTGAAAAAAGGAGGTAGGGTTAAAGAACACACTACCTAAGATGTGAGGGCACGAATGCCCACTTAAAAATGGAGGCAAGGTTAGAAAACACACTACCTAAGGTGTGAGGGCTCGAAGGCCAATTCGAAAAAAGGAGGTAGATAGGGCTAGAAAGCATACTATCTAAATGTGAGGGCTTGAAGGCCCACTCAAAAAGGAGGTGTGAGGGCTCGAAAGCCCACTAAAAGGGAGGCAGATAGGGTTAGAAAGCATACTACCTAAATGGTGAGGGCTTAACAGCCCGCTCAATCAAGAGGTGATGGTGAGACACTGATCTGTCAAAGATGAAAGTAATGCATCATGATCAATATGCATGTATACTTACCTGAGAAATGTAGGTCCCCTTTCTTCATGGAGTTCCCTTTTTTACATGGAGTTCTCTTTTCTTCATGGAGTTCTCATTTTCTCAAAAGTTTGAGTCTCTGATAGTAAGCTTCGATGGCTCTTTTCGCTCTTGCTTACTCGAGTCATATCTTGTGATCTTGACCACTTGGAAGGACTTGATATCATCATACTTCTTTGTCCTCCGCCCTTTTATCTCAAAAGTTGCCAATTTTGCCCAACATTTTTCCTAGAAAGGGAAAAAGGAATCATTGAGCCGACTCTACCAGATGTTTTTGATTGCCCTCCAACTTGATCATGCCCCAAAGTATTCAAATCAGGTTTGGGGATGAGGCTATGTGAAAGAAGGTTTGGTAATATACAAGGAGTTGTTTTCATGCAGAATTTTTGGAATTTCAAAGCTATTCCAGATGTCGCACGTCGGAAAACACCCCGCGCGCGGCGTCGTCCCGTCCTGGCGATGGCGGTTTTTTGCTCTCTGTTATTGGAATTGATTTTGTTTGGAGTCGCCACCTAGTATTTAATTGAGGGTTACTAGGAAACCCGGGTTGACTGGTCTTGTCGAGAGATTCACGGGTAAGGGACTGGTTGTGATTAGGGAAGGTATTAGCACCCCTAACGCACCCTACCCGAGGTAAGTTGCTTCGTGGTTTGTGATGTGTTAAAGAAGTTATAAAAATTTTGTTTTTTCATCGGATTTTAGAAATACAACTTCCGTACAAGTTTGTACTTCTACACCGTGATCCAATCAAAATATTAAATCCTTCTTTATTCTTTTGCCGTCTCATCCTGAAAGGATTCCTGAAATAAATACAAACATGCATTTTTCTTTTTCTTTTTCTTTTTCAATTTTTTTTTCTTTTTCTCTCTTTTTTTTCATCCACAATTACAAATTATAATATTCAAAAATAAATAAAAATTACATCAAATAATCCAAATTTTACAAAACAGTCCTCAAAACTCCGAAAATTGCAAGGAACCCTTCGCACGGGAATTGGAGCGAGAAGCAACGGCGGCGCGTGTTCCAACGCGCCACCGCCAACGGCGGCGCGTGGGGTCCACGCGCCACCACCCATGAAGACGGCGGGAGCTACCGGGATCGGGACTCTCTTCCTCTCCTCTGCCTCCCTGCACCGGCGGTGACTCAGAAAAACAACAAAATCCACAACAACCAATTGATTTTAGTTTTTTGTTTCCTTTGTTTCGTTTTGTAAAATGCTTTTCTTTGTAGATCCGTGTCCTCTCGCTCGCCTTCTTCTCCCCTGTTCTTGTTCCATGTACCGGCGGCGTCAAGGAGGAGCGCCGGAGGCCGAGAGGGGGAAGAACGGTGGCTGAGAGGGAGGATTGGCTGCTGCTGCTGGTGGCCGGTCTGTGGTGGGGAGGAGCGGCTGGGTCATTGTGGTGCTCGCCGGAGGCCGGCGTTGAGCTGCGCGCTTCGCCGCTCTTGGTGGAGAAGATGGGGCGGCGCAGCTGGAATAGGAAGAGCAGGAGAAGAAGGAGACGGTGGCTGGGAGAGAGAGGGGTGAGCGTGTGTGGTTCTCCTGGTGCGTGGCTGAGGAAGAGAGTGGGGGTTGTCTTGTGTTCTTTGGCCGGCCAGAAGAAGGAAAAATCGCCAAAAACCAAAGGGAAAGGGGGCGCCGGTCTGTTTGGTTTTCCTTGAGCGGCGGCTTGGTTTGAGAAGAAGATTGCGGTGGGTTTGAGGGAAGAAGAAGGTCTTGGAACAAGGCCGGGTACCTGTCTTTGGAAGGAGAATCTGCCGTGGCCAGCTGAAGAGAACACAAAACCGAAAATCCAACCAAGAACGGGGGGCCGGCGGCTGCTCTTGGAGAAGAAGGATAAAATTCTTTAGGGTTAGGTTTTTCTTGTTTTTTTTTTTTGTCAAAAATGCCCCCCCGGGTTTTGAGTCAAAGGTTGCTATTTATAGGCAGAGTATTTTTTCGGGTCTCAAAATTGGTCCCTGAAGTTTTGTGTTTGGCCCCTGATTTCAATTGATTCACTTGGTAAAAATTAAATTGGGTCTCTTAAATTCCGATCTTTTCAATTAAGTCCAAATTAAGCTCCCAAACTTAATTTTCACCAATTAAGCCCTCCAATTAATTTTGACCCGCTTAAAGTATAATTAAGTATTTGCACTTAATTAACTCCTTCAATTGGACCTAAATTAATTCTTAAACATAATTAAAATTCAATTTGGCCCATGATTAAATCAAATTGGCCCATTAAAAATTTAATTATATCATTGGACTTAATTTTTATGCAAATTCGTCCAATACTCATTTAATTTGACCTTTGAATTTGCATTTTTATATCTTTGGGCATAATAGGGTACAATTAGGCCTCCGAAAATTGCAGCTTGATTTTTGCCTATTTTTGCAGCCTTTCTTGGTCAGCTTTCTCCGCATTGCCAGCCTTTATTTTATTTTTTTGATTTTGATTTTTTTTTTATTATTATTTTGGGGAAAAAAACGAATTTTGGGGAATCACCCAAAATTGGGTGATGACAGTTGCCCCCCTCTTTACAATGCTTACGGTAGAAAGTCTCGTAAGAGACTTTAGATAGTAAGCATTGTAAAGAAGAAAAACAAGGATGAGATATGATTGACTCATCTTGTTGAGGAATGATGAATCCTCTTGAGGGTTAGAAAGCGCACTCGAAAGGAGGTAGGGTTAGAAAGACACACTACCTAAAAGGTCGGGACTCGAAGGAGCTCTTAAAAAGAGGCGGGGTTGGACAACGCACTACCTAAGAGGTGAGGGCTCGAAGGCACATTCAAAAGAGGAGGCAGAGTTAGAAAACTCACTACCTAAGATGGTGGATGGCCCTAAGGCGCACTTAAAAAGAGGCAGGGTTGAAAAACACACTACCTAAGGTGGTTGGTGGCTCGAAGGCACACTAAAAGGAGGCAGGGTTAGAAAACTTACTACCTAAGATGGTTGATGGCTCGAAGGCCCACTAAAAAGGAGGCATGGTTGGAAAACACACTACCTAAGGTGATTGATGGCTCGAAGGCACATTAAAAAGAAGAGGTATGGTTAGAAAACTCACTACCTAAGATGGTTGATGGCTCGAAGGCACACTAAAAAGGAGGTATGGTTGGAAAACACACTACCTAAGGTGATTGTTGGCTCTAAGGCGCACTTAAAAGAGGAGGTATGGTTAGAAAACTCACTACCTAAGATGTGAGGGCTCGAAGGCCCACTAAAAAGAAGGTAGATAGGGCTAGGAAGCATACTATCTAAAATGTGAGGGCTCGAAAGCTCATTCAAAAAAGGAAGTAGGGTTAGAAAACACACTACCTAAGGTGTGATGGCTTGAAGGCACATTAAAAAGGAGGTATGGTTGGAAAACACACTACCTAAGGTGGTTGATGGCTCGAAGGCACATTAAAAAGAAGGTATGGTTGGAAAACACACTACCTAAGGTGATTGTTGGCTCTAAGGCGCACCTAAAAGAGGAGGTATGGTTAAAAAACTCACTACCTAAAATGGTTGATGGCTCGAAGGCACATTAAAAAGGAGGTATGGTTGGAAAACACACTACCTAAGGTGATTGTTGGCTCTAAGGCGCACTTACAAGGAGGTATGGTTGGAAAACACACTACCTAAGATGTGATGGCTCGAAGGCACATTAGTGATGGCTCGAAGGCACAATAAAAAGGAGGTATGGTTGGAAAACACACTACCTAAGATGTGAAGGCTCGAAAGCACATTAAAAAGGAGGTAAGGTTGGAAAACACACTACCTAAGGTGTGAGGGCTCGAAGGCCCACTCAAAAGAGGAGGTATGGTTGGAAAACACACTACCTAAAGTGGTTGGTGGCTCTAAGGCGCCCTAAAGAGGGGGTAGAGTTGGAAAATGCACTACCTAAGGTGGTTGATGGCTCTAAGGCACACTTAAAAAGAAGGAGGCAGGGTTGGAAAACACACTACCTAAGGTGGTTGATGGCTCTAAGGCGCACTTAAAAAGAAGGAGGCAGGGTTGGAAAACACACTACCTAAGGTGGTTGGTGGCTCTAAGGCGCACTAAAAAGGAGGTATGGTTGGAAAACACGCTACCTAAGGTGTGAAGGCTTGAAAGCACATTAAAAAGGAGGTAGGTTTGGAAAACACGCTACCTAAGGTGTTTGAAGGCTCTAAGGCGCACTCAAAAGGAAGTAGGGCTCGAAAGCCCACTCGAAAGAGGAGGTAGGGTTAGAGGATACGCTACCTAAGATGTGAGGGCACGAAGGCCCACTTAAAAATGGAGGCAAGGTTAGAAAACACACTACCTAAGAGGTGAGGGCTTGAAAGCCCACTCGAAAAAGGAAGTAGGGTTAGAAAACACACTACCTAAGAGGTGAGGGCTCGAAAGCCCACTCAAAAGAGGAGGTATGGTTGGAAAACACACTACCTAAGATGTGAGGGCTCGAAAGCCCACTAAAAATGAGGTATGGTTGGAAAACACACTACCTAAGATGTGAGGGCTCGAAAGCCCACTAAAAATGAGGTATGGTTGGAAAACACACTACCTAAGATGTGAGGGCTCGAAAGCCCACTAAAAAGGAGGTAAGGTTGGAAAACACGCTACCTAAGGTGTGAAGGCTTGAAAGCACATTAAAAAGGATGTAGGTTTGGAAAACACGCTACCTAAGGTGTTTGAAGGCTCTAAGGCGCACTCAAAAGGAAGTAGGGCTCGAAAGCCCACTCGAAAGAGGAGGTAGGGTTAGAGGATACGCTACCTAAGATGTGAGGGCACGAAGGCCCACTTAAAAATGGAGGCAAGGTTAGAAAACACACTACCTAAGAGGTGAGGGCTCGAAAGCCCACTCGAAAAAGGAAGTAGGGTTAGAAAACACGCTACCTAAGAGGTGAGGGCTCGAAAGCCCACTCAAAAGAGGAGGTATGGTTGGAAAACACACTACCTAAGATGTGAGGGCTCGAAAGCCCACTAAAAATGAGGTATGGTTGGAAAACACACTACCTAAGATGTGAGGGCTCGAAAGCCCACTAAAAATGAGGTATGGTTGGAAAACACACTACCTAAGATGTAAGGGCTCGAAAGCCCACTAAAAAGGAGGTAAGGTTGGAAAACACGCTACCTAAGGTGTGAAGGCTTGAAAGCACATTAAAAAGGATGTAGGTTTGGAAAACACGCTACCTAAGGTGTTTGAAGGCTCTAAGGCGCACTCAAAAGGAAGTAGGGCTCGAAAGCCCACTCGAAAGAGGAGGTAGGGTTAGAGGATACGCTACCTAAGATGTGAGGGCACGAAGGCCCACTTAAAAATGGAGGCAAGGTTAGAAAACACACTACCTAAGAGGTGAGGGCTCGAAAGCCCACTCGAAAAAGGAAGTAGGGTTAGAAAACACGCTACCTAAGAGGTGAGGGCTCGAAAGCCCACTCAAAAGAGGAGGTATGGTTGGAAAACACACTACCTAAGATGTGAGGGCTCGAAAGCCCACTAAAAATGAGGTATGGTTGGAAAACACACTACCTAAGATGTGAGGGCTCGAAAGCCCACTAAAAATGAGGTATGGTTGGAAAACACACTACCTAAGATGTAAGGGCTCGAAAGCCCACTAAAAAGGAGGTAAGGTTGGAAAACACACTACCTAAGATGTGAGGGCTCGAAAGCCCACTAAAAAGTGGAGGCAAGGTTAGAAAACACACTACCTAAGGTGTGAGGGCACGAAGGCCCACTTAAAAAGAGGAGGTAATGGTGAGACACTGATCTGTCAAGGATGAAAGCAATGTATCATGATCAATATGCATGTATACTTACCTGAGAAATGTAGGTCCCCTTTTCTTCATGGTGTCTTCCTTTTCTCAAAAGTTTGAGTCTCTGATAGTAAGCTTTGATGGCTCTTTTCACTCTTGCTTACTCGAGTCACATCTTGTGATCTTGACCCTCGGGCGGACTTGATATCATCATACTTCTTTGTCCTCCGCCCCTTTATCTTAAGGGTTGCCAATTTTGCCCGACATTTTTCCTAGAAAGGGAAAAGGGAATCATAGAGCCGGCTCTACCAGATGTTTTTGATTGCCCCTAGCTTGATCATGCCCCAAAGTATTCAAATCAGGTTTGGGGATGAGGCTATGTGAAGGAAGATTTGGCTATTTACAAGGAGTTGTTTTCATGCAGAATTTTTGGAATTTCAAAGCTATTCCGCATACGTAAATCATTTTAATGTTTGTTCAAAGCAAACTCATTCCCGAAGAAATTCAAGTGATTCCTATGGAGAGGTTTTCAGAAGTGATGAAAACTTTTGGTTTTGATTTTGGTGAAAAACATGAAGTGACATTTGGTTGGTCACAAAAGATTGAGATTTCAATTTGGGGGTTATTGAGAACCGTCTTTCGACGAAAATGTGAAAAACACGAAGTGACATCTGGTTGGTCACAAAAGGTTTGAATTTTCAATTTGAGGATTATTGAGAACCGTCTTTCGACGGAAATGGGAAGAAGTGACATTCGGTTGGTCACGAAAGGTTGAAATGTCAATTTGAGGGTTATTGAGAACCGTCTTTCGACGGAAATGGGAAGAAGTGACATTCGGTTGGTCACAAAAGGTTGAAATTTTCAATTTGAGGATTATTGAGAACCGTTTTCAAAGCATTCATTTTATTTGCATGAATAATGATTTGGCTTGCATGAGAAAGCACTCGCCTACCGATCCGGATTGCTCGCCTTTGATCGAAAGGGCTTGACTAGGCACGTAATGTAGGCTTGGGCTCTTGGCTATGAAGAAAATGATATTTGTAGGCTCAAAAGGTGTTTAAGGGATTTTAAGACTAAGGATCACTAGTGCTTGTATCCCAAACTTTTTGTTCATACATTTCTGGACCTTGGATTTGATTTGTAAAATGGTCCACGGTGCCCCCCAGTGTTGGGCTTGGGCTCTTTCTCTTTGTTTTCTTCATTTGGTCTTGAGCATCATTGCATTGACCTTTTTTTATGCTCAGAATTTTGGATCCTTTGGATTTTTTTTTATGCCCCCCAGCTTTTGTATGGGCACCTTCGATGATTGAGAATTTTCTTTTATGCCCCCCAGTATTGTTTGGGCACTTTCAATCATTGAGGACTTTTTCGTACCCTCCAAGAGTTATTTGGGCACTTTCAATCATTGAGGATTTTTTTGCACTTGCCCCCTAGTGTAGGGTGTGATCCTAGTCAAGGTTATTTCCAAAAACACTACCAGGCTCAAAAAGGGACTGCAAAGGATATATTTCAGCCTTGTGAGAGGATTATCAAAGATGGCCTTTCTTCATCTCAAATGCATGCATTTAGGATCGGTAAGCCTTGCTTTCATGCGAGTATGCAGAGTGATTTCTCATTATTCATGCAAATAAAACCCAGCTTTAGAGTCACTTCATTGTGTTTTTGTTTTTTGGGTTTGAGTTTTCTAGGTGTATGGTTACCTCTCTAAGGAATCACCTAAATTTTCAGAACTTGTTTGTTTGAACAAACACCAACATGATTTCTGTTTTTGTACTAAACTTTGATTTCCCAAAAATCCTTGTGAAAACATGCATAGTTTTGGAAGAAAGGGAAAACACCAAAAAATTCTTGGTGCGAGTTGTAAGTACAAAGGTGTGCTCGGTATGTTATTTGCATGAACACAAAAAGAAAACACATGATTTTATTAACAGGAAAGGCTCATTGGACAAGGAAAATCTTGTGGAATTTTGAGTCAAATTACCGACAAAAACTGGAATAGGTTGAAAAAATCAAGAAACTTTTGCAGGCATGATCAAGCAGGGGTAGCAACGGCTCGCCATTTTGCGGTGCAACTCCCCTTCGGATTGTGTCAAGGCTTTTGATATTTTTTTTTGCGTAACAAGAACAGACTCCATTCTGCCACGGAGGTGCAATTCCCCTTCGGATTGGGTTTAGGCTCTTGACCATGTTTGCCCCCCAGTTTTTTTGGGCTGAGTTGTTGTTGGGGTTTGAACAAAGATGATAGGTCAGTTGGAAGGACCTTCACCAAAGGTATTTTTAAGTGTTTGCTCGAGTAAGCTAGAGGCGAGTCAAGCTTTTGTTCAGAGACTCCAACTCTTTTTGAAAATGGGTGCTGAGGCGAGCATGTTCTTTATCTCCAATGTTTTTTGCTCAAAATTGGGTGTTGCGCACTCGTAGGGGACCCACTTTTTATTCCGGTGCATGCATGAAAAAATATATGAACATGCAATCTATATGATGAACTTGCCCTTCGAGGGGTGACATATGATCGTCACTTTTGTATGATGAAACAAGAATATTGATTCTTGCTCAAACTCTACAATGAAAATTTTTGCAATGACGATCATTATATCACCCACAAGTCTTGAATTCAAGATGCTTCAAGAAGGGTTCACTCCGATGCAAATAAATGATAGCACATACAACCTCAGGACAGGTTCTATTCATTATGTGAACATGGGTGGGTTTTCTACCTGGTCTCAAAAGGGTCTATGAGCTGCCCAGTGACCACCTCTCATGAAGGCAGTATAGGGGTTTACAAGGAAAGGTTGGGCACCATGTGACCGCCATTACCGAGTAAACACTCAGCTCATAGTTGGATTTTCACAAATCTGAACCCCGACTGAAAGTCATGGGGCAGACCGCTACTCCCCTCCTAACTTAGAGGTTTGTGTGTGCTTTCAAAAATAAATACGGGTGATGCATGAAAAATTATAAAAATGCATGGATAAAATAAAACAAGACGAAAATGGCAAAATTTAAACACATTAAACACACAAAGCTTAGTCCAATGTTGTCGAAACAATACCTCCCCAGTGGAGTCGCCATTCTGTCGCACGTCGAAAAACACCCCGCGCGCGGCGTCGTCCCGTCCTGGCGATGGCGGTTTTTTGCTCTCTGTTATTGGAATTGATTTTGTTTGGAGTCGCCACCTAGTATTTAATTGAGGGTTACTAGGAAACCCGGGTTGACTGGTCTTGTCAGAGATTCACGGGTAAGGGACTGGTTGTGATTAGGGAAGGTATTAGCACCCCTAACGCACCCTACCTGAGGTAAGCTGCTTCGTGGCTGTGATGTGTTAAAGAAGTTATAAAAATTTTGTTTTTTCATCGGATTTTAGAAATACAACTTCCGTACAAGTTTGTACTTCTACACCGTGATCCAATCAAAATATTAAATCCTTCTTTATTCTTTTGTCGTCTCATCCTGAAAGGATTCCTGAAATAAATACAAACATGCATTTTTCTTTTTCTTTTTCTTTTTCAATTTTTTTTCTTTTTCTCTCTTTTTTTTACATCCACAATTACAAATTATAATATTCAAAAATAAATAAAAATTACATCAAATAATCCAAATTTTACAAAACAGTCCTCAAAACTCCGAAATTGCAAGGGAACCCTTCGCACAGAATTGGAGGCGAGAACAGTGGCGGCGCGTGTTCCAACGCGCCACCGCCATCGGCGGCGGTGGGGTCCACGCGCCACCACCCATGAAGACGGCGGGAGCTACCGGATCGGGACTCTCTTCCTCTCCTCTCGCCTCCCTGCACCGGCGGTGACACCGCAAAAACAACAAAATCCACAGGCAACCAATTGATTTTAGTTTTTTGTTTCCTTTGTTTCGTTTTGTAAAATCTGCTTTGCTGCAGATCCGTGTCCTCTGCTCGCCTTCTTCTCCCCTGTTCTTGTTCCATGTACTGGCGGCGTCAAGGAGGAGCGCCCGGAGGCCGGCGGCCGAGAGGGGGAAGAACGGTGGGCGAGAGGGAGGATCGGCTGCTGCTGCTGGTGGCCGGTCTGTGGTGGGGAGGAGCGGCTGCTGTTGTGGTGCTCGCTGGAGGCCGGCGTTGAGCTGCTGCTGCCGCTGCTCTTGGTGGAGAAGATGGGGCGGCGCAGCTGGAATAGGAAGAGCAGGAGAAGAAGGAGACGGTGGCTGGGAGAGAGAGGGGTGAGCGTGTGTGGTTCTCCTGGTGCGTGGCTGAGGAAGAGAGTGGGGGTTGTCTTGTGTTCTTTGGCCGGCCAGAAGAAGGAAAAATCTGCCAAAAACCAAAGGGAAAGGGGGCGCCGGTCTGTTTGGTTTTCCTTGAGCGGCGGCTTGGTTTGAGAAGAAGATTGCGGTGGGTTTGAGGGAAGAAGAAGGTCTTTGGAACAAGGCCGGTACCGCGCTTGGAAGGAGAATCTGCCGTGGCTGCTGAAGAGAACACAAAACCGAAAATCCAACCAAGAACAGGGGGGCGGCGGCTGCTCTTGGAGAAGAAGGATAAAATTCTTTAGGGTTAGGTTTTTCTTGTTTTTTTTGTTGTCAAAAATGCCCCCCTGTGTTTTGAGTTAAAGGCCGCTATTTATAGGCGAGTATTTTTTCGGGTCTCAAAATTGGTCCCGAAGTTTTGTGTTTGGCCCCCTGATTTCAATTGATTCACTTGGTAAAAATTAAATTGGGTCTCTTAAATTCCGATCTTTTCAATTAAGTCCAAATTAAGCTCCCAAACTTAATTTTCACCAATTAAGCCCTCCAATTAATTTTGACCCGCTTAAAGTATAATTAAGTATTTGCACTTAATTAACTCCTTCAATTGGACCTAAATTAATTCTTAAACATAATTAAAATTCAATTTGGCCCATGATTAAATCAAATTGGCCCATTAAAAATTTAATTATGTCATTGGACTTAATTTTTATGCAAATTCGTCCAATACTCATTTAATTTGACCTTTGAATTTGCATTTTTATATCTTTGGGCATAATAGGGTACAATTAGGCCTCCGAAAATTGCAACTTGATTTTTGCCTATTTTTGCAGCCTTTCTTGGTCAGCTTTCTCCGCATTGCCAGCCTTTATTTTATTTTTTTGATTTTGATTTTTTTTTTTTATTATTATTTTGGGGAAAAAACGAATTTTGGGGAATCACCCAAAATTGAGTGATGACACCAAATACAGAAATCATTTTGACATCGATTCAAAGCAGAACTCATTCGACAAAATTCAAGTGATTCCTATGGAGAGGTTTTCAAAAATGATGGAAACTTTTTGTTTTGATTTTGGTGAAAAATATGAAGTGACATTTGGATGGTCACAAAAGGTTGAAATTTCAATTTGGGGGTTATTGAGAACCGTCTTTCGACGAAAATGTGAAGAACACAGGGTGACATCTGGTTGGTCATAAAAGGTTGAAATTTCAATTTATGGGTTATTGAGAACCGTCTTTAAAGCATTCATTTTGTTTGCATGAATAATGATTTTGTTTCGCATGAAAAAGCACCGCCTACCGATCCGATTGCTCGCCTTTGATCGAAAGGGCTTGATTAGGCACGTAATGTAGGCTTGGGCTATTGGCTATGAAGAAAAATGATATTTGTAGGCTCAAAAGGTGTTTAAGGGACTTTAAGACTAAGGATCACTAGTGCTTGTATCCCAAACTCTTTTGTTCATACATTTATGGACCTTGGAATTGATTTGTAAAATGGTCCACGGTGCCCCCCAATGTTGGGCTTTTTCTTCTTTTGATTTTGAGCATCATTGCATTGGCTTTTTTTTGCTCAAAATTTTGGATCCTTTGGATTTTTCTGCATGCCCCCTAGCTTTGTATGGGCACCTTCGATGATTGAGAATTTTCTTTTATGCCCCCCAGTATTGTTTGGGCACTTTCAATCATTGAGGACTTTTTCGTACCCTCCAAGAGTTATTTGGGCACTTTCAATCATTAAGGATTTTTTGGCACTTGCCCCCTAGTGTAGGGTGTGATCCTAGTCAAGGTTATTTCCAAAAAACACTACCAGGCTCAAAAAGGAACTGCAAATGATATATTTCAGCCTTGTGAGAGGATTATCAAAGATGGCCTTTCTTCATCTCAAATGCATGCATTTAGGATCGGTAAGCCTTGCTTTCATGCGAGTATGCAGAGTGATTTCTCATTATTCATGCAAATAAAACTCGGCTTTAGAGTCACTTCATGGTGTTTTTTTTTTTTTTTTGGGTTTTCTTGGTGTATGGTTACCTCTCTAAGGAATCACCCGAATTTTCAAAACTTGTTTGTTTGAACAAACACCAATATGATTTCTGTTTTTGTACTAAATTTTGATTTCCCAAAAATCCTTGTGAAAACATGGGGTCATGCTTGTTGTTTTGGGAAAAAGGGAAAACACCAAAAAATTCTTGGTGCAGCTTGTAAGTACAAAGGTGTGCTCGCATGTTATTTGCATGAACACAAAAAAAAGAAAACACATGATTTTATTAACAGGAAAGGCTCATTGGACAAGGAAAATCTTGTGGAATTTTGAGCCAAATTACCGACAAAAGCTAGAATAGGTTGAAAAAATCAAGAAACTTTTGCAGGCATGATCAAGCGGGGTAGCAACGGCTCGCCATTTTGCGGTGCAACTCCCCTTCGGATTGTGTCAAGGCTTTTGATATTTTTTTTTGGGCGAAACAAGAACGAGACTCCATTCCGCCACGGAGGTGCAATTCCCCTTCGGATTGTGTTTAGGCTCTTGACCATGTTTGCCCCCAGCTTTCTTTGGGTTGAGTTGTTGGGGTTTGAGCAAAGATGGTAGGTCGAGTTGGAAAGAACTTCCCCATAGTCATTTCTCAGTATTTGTTCGAGTAAGCTAGAGGTGAGTCAAACTTTTGTTCAGAGACTCCAACTCTTTTTTGAAAATGGGTGCTGCGGCAAGCACGTTCTTTATCTCCAATGTTTTTCGCTCAAAATTGGGTGTTGCAGACTTGTAGGGGACCCACTTTTTATTCTGGTGCATGCATGAAAAAATGTATGAACATGCAATCTATATGATGAACTTGCCCTTCGAGGGGTGACATATGATCGTCACTTTTGTATGATGAAACAAGAATCTTGATTCTTGCCCAAACTCTACAATAAAAATTTTTGGAGTGACGATCATTCTGTCACCCACAAGTCTTGAATTCAAGATGCTTCAAGAAGGGTTCGCCCCGATGCAAATAAATGATAGCACATATAACCTCAGGACAGGTTCTATTCATTATGTGAACATGGATGGGCTTTCTACCTAGTCTCAAAAGGGTCTATGAACTGCCCAGTGACCACCTCTCATAAAGGCAGTATAGGGGTTTACAAGGAATGGTTGGGCACCATGTGACCGCCATTACCAAGTAAACACTCAACTCATAGTTGGATTTTCACAAATCCGAACCCCGACTGAAAGTCATGGGGCGGAGCCGCTACTCCCCTCCTAACTTAGAGGTTTGTGCATGCTTTCAAAAATAAATACGGGTGATGCATGAAAAATTCTAAAAATGCATGGATAAAATAAAACAAGACGAAAATGGCAAAATTTAAACACATTAAACACACAAAGCTTAGTCCAATGTTAGAAACAATACCTCCCCAGTGGAGTCGCCATTCGTCGCACGTCGGAAAACACCCGCGGCGTCCCGGCGATGGCGATTTTTGCTCTCGTTATTGGAATTGGTTTGTTTAGGAGTCGCCACCTAGCATTTAATTGAGGGTTATTAGGAAACCCAGGTTGACTGGTCTTGTCAGAGATTCGCGGGTAAGGGACTGATTGTGGTTAGGGAAGGTGTTAGCACCCCTAACGCACCCTACCTGAGGTAAGCTGCTTCATGGCTTTGATGTGTTAAAGAAGTTTTAAAAAATTTTGTTTTTTCATCGGATTTTAGAAATACAACTTCCGTACAAGTTTGTACTTCTACACCGTGATCCAATCAAAATATTAAATCCTTCTTTATTCTTTTGCCGTCTTGTTATAAAAAGATCCCTGAAATAAATACAAACATGCATTTTTTGGTTTTTTCTTTTTATAATTCAATAACATAATAAAAATACAAGGGCACACACACATTTTTTATTATATTATATTCTTTTCTTCTTTTGTTTTTTTTTTCTTTTTTACATCCATAATACAAATTACGGAATATTCAAAATTAAACAAAATTTACAAATCGCCCCCCAAAACTCCGGAAATTGCACAGGAACCCTTCTGCACAGGAATTGGGCGCATGAACAGTGGCGGCGCGTGGACCCACGCGCCGCCGGGAAACACAGAAACGGGCAGATCTGGTTCAGCTTCTTCTTCCCTTCATTCCTCGCCGGCGTTGGTAGCCACTACCACCTGCAAAACAAAGCAAAACGCAACAACAAGCAGATTTTATTTTGTTCTATTTTTTAGATCTGTTCTCGGGTTCTTCCCGTTTTTTCAAATCTGTTTCACTCCTGTTCTCTCCAATTTTGGATCGGTAATCGGCTCCCTCCTGGTGGCTGCTCCTGCCGATGGCAAGTTCGGTGGAGCTGGATCCGTGGGCTATTGTCCATGGGCGCTAGCTGATCGGCGGAGGAGCCGGAGGCCGGATCTGCGTGGCCGAGAGGGAGGCTTCGCTCTCGATTTTTGGCCCGAGAGAGAGGGGAAGCTGTTGTTGGCCGGTTGATGGTGGGTTCGGCCGGCTCGTGGGGTTCGACGGAGGCGTCGATGGCGCCGTTGTGGTCGGTTGCGAGAGGATGAAGAAGAGCTGAGGCTGCCTTGGCTTCGATGGAGGCCGGTCTGGCGGTGGGTTGTTGGCTGTGTTGATAGAGGATGGCTTCGGGTGCAGGGGAAGAAGGAGACGGTGGAAGTGTGGGTGGTGCTGGTTTAGGGAAGGAGAAACCGAAGGAAAAACTTGGAAAAAGGGAGCAGCGGCTTATGTGAAGGAGAATGGAGGGAGGAGCTGGTGACGGTGCCGGTTTGAGGGAAGAAGAAGGTGCTGTAACCGGCTGGAGAGGGAGAAGGAATGTGTGTTGGTTGCTTAGGAGAACCGGCTGAAAGAGGAAGAAAATTTCCACCGGGGGGGCGGCGGCTGCAAGAAGAAGAGATTAAGTTTATTTTTTTTAGGGTTAGGTTTTTTCTTCTTTTTTTGTTGTCAAAAATGCCCCCCTAGATTTTGAGTTAAAGGCTGCTATTTATAGGCGAGTATTTTTTCGGGTCTCAAAATTGGTCCCCGAAGTTTTGTGTTTGGCCCCCGATTTCAATTGATTCACTTGGTAAAAATTAAATTGGGTCTCTTAAAATTCTGATTTTTCAATTAAGTCCAAATTAAGCTCCCAAACTTAATTTTTCACCAATTAAGCCCTAAAATTAATTTGACCCGCTTAAAGTATAATTAAGTCATTGCACTTAATTAAATCTTTCAATTGGACCCCAAATTAATTCTTAAACATAATTAAAATTCAATTTGGCCCATGATTAAATCAAATTGGCCTATTAAAAATTTAATTATGTCATTAGACTTAATTTTTATGCAAATTCGTCCAATACTCATTTAATTTGACCTTTGAATTTGCATTTTTCTATTTTTGGGCATAACAACATGCAATTGGGCCTTGAAATTTTTCCGAAAATTGCAGCTTGATTTTCGCCTATTTTTGCAGCCTTTATTTTATTTTTTTATTTTGATTTTTTTATTATTTTTTTATTATTTTTTGGAAAAAAATGAATTTTGGGGAATCACCCAAAATTGGGTGATGACAACTTCCATGATTGCAGAAACCACCATCCTTCGGATGCCAAGAGAACATCAACCAACCCCTCATATGAAATATTGTTTTTAGTAGTCTGTCTAAGGAACCATAGAAAGATCTCTGTCATCAGGATGGATATCTTTCAGTTTGTTTCCCTTTGTATTTGAAGCAGCAACTGATGTTATTGCTTTGTTTGTTTGCCTTATGATTCTGCATTCTGTGTCGAATAATGTAACCCTAGAGTTAAGGAAAGATGGTAAAAAGGATTCTATTATGAATGTGAGAACCATGCAATGTCTTTACTTATTTCAACTTTTACCTCCATACAAACGCGTATAAAGACATTCAGTCCTTGTCTTTCAAGGGTTTTAACTAAACAGCTGAAAACAAAGGCAAAAATGCAAAGTTTTCTTCTAACAACATTGTATACAACATACACTCAATCATCAATCATGGTGTAAATGTGATTCTGATGAAACACAATGAACCCAAAAATGTAATGCCTATTACCAAAACAGATTACATAAAATCAACATCATCAAGAGCATCATAAGGATTAACCACCAGATCATCGTCGGGCTTATCAACATGAAGCTGTTTTTTCTTCCCAGCTGCAAGGAATGAATAAAAAGCAAGGTATTATATTCATCAACATTCTAAATTGTAATATCTTCAGTACAACCGGTGAGAATTCAGTATCTGGTGGTTGCATATGGGTTTCCTCGAAAAGAGTAATGAAATCTTAGCAGAAGGTGCATGTACAACAGTACTGAAAATTTTCCCTTTTCTGAACCAATGAATTCCATTTAACTAGCGTTTCAAAATCCATAACTCAAAAGAAACATAAAGTTTCAAAATGTCTAAGAATCTTACTGATGCTTAGTATGAAAAATAAGTGGAATCATGTACCTTGCTTCTTTTTGCTAACGTTGGCTTCTTTCTCAGCTTTTATCTTTTCATTTGCAATTGCACTCACAGAAGCCGAAACTTCTTTTGCATCTGCAGCTTTCATGGCAGTCATGGACAGTTTCATTATTGCCTTAAGTAAACCGATATAATGGTAACTTTTCTGCATTAGAGAATGTATTTTTTTTCGCCAGGTCAAAAACTGCACCAACCTTTTATTATCAACATACTAAAGCTAATTCAACACACCTCAAATGAGCGAAGCTTATGTGAAATAAGTTCTGCATATTCCAAGAAGTCACTTTCAGATTTTGGTATGAAACTATCAAGCGATTTCTCATCACCTTTCTTAGCAAACAGTTCTGTAGTGGATCTGAAATCAGCTTCTTCCACCAGCCTATAATTGAGTAAATCTTTAAGAAACCATTAATTAAAGGAAAAGGCAAACAAAAAACTTATAAATTGAAACAAGTCAAAACAAAACATGCCTACTGCAAAATTTCACAAGACTCGTAACTAAATTGCCTGAAAAGTTTCAGCACATAGAACTACAAATCAACATAATTAAAATCATGCTGCCAAACAACATTTAACCAAACCCAACATGATCAGAACAAAACCTCAAGGACACTATTAGTTGAAACAGGTTTTGTTAAGAAATCATACTATAATAATAATAATAAAAAATCATCTAAATGGTTAAGCACTGAGAAAATTTTCTTTTTTTCATATATTTGTGAAGCAGCAAAAAGACATAGGCAGCCAACCCTCAGTATAGAACAATTAAAAGAGGCAACTCAAGGAAGGTGAAAATCTTATACAAAAGAAACAGCAGCAATAGCTTAGTCCTGACATTCTCACATTAAAGATGTAAAAATGCTCAGAGAAACATGAACAATTAAATATACTCTATCATCATAAAAGCTTACTATATTGTTTCCCCATTGCAAAATCATAAACATCTACAATTTGAAGTCTCTAAATTGCAGCAGAAGATCTAACACGGTTTCCCTTAGAAGGAGCTAGGTAGATCATTCATGGAGTAGCATGACACTGGAGTTCTTAACTTTTATTCCCACATCCAGATGCTTCATTTATGTTTTGATTAACATTTATAAGTAAGGCTATGATTAGATTAGAATTCATTTACTACAAGAAATATTAATAACCTTGTCATAAAAATCTTGTTAGGTTGTTTCCAGAACAGGTATTTTAATTTCCCAAAAAGAAGTAAAGAAGCATGAAAAAGAAAAACAGAATAATGTGTTTCCTAGCAAATCCTCAACTTCAATTCGTCTTCCATCTATTCCAGTTTAGCAACTTTTTTTTCCCTTCAGTTGCATCCAATTTGGTACAGGTGGAAAAAAATTATCAAATTGTACTTGGATTATTTTCAGAAGTCATTGCCACATGTAGCAATTATGAAACAGAAAATCAAGGACACATAGGCTAGATGCGATGTATAAAATTATTATGAATTGTTCATACTTCAAATTATTAGCAGAGAAAAAAGCTGCATATTGAGTACCTTTGCTGGCGAAGTTTCTCAGCTAGTGGATCTAGTTTCTCTTCCTTTAGCACCTGAACAGTTTTTCCCTTCTTTTCGGTAGACTTTGCTGCGGATTTCTTAGGAGCCTTTTCAGGAGGAGGTTTCACTACTGGTGCCTGATCCAATTCCATAAAGAAGTACAATAATTACAGATCAAGCACCACCATATATAAACATGGAATGCAGCACTTCATATTTCTGTAACAGTGGGACTCAAATAAAAAAGTTTATAAGTGCATAAAATAAGCTAAGGTATAATATACATCTGCATCCCATATGTCAGCATCACATTTCTGTACACTTTTCTTAATGAACCCCTGCCCACAAAAATATTCTCTTCCATCCCTTCCCAAGCTCCCACTCCGCTTGAACAAAATAGAAAGCTCCAAGAGATATGCACATGTTTTTCCAGATTGCATAAAAGCTCCTTCAGAATCATAAATTCCGAGCATTTCTTTTCTAATGAAAGCTACCTACATACCTTTACTTGGAAGAAAAACTTTTATACGATTGTAGTTTGACGCATCAATCACAGCAAGAGAAAACAAAATTAGATCAACATTCCATTATTAAATATCAAAGAAGCCTATCCCTATCATACCATTTTGCATAACTAGCTGTGTATGTTGTTCCTGGACCTATAATAGCATCCAACATTTTAGGTGACTTTGGTTGAAATTTGAAAGTGATAGATAAAGTATAAAATAATGTGAGATCAAGATTACATTATCAATCATACCGGAGCTGGTTCTTCTTCATCCTCCCACGATTCTTTCACATCATCTTCATCCACATCTTCATCATCCCATTTATTTTTAGGCTGCTCTTTTGAAAGGAGATGTCGAACTTGCACATCCTCTGGAAAAAAGATGTGCCGACTAAATCAGCAAAATAAAAAACATGAACATAGAGAGAACTTCATCTAGCAATTTAAGATAGAAAAAATTTACATGGAGAAAGAACAAAATATTAGATTCTTTTCATAACCTTCAGGTATATAGAACCAAAACTACCATCTCTGTTATTTTCTTTTCAACATCTTCAATAAAAAACCGCAGGCAATGGATGAGGTTGCTAGGAAGCAACGTTTGGTTCTAATTACATGGTCTGGGAAAAGCCATAGTGCACAAAGTGAAACCTAAAAGTTACACATCCTCATGAAATGTTTCAATGTGCCACTTGATTCTAGAAAGAAATGCAGTTTCAGCAAAGCCCCAGCACATCAAGTGAATTCTTAAATTTACAAAATCACCTTTAGTTAGTCTAACAGCTTTGTCTTTCTTCTCATGTAGCTTAGAAAAATATTTCCAAAAAACTGCCCTCAATCTATAACGGACAAACATCAAGTCATCTTATATGCAGGGACTATATTCAAGAAGTTTGAATATGAAGCCAACACACATCAGGTGAATTCTTGCATTTACACAAGTTAATTCTTGATTAGTTTACCAGCTTTTTCTTTCTTTCTCATGTACCATGGGGAAATATTTCTGAAACATTACCCTCAGTTTATAATTAACAAACATCAAGTCATCTTAATTTATAATTAACAAAGTATATTCAAGAAGTACGTATATAAGTCACTTGAAGGCCTCACAAAACCCAAATTGTGCAATGGCATGTGCTTACAAAACAAAAAACTAAGCTCTGACTCTAAGATGGGGCAAATACAGCCATAATCTGGACCAGCAGTCCTAACAATCACCCAACGCTATACACAGTTGAATATTCTACCAAGCACAAACATATACTGATATCTAGTTCAATCTGACGAACCCAAACCAACCCCCACACACTAATTTGGATCCAGCAACTACAAGTTATCACAGTATCTTTCAAACCTCAAAACCACACTAGACCAATCAAATTCAAACGGATAGAAGAGCTAAACAAGACTAGAAACCGATAAAATCTCTTACCCCAATCCTCCATCTTCAACTCTTCTTTGCCAAAACAAAATCTGCTACCATCCCACAAATCAAAAGTGCCACCCTGCACAACCAAAGCCATAAACAAAAAGGGTTTATCAGCAAACAAAAAAAAAACTCAACAGATTTCAAACTCAAAATAATATTACAATCCAATTAACAAAATCCCTTAACTTAAATAAAGGGCACATCGCATGAAATCAATAATTGAAAAAAAAACATAAAATCAATCAACAAAATAACCATCAACAAAAAAAATAACTAAAACTTAATAAAAAAAAAAAAAAGGAACTACAATTTTCATACAAAAACATAAATGGAGACAAAAAGGCACCTTATAGTAGTGGTTGATTTCTCAATTTCCACTGCTTTCTTGAAGCAAAATTTAAATACAGCAAAGAGAACCCTGATAAAAAAGAGATCAAAATTGATTAAAATTTTTGAGTTTTTCATTGGAAAGAAATACATGGGTTTTGCTCAAAATGGAGAGTAAGATTGATTTACCAAATCAAGTTGGAATCTTGACGAGTTAAGATTGAAAGGGTATTTTAGGTCTTTAGAAGGAGAAGGATGTTTCTAATTCCCCTTTTTAGCTTTTTATATTCTACTGCTCATAAAGAAGACAGTTGTGCGTTTCAAGTTAAAAATTGAGGGATTTTGTTGCCGTTTCGCTTCCTCCGTCTAGGCGTCTACTTTCCTAGAATTCTCCAGTGGATTTGAACTCCGCATGATATTGGACTCAGACTTTACTTAAAACCCAGCCCAGAAAAAATATGATTTTAGTATTATTTTCTTAAACAGTTTATATATCATATTAATAGATTTATTAACTAGTATATATATATATATATATATATTTTTTTTTTTTTTTTATTAACTAGTATATTGATATGATAGGTTGAATACACTTGTTATTAGTTCTTACCACTGACAAAAAGAAATAAATTTTTAGATTGAATACACTACTTAGCTGTTAATAAAGTGGGTTAATGACACTGAGCTTAAGCGAAAAAATAATCAGCATAGCTTTGCTGAGTGCATGATTGAAAAGCTCTAGGTCTCTAGTGTAGTTTCCATTTGGTAATATGTTTAAAGTGGATTAAGGAATTGAAGTATTATGGTTTAATGCTATTTTGCTGGTAGATTTTGAGTGTAATTTAAAGCTAGGAATAAATTTTTACCTTCTGTTGTTGCCTTTTGTTTTGTTTCTAAATTGTAACCCTAAATTTGAATGTTCCTGTCTGGGTGGCTCTTGAATCGACTATTCTGTTCTATGTGAATGTATGGATGTGGTTGTCGTCAGCTTTTAACCTTGTACTTGTATGCAACTAATTTGTTCAGTTCATGGTGTCCATTGTGCACACAGTAGTGCTGAAAGTTTATTGCTTTTACTCTCTCACAATGCCTGTCCAACACAAAAGCATACCCCGCTTTAGCGTTATAAGCAACAGACTGGGTGCCTCGCGTGGGATTTTTTATCTGGACATCCTGGGAACAGAGGGAGGGGCCATTGCAGTATTTCTTCTGCTGACAATTTGGAAGATTTTTTAATGGGATCGAGCTGTATGGTTCCGAATATCTGTGAACATACATCACTTATCCGGGTTTGTGATATCCATCCTTGGCATCCACATGTAGCCCCATGTAAAAAACTAGTTTTGTGGCCTGTTCTTCATTAAGTTTGACATGAATAGCATGTCTATTGAAGATTATGAACAAGGCTGGAAGCAAATTCCAGCATAGCCTTGCCAAGTGGGTCTAACGGGATAGCTCTAGGTGTAGAGATTAATCACCTTTTATTGATGATGGTCAATGTAGGACCTTCTGGCATTATTTATCAAGATTTTATTGGTTTTCTTACAATTTGTTGCTGGCAGGGATTGATTTAGTAGCTTCACGTATCCAAACTTAAATGTAGTCTCTCTCTGGCAGTACTTATTCAGAGGAGCATGAGATAGGAGTGTTTCAGGTTTGATACGATTTTCCAAAGTAGCTTTGCTGGAGGTCCTGAATTGAATGGCTATAGGTCTCAATTTTCCTGCTTCCAGTATCCTTATGTTGTGAGCTTACCAGGGGACGAGGCTAGCTGCGCATAGTATATTTTCACCCATGTAGAGTTCTATGTTTCAGGCAACATATAAAGCTGGTTTCAGTTTGTTCAGAGCAGTAATCTCTTTTGGCCGCTTATGGCACTGCTGGGAGTTTCTTATCTTTGTAGCAAATTGTGATTCTTGTGCACGCAAGAAGCCCTGCTTCATTGTATCATATACATTTCACATGATCTTTCATCTTGTAGCCCCGGGAATTGAAGGGTGGATAATTGCCTTAATTTTGCATCCACGGGAGTTTTTCATCGAGTAATTAAATGAAAACACAATTCCAGCAATGGTTCTGAGTATTTAGGGAGTTACTTGACTTAACTAGGTTTAAGATTTGTTGTGAACTGCATCTCTGCAAAAAAGCATGCCTTTCCACATTCATGTTTCATTTGGTTCTGTAGAGGTCTCCAGTGAAGCCTTTTCTCACTGTATTTGTGACAGAAATATGGAAAAGATGAAACGACTTTCAGTACAGCTTTGCCAGTTGTGGGAACGATTGAATCGCTCAATATCTCCTCTGTGTTCTCCTTGTATCAGTATTTGTGTTCCTCAGGTGTGCCCAGCAACAGTATTTGTATTCCTTGTGTCAACCATCTGTAAAATATGAAAATGGTGCTCACGACAATAAATCATGCCATCCAATTTCTGTTGTTCATTCGGATTGATTTGACAGCCCTATTCTCGCTGGTAAATAACACCATCAGAATTTAATTTGATTTAATTTAATTTAATGTCGTGAGCACCATTTTCATATTTTACAGATGAAGCATCCATGGTCACTAGGGGAAGGGCTGGAATCTTCGGGAAAAAAAAGATTTAATTATCTTTGACTTTGTGTGTTGGCTTGGCAGGATTGACGCATGAATGCCTCGTATTTCACGTGTTCACACCGAGCTAGAAAATGAGTAGCCATGAAACACATTGAGTTTTTGTGACTAAATAATAGCATGCGTGAAGGAGGTCCCAGAGAACAATATCAAGCAATAAACTTTCGTCGATAAAATGGTGGATCTTGGATTTAAAAAAATTATGTTTAAATTTAAATATTAAGTTTTTGTGACTAAATAATAGCATGCGTGAAGGAGGTCCCAGAGAACAATATCAAGTCAACTTAAATTTATGTTTTTTATAAATTCTAAAATATGACATTGATAAGGTAGGGTTGTTAAGCAGATTTGATCTTCATATATGATACAACCATGCAAGTACGTACGAACGATGGTTGGTGTCAGCTTCATGAAATATTTCTTGTTTCCTTTGTTTTATTTTTAAACTATAGTATTTATTAAATATTATTCATTGACTTCTCATACAACTTTTTAATTAAACAGGGGATTCATAATTAATATATTTTAGTGCCACTAGTTTGGTCTTTCCTTGACTCACATGGCGTTAATTAGCTATTTATTCAACTCAAATCTTGAAATTGAGTCTAATTAAAATTGTTTATTTCATATAATATTGATGAATAATAATTAATATGGTAAAATTAGAGGTAATAATTAAAAGTAAACAAAAATTATTTATTGTGAGACATCGGGAAGTAATAACTATGGTTTTAAATAGATCGCCTCTCTCTCAAAATATAAATGAACTTTTTTTTAAAAAAAAGACCAATATTAAAATGAAAACAAAATATTAATATAAGAGAAGCCTCGTACGTAGTTGTTATATTTTATTTTTCATTGGAAAAGGATAAATAGAAGAAATTACGTTCATTAAGCTTAATAAAATTACGTATTAAATCACCCTGTGCACATCATTTTTAATTTTTAATTAAATATAGAATTCGAAGTTCAAAGACGAGATAGAGCAAGAACTTGTTCATGGCCCTGAGCATATCCTGTTACTTCTGTATTGACTCGACCGGAAGCTGAAGGTTGGCTGTGTCCAGTAATTTTCTTGCTTGGCAATATCTCATTGACAACAAAATTCTGCGCCAAAGCCCTTAACTGGAACTTCTGAATTTTTCCTGTTGAGGTTTTTGGTAACTCAGCCATGAATTCCACTCTCTTTGGAACCGTAAAATGGGGAAGGTTTTTCTTGCAGTAAGCGATAATATCACATTCTTTGACATCGTTCGTGTCTCCGTTGGAGTTCTTTTTCACTGAGATAAATGCACAAGGACTTTCTCCCCATTTAGGATGTGGCATGGCCACCACAGCTGCTTCCAGGACTCTTGGATGTCTGTAGAGTACAGACTCCAATTCTACACTGCTGATATTTTCACCACCAGAAATTATCACATCTTTCGACCTGTCCTTGATTTCCAGGTAACCATCAGGATGAATGACACCAACATCTCCAGTAGCAAACCATCCATTCCTGAAGGCCTTGGAAGTTGCCTCGGGATCCTTGAAGTAACCTTTCATGATGCTGCTTCCTCTCAGGACAATCTCCCCCATTGTCTTTCCATCACGCGGCACGCTAACCATGGTGTCCAAGTCCTTGACGTCTGCATCAGCAAGAGTCAGTATGCTAATCCCTTGCCTCGCCTTGAGTTTTGCCTGATCCTGCTGTGGAAGCTTGTTCCACTTTTTCTGCCATTCACACACAAGTGCTGGACCAGTAGCCTCGGTAAGACCATAGGCATGCGTCACGTGGAATCCGAGACGTTCGATCTCTTGGAGCAACGAGGCTGGTGGGGGTGCGCCTCCAGTGAGTATTTCAACCGGGGAAGTGATTTCGCGGCGCTCATGAGGCCTGGCTTCAAGCAGAACGTTGAAAACAATTGGTGCACAGCACATGTGAGTCACCGCATGTTCGGCAATGTTATGGTACATGTCTTTAGCACTGGTGTTGCGTATGCAAACGTTGGTTCCGCCTCGTGCCGCGACACCCCAAGTGAATGTCCAGCCATTGCAATGGAACATAGGGAGAGACCATAGATAAACAGGTGCATTTCCCATTTCCCATCCAAGAATTAGGCTAAGAGAGCTAAGATAAGCACCTCTGTGACTATACACAACTCCTTTCGGAGCAGATGTTGTTCCTGATGTATAATTCAAGGCTATAGGATCCCATTCATCTTGAACTAGCTCACCAGTGTATCCTGGATTGCCCCTCTGGACAAGCTGTTCGTACTCCAACTGGCCGAACTGGACACCGGTAGGTGTGTCGATGTCGTCAATACAAGCAATAATTGATGGTACAGCACCATCCAGGAAACTAAGGGCCTTACTTGCTAACTCCTTGTATTGGTAATCCACAAAGAACACCTTAGCCCCTGAATGGCTAAGAATGGTGGCTATATTCCTAGCATCTAGCCTTGAGTTGATAGTATTAAGAACTGCTCCAGCCATAGGCACAGCAAAATGCATCTCATACACTGCAGGAATGTTTGGAGCCAACACAGACACCTACATAAGCAGGAGAAAAAATTAAAAATGATGATACGTTTGATACATCTAAAACTGGAGAAAGAATTCAAAGAATAAAGCTTGGTGAACGTACGACATCGTTTTTTCCGACGTTAAGGGACCGGAGGGAATCGGCAAGGCGGCAGCAACGTTCATGTGTTTGACTCCATGTGAAGCGGGTGCCCTCATAGATAACAGAGGTACGGTTGGCATAAACAGCATTAGCTCTCTTCAAGAAAGTTATGGGGGTGAGAGGAACATAATTTGCATCGCATTTTAGTAGTTGATCCATTGTTGGAGCTGGGAGTATTTGGATAGTCTTGCTCGAAGATATGGGAAGAGAGGAGGAGAGTGTTTTGTGGAGTTTTTGATGGACTTGAAGATGTGCGAGTGGTGGGTTTAAATTAGCAAGGACTCGAACATGAAGGTGGCCGGTGGCTTTGGAGAAATTATTATATGGATTTGATGCTAATATTTTATCCTCTTTTTTAATCAAAAACATTGGGTGTTGATACAAGCAATTACGAACCTGGTAAAAGAAATAGTTTAAGAAACTCAATTATAAAATATTAGAATTTCGAGTTTTTTTTTTTTTGTGAAAACAAAATATAGTACCATATATTAGGTGGAGAATATTTCAATTTTTGGTTGGATTGAGTTTTAAAACAGTGTCACATGCTCACATGTTATTAATTATTTGTTATGCACGCAAATACATTTAGAAAATCTTACCATATCTATATACTTAACTGAATTTTAAGATATATAACATAAAAAATTCACAATATATAGTTTTTTTTTAGATTATTTTCTCTATGTCTAAGTTTTGATGATTGATTTTGTTTTAGAAATAAGGATTAATCGATCATTTCCTCTAAGAAAAGGATTGATTATTAAATTTGATTTCAAGTATAGATTGTAAAATTAAAAACAATTTTCCTCTAATAATAACTAGATGTTATTAGAAAAAATAATTCATCATCTAATTACTTGCCACCATAAGTTATTATCACTACATATTATATATTACCACATGGTATAATAACTAAAAACTCCCTGATTTAGAATGTGATTTAGAATGGGAGAAATGTTGACTACTTCAATTCATGCATTGCTATTTATTAATAATAATAATAATAATAATAAAATCAGTATCTACTGTGCCAAAGAAAACGGGACACATGTTGAGTTCAAATGAGTAGAAACAAATGCTGTCTTCGCCGCTTCTAATAATAATATTAATTTAATTTAAAATGATCTAATAAGTATCCCAAATACTATTTTATAGACACTGATCACCTAATCTTGTGAAACTTGGGTGGAAACTAACTAGAGGGAAAATTACTAAGATATTAATCACATTAATTTGAACACAGACCATTGAACATTATTGTCATTAACTAAACCTTCGTGAACATTGTTGTCTAGATCACTAAGAGCATGTTTGGCTCTGTGGTTGAACCTGTGTTTGATCAAATTTTAAATTTTTTTTTTTTACTAAAATTGAGTGCGGTTTGTACTTTTTGGATCGTTTTGATGTGCTGATGTCAAAAATAATTTTTAAAAAATGAAAAAATATTATTGGCATATATTTCAGCACGAAAAGTTATTTGAAAAGCAACCACTACCACACTGCCAAACACGCTCTAAGTATCTAAAAAAAAAAACATTGATCTAATTTCATCAAGTTATAACCCGAGATCTAGTTAAGACTTAGTTGATTTAAAAAAAAACGATTTTATTTTAACTATTTTTATTTATTAAAAAAAATATTGAGCCAAATTAATATATTTTACCCATGTTTCATGCCTTGCATCAGATTTGTTAGGAAATTGTCATTATTGTGGCAAATACCCCACTCCCACTATGGTAGATAGTGGAGCATAATTAGTGCCTCATTTTGTGGATCTTGTCTCACCTCTAATGCCTATAAAAGAGGCAATTATTTGAGAGCAATTTGAGAGAGCAAACGTGAGTGTGTGCAAGAGAGTGGAGAGAAAAAGAGAGCCGCAATGGTCAGCTGTCATTGCAAAGCTGTAAGAGCACCAAAGTGAGTTGGGAGTTGAGTGATCCTCCTCCATGTATGTTGTAATCCTTTCTCTCGTATATCTCTAATAATATGGACTCTCCCGTGGATGTAGGCGGTTTTGCCGAACCACGTAAAATATTGTCTCAGTGTGCTTAACCCTTCTATGAGCAACCATCAGTACACCACCGGTCGGAATTCACCAACAATTGGTATCAGAGCATATGGTTTAAGTGGTGTTTGATTTTTTGCTCAAAAATGAAAGTTGTCAAAATTGTGTTTTGACCATACCACTGTGTAGAGGAGGCCGAGACGAAGCCACTGGTGAAAACGGCGTCAAAATCGGACGTCGGACATGACCGCACTCTCCATCACTCTCCGGCAAGGCGTACGCCACGCGCGCAGACGCGCCCCACGCGTCTTCTTCACCCGGATGAGTTGACCCGACCCGAATACCAGTTGACCCGACCCACATGATCGGCCCGGATAAAATGACGTCAGCATGACGCAAAGGTGATGTCATCATGAACAGTAGACATGCTAGAGATGACATTAGGATGATGTAATTGTGACATCATCATGGCCCATGATGACATCAGCCTGATGTAATGGTGATGTCATCATGCACAGTAGGCATGCCATGTCAGCAGCCACATCATCGACCAGTCAGCAGACATGTCAGCATAGTGGGACCCATCTGCCACATCATCAACCGCAAGCCGAGCCAAGCCGAGCCGAGTGAGCCGAGCCGAATTGGAGTCGAGCCGCGAGCCGAGGGACAAGATCAAGTGTAGCTGATCATACGTGCAACCGGATCTCGAGATTGAATCGAGCCGTTGATCGGGCCGAATTGTTTTGATCAAAACTTAGCCGTCTGAAGTGCGATTTGGACGATTTCAGACTTGTTTCCAGCTAATTTGATCGTTCCGGATGCAATGGTACGGTCCGATCATTGAGATTTGAGACCAAAAATGGCAGTGATGAATTAACAAAAGAGATTGCCCGATCGGGAGGCATCGAAGGTCATCATGGTGGTCGATGGAGATGAAGAAGAAGAAGACTCACATGTTTACCCAATTACATGTGTTGAACTGGTAAGTGGGGAAGTTTTTCAGTTGCCTTGAAGGAAGGCAAAATTGGGACACTCGGACACCCGATCATGTGGATAATTTGAGGTGAAGAGTGGAAATTAACCAAGACCAATCTTGACGAATCTAAGAACCGGTAGTCTCGCCGGATGTTGAGAAATCATGTATTAAACCAGTATATTCCAGATCACTTGTAAAGGAAAGTCGAGACAAAGCTAGCAAATAGTTGTATATACGGAAAGACAAGACGATGGATAGATATGGCCTCGAGAAGTTCTGTCTAGGAGATTGGGTTTTAAGCGGGACCAAGTGTGACCCCTCCAATCTTTCCCGGGAACTTGCTTAGTGGAAGGATTATCCATACGGTACTATTTTCGTATATATAGCAGTTTGTAATGAAACAGTTGAAGACTAGCAAGACGACGGCACAAGGGAACAGTTGGGTTCCGAAGGTTCAAGGATCTGATGAAGTGGTGATTTCTCCAAAGAAGTTAGATTCGGTGACCGTGATTTCTCGATGGGAGAATTGATGAAGACCCTGATAATGGAAGAGAAATACAGCAAGGGGATAAAGATTGGCACCCTATTTTGACTTGGACAAGTGTTATGACAGGATGAGCTGCTGTCAAACATAAGCAAGGAATGGGGGAAAATCTGGAGAACAGAAATTGCACGAGGGCACACGGAGATTGTGCGGGAGAGTACCGTAGGATCCAATGAGGTACTATAATGAGACAACATGTGCAAGGAGAAGAAGTGTTCCTAGATGAAGCTCGGAGCGAGACTATTAAAGTTTGTACAACAAAAGTCTCTTATGCTCTTGATGAAGACAACAGCGAAGACCTTTCCAATGCATGCAAGGATGGAAAGAGAGACATTGCGAGAGGCACCTAATTGAGGGGGTGTAAACGCCGTGATAAAAGGCGACCGCCTATGATGAAAGGCGAAGACACCAAAGAGAGTTGGTGTATGTGGAGCTGTCATGCGGAAAAGCACGTAAGCTCCAAACATAGAAATCGAGGTGGAGGATTGCGAGGAGTGTACCGCAACTCTCTCGTTCTATGTGATCGGTGGCAATAATCTCTCCCAAGTCGACATGGTGGTAGAGAATCTTAAAGCCACTTTGATGCATCCCACCGAAGGAGGATGCGACCGTCTATGAAGGGCGAAGACACCTTAGAGAAGGTGTGAGGGCTGTGATAGAAGCCCCCGGATCGACCGCCCCATGACAACGAGCGAAGACACCTTAGAGAAGGTGTGAGGGCCGTGATAGAAGCCCCGGTTCAGACCGCCACATGAAGACGAGCGGAGACACCTAAGGAGAAGGTGTGTGGGCCACGATACGAGCCCGCCTGTAACAACCCCGAGCCAATGTGATGGCTAGATATGAGTGGACATGTGTATAGCCAATGAAGTGGCTATGATGAGTATGGAGACAAATGCAGGATTGACTTTCATGGATATTGCCCCCATGCTAAAGATCAATGAGCTAGAAGACATTTGCCTTGGACAATAAGTGTGTGACTTGTGGAGCATTAAGACGCGGCCGCTATGAAGAAGCGAAGGGCATGCGCGAGTTCCGAGAACGAGTTGACTCTTGTCAAGGTGGTGAGCTCGGTAATGACATTGTAATACTCGAGTATGAAGATAGATATGGATCAACCTTTATGGGCTGCCCCATGGTTAAAGGTGGAGAGCTACACCGGAATCTTACGACTAAGAGCGAGAGACTCACGGAGAAGTAAGGCGTGGTTCCTAGGGTGGAATAGAGGGCAGGCGCAACTCCTGGATGAGTAGACTCTTGGAAGAGTGGTGAGCTTGTGATCACATTGAAATACTCAATGACTGTCGCACTTGGGAATATTCGTTTGAGGGGGTGTTGTAAGCCTTGGTGTAAGGCTTGAAAAATCATTCCGTACCGAGCATGGTTGATATGCTCGAAGGGGAATGTTATGTTGAAGACGCTCTCAGAATGGTAAGCTTGGAAGAGTTGCGAGAATGCAAGCTTGTCTTTGAAGAAGCAAGAGGACAATTGCCACAAATGGCAAAGGGGGTGATTGTTAGGAAATTGTCATTATTGTGGCAAATACCCCACTCCCACTATGGTAGATAGTGGAGCATAATTAGTGCCTCATTTTGTGGATCTTGTCTCACCTCTAATGCCTATAAAAGAGGCAATTATTTGAGAGCAATTTGAGAGAGCAAACGTGAGTGTGTGCAAGAGAGTGGAGAGAAAAAGAGAGAGCTGCAATGGCTCGCCGTCATTACGGCAAGAATGTGAAGAGCACCAAAGTGAGTTGGGAGTTGAGTGATCCTCCTCCATGTATGTTGTAATCCTTTCTCTCGTATATCTCTAATAATATGGACTCTCCCGTGGATGTAGGCGGTTTTGCCGAACCACGTAAAATATTGTCTCAAGTGTGCTTAACCCTTCTATGAGCAACCATCAGTACACCACCGGTCGGAATTCACCAACAAGATTCACGTACAATTGAGGTTTAATAAATATTATGCTATCGACTAACCAATGTGATGTTTTCAATTTTCTCTTGAATGTGATCATTTTCACATCTGTGTGTGGCTGTGATCTTACACGTAATTATACGTACTGGGGTCCACAATATTCAGTGGCAAACAAGTCCATAATTATGCCTCTCTGTCAAATTGGAAGAGGACTGATGCATGTTTGATGAAGATGTAACACGCACATGATAAATCTTATGGCGGCAAAAACATGTTGTAGGATCAAATAATTTAGAAGTTGGGTATGGTTAATGTGGATGGAGTGTTTGGGAATGCTGTAATTTTATTTAAAAAGAAAGGAAAAAACCTGAAAATTGCCCTTCAATTATTGGATTATTATTATTATTATTATTATTATATGAATAGAAAGACATAATTGAATTTTAAAAAATAATAATAAAGGATGGAATTGGTAAAAATATTTGTGCCCAAATTAAAAGAAAATTTTGCACTCCTAAAATGGTTTCATCAAAGAGAAAGAGCTTAGAAGTTGCCAAGCTAATATATTTCTGATCTTGAGAGTAAATTTCTAGGAGATTTTGCTTCTGATTTTCAACTATACTGCTTTCAAAGGTGTTGGAAGGAAAGCTACCACTCGGTTATCTTTTTCAAAGGTGTTGGCCATGGCAATTGATGGAGGACAAGGAGAAGAAACGTCTTGGCTATCGTGTCAAAAGAAATATTTGAACGACGTCAGACGCATTCAAGAAAAGAGAAAAAGAGCTCGGCGGTGGCCTTAAAGGCCCATGTTTAATTACAATGAAAGCCCTCTTATGTTCATGTTTTCTTGTGGTTATGTAGATTGCTTTCATTTTTTATAGTTTTAGAACTCCATTAAAAAACAATTTTGGTAGAAACAAATTCAATGAAAAAAAGTTAACACCGGGTTTTAATTGGTCAATCCCAAGTTGATCGGTGGCTTTTTTTTTTTTTTTTCAACTCAAACCGGTATAAATTTAAGGTGATTAAATCTTTAAGTGAACATTAGCTCACTCCGAGTTTTAAAACAATGTTAATGTCATTGCTAGAGTTGGGGCTCTCTATTTCAGCCTTGGAGTCCTTGACCTATCTTTGCTTTGCAAAAAAGGTCCCTAGTTTTTTTTTTTTTTTTTCTTATCAATGGTTTTTACTTATTTTACGGTTAATACAAATCAAGGGTACCATGATCTTTTGAATGAACTATTTGTAGGTAGCAAGTTAAGATTTTTAAATTTTTTAATTTGGTTCATGAATTTTATTTCTTTGCAATTGAGCCATTTAGAGCCTATATTAGCACCCATTTGATTATTTTTTTCTTGAAGAAAGGGCTAAATTAAATGTTAAAGAATCAAAGTGAAAATAACAAGTAAAATAAATGGTGGATTCAAATTTCAATCAAAAAACTTATTTTGATACTCGATTTTTTTTTTGTTTATAGGTGATCGGTCCTTTTAGTTGTCAAAAATTCAATTTTGATATCAAAGCTCATTTCCTTTATTTTCCAGTCCTTTGTTTGAGAGTAAAGAAAGAGAGAGGGGATGGTAGATTCCAGCGTAGAGAGAAAAAGTAGTTGTTGATGATGATTTCGACCATTAAAAAAGTTGAAATTAGTGTTAATGGATTCCATTTCATAATGATAATTTTACTTGGGTGTTTTGTTTCCTTTTCCTTGTTTTTAGGAGAAAGATCTGACCATAAAAATATTTTTTTGTTTAGGTTGATTTTGATTTTTTGAGGTCATAAATATGTTTATCAGGGTGTTTGAGGTGTTGTCTAAGTGTTTTGATTATACATCATTTGTTGCCTTTTAAAAAAAAAATAGGACGGATGATATGTTATTTGTCCCTTTAAGAAATTTTAAAAAATAAAGACAGACCCAAGCACCTTGGCTAGGCCCAGGCCCACGCGCCTCAACTACTTTTCTTTTAGTTTTTTTTATTCTAATGACGAGCATAACTTCCTTCACGAATTTGTTTGGTTGACTCAAGTTCACTTAGTGTTTTTTTTAGTAAATGCTATTTTTTACTAATATTATCTTTTAATATTGACCAAATAAAAAGAGAACTAAAGTAATTACCTCACTAATTTCTTTATTGTTAGAGCTCAATTTTTTTTTTTTCTGGTTATGAATAATATGAAAGTTTCATTAGTCAAATCTTTAGGTGCGGATGTCAAAAAAGCATGCTTGAGACTTGAATCATCGGGGGATCAGAGAGAATATGATATCATCGGCATATATTTTTAAAATATCTTTTAAAATCAAATCTCAAATAAAAACAATACTTTATTTTGAAGTACTCTGCTTTTAAAAATATCCTAATATAACTAAGGATTAAGATTTTCTAATTTATTCATTGCTTGCTATTTTTTCCCTGAAAACTATTTATTTAGTTACAAAAACTCCGTATTTAAATCGTGTTGAGTACAGTGATGTAAAGTAAATTAAAAATATATTAAAATAAGATTATTTTAGGATTTTTATAGCATTAATTTAATATGCAATTCAAAAGATATTTTTAAAAGAAGAAGACATGCATTTATAGCTGTGCGTGTATAAGTGAAATACGAGGAATGCATGTGGTCTTCTTGCTGAAGCCAACACACAAAGTCAAAGGAAATTAAATCATTGTCTTCTCTTTCTCAGCAGTGATTTTGACAGCGTCCTCATATTTATTTTTTAAAATATTTTATATAAAAATATATAAAAATAATATTTTTTAATATTTTAATTTTTTTATATTAGTACATCAAAATGATTTAAAAATATCAAAAAATATTAATTTTAAAAAAAAATATAAAAAAATTATTTTTTTCAAAAACACTTTTACAATACAAAAACAAACCGATATTAACATGGTCTGTCAAGTCCACTTAGGGCGCGTTTATTTACTTTTAACTTTTATGTTTGCGATACAAAAAATACAGTAAGATGTTTGGTAACACATCAAACTGCGTTTTATATCGTAGGGCCTATTAAAAAATTGAGTTTGAAATGCAGTTTTTATGAAGCAGTTTTTACATGTTTTTTTAACTGAGTTTCATAACACGCTGTTTGTTTGTGCATTTCAAAAGCGCTTTTGAAAAAATTTGAAAATTTTTTATTTTTTCTTTACTTCAAATTAATATTTTTTTTTATTTTCAAATTAATTTGATACATTAATATTAAAAATAATTTTTAAAAAATAAATAAAAAATTATTTTAATACATTTATAAATAAAAAATATTTAAAAAAACAACAACAATCATAATTCTAAAAAACAAACATTTTATCTTAGTACTGTTTGAGTTGTCAATCAAAAAATTTCGGAAATAACAATTCGACGGATACAAGATAGACACACGACAGCAACAAAACAACAACAACAATTACTATACAATTCAACTAAATTTACAAGATTTTCAAAACTAATTTATCAAATAAATTTGTAATCTCGTAAGATTTCGGCTAGGAGGCCGGTTCCTTGAAAACCTCAATATTCATCCACGTTTTTTTTTTTAAGGATTTTCAATTCGTGGTTGTAATCATAAACAAATCTATGAAAACAAATCTCAATGCTAGATTAACTCATTATTAAGCATCATAAGCTAGATTAACTCATTATTAAGCATCATAAAAGTCCAAATTAATTAGGACATTTTCTATCCATTATACCAAAACTTAACTCAACTTAGAAATACAGAATACTTTTAATTGAAGTAGATAAAAAACCCTACAAAATACCTCTATAGTTGTATTAATTTATATGAGATGCAAATTCTTAATCTTCATTAGAGGTTTATATAATTTTTTTTTACAGTTAATTTTTATTAAATCTAGTAAAAAGAACATAAAAAAATTAAAATACTTTATATTTATCAAAAAAACTTAATCAAAATATTTTTTTAAAAAAACTATATAAATTATTTTAGTATACATTTAGGAATTATAAACATAATAAATTATTTTTATATATAAATTCTGATAAAGGTCATCGAGTCATAGAATTAATGACACTTCCATACTTAATAAGTCGAGTATTTTTACATGTTTTTATGAAGATAAAAATCCTTTCATACTCGTCTTTATTCAAATAAATAAAATAAATAGAAACAGGTATATTTATCATCCCTAGACATCATCAGAAACTGACCGGAAGGCTTCATTTACCTCTTTCAAGTTTACATGGAGATGATCTTGACCACCACAGCTACTCCTCTACTCTTTAGATCATAGGCTATTAATCTGAATTCGAAGTGGGAGTCTATATATTCAACAGGAATTAGTGATTAAATTTTGTGGTTTTTTTGTAATATTCATTAGTATATTACTTCTTTTTTTGATATCAGGATACACTCCGTGACACAATCCATAAGTGAGTCATCACTTCCAAGAGCTAAACCATAGAAATGAGTCCGTCAACTTGACGTTCCCAGTGATCATATTTTTACATGTGGATTAAGAAATATATACAGTAAGATTCAAATCAGGAATGCCATCTCTCCCTAATCGACTCATTACCACTTGATTATTGTTAGTTGAGCCACTAGCTTACTTGCATTAGTTAATCACGTTTACAATAAGTTTGGATGGATTACTAATCAATAAATTGCATTTGTTACTAATTTGATAAACTACCGATTTATTCAGTGGTCACTAATTTAAATATGGAGGTAACTTGTGAAAATGAAGAAAGTTAGGCATATTTGCTTACCTAAATTATATTAAAACACAAAAAAGAGGAGATAAAGAAACAAAAATGAATTTCCAAAATCTATGGCCTGCAGATATATTGAACCAAGAAAAACTACATATATAACCAGGATACTACAGAAACAAAAAAAAATAGCTTCATGTGATCTCCATGCTATAAATTGTTGTGTTCTAGAGACTCTAAGCAGATATTACATGGTCAACTATCATCCAAAGGAAATGAGTTTCTACTTGGAATTAATCAAAAAAGGTTTTTGTTTTATTAAGTGTGATCATTTGTTTTTTAAAAAATCAACTTAATTGTTGATAATTATTATGCAAGTTTTAAGTTTGGTGCATCGAACGAGTAGATGAGTTTTCTTGAAAATGATATCTATGTTGACTTTAGTACTGTTGTAATTAATAAAATCACAATGCAAAACGCCATGCATGTTGTAGATGGTTTACTTGGTTTTTTTTTTTTTTTTTGAGATAAAGTCTTCGTATTGATCGAAATAATTAGTAGGCTTTAGTGTTATTTGTTTTGAGGATTTAATTTAGATATCAATTAATGTGTTAAGGGTTGATAAATGCAATTAATATCTAGTCTTTTTTCTTAATCATTGATTTTCATTTATAATTCTCTCGATATTTATATACAGAAACTTTTTATTGATGGATACCAATAAAAACATGGATATTATTTTTTGTTGATATTTTTATTTGTAATTGATAATTTTCTGGTTGCGAGGAATTGGCGCTCTTGTTTACGTGGAAATGCCTATCATCAAACTTGGTGTCGTCCCACTACTGGATTAAGAAATGTTGTAACCACTAACCACCATTCCTGTTGTTATGCCAATTGTGCAATCTCTACCTCTTGGTCAGGAAGAAGTCAAAATATTAGGTTCTTTCCATAGCCTTCAGGTATATAGAACCAAAACTACCATCTCTGTTATTTTCTTTTCAACATCTTCAATAAAAAACCGCAGGCAATGGATGAGGTTCCTAGGAAGCAACGTTTGGTTCTAATTACATGGTCCGGGAAAAACCACGGTGCACAAAGTGAAACCTAAAAGTTTCACATCCTCATGAAATGTGTTGTAATCCATTTTTGATCCCGTATAAAAAATAATAAAAATACAAATAATAATAATAATAAAATACAAAAAATTCAAGAAAATATTATATAAAAAATAATAACAGTGAAAAAAAGATGTCAGAATGCTCATAAAATAGTCAAAAATTGGTTGAGGAGGTTTAAAAATATAAAAATTAAAATTTGACAATATTTTATTGAAAAAAAGATGTCAGAATGCTCATAAAATAGTCAAAAATTGGTTGAGGAGGTTTAAAAATATAAAAATTAAAATTTGACAATATTTTATTGAATAATGATAGCCTTGTTGACAAAAAAAATTCAATTTAAGGAGGAAAAGTCCAAACAAAAATGAAAATAAAGAGAAAGAGCCCAAACCCAACACTGGGGCAAGACAAACCATTTTGGAAAACACAAATCCAAAAGACAGAAGGTCAGGGAATAAGAAAAAGTGATCTTTAGTCTTGAAATCCCTTAAACACCTTTTTGAGCCTGCAGTATCCTTTTCTTCATAACCAGTAGCCTAAGCCTACATTACGTATCTAATAAAGCACTTTCTGATCAAAGGCAAGCAATCTGGATCGGTAGGTAATTCTTTCTCATGTGGGTCAAATCTTTATTCATGCAAATAAAGTAAATGCTTTGAACATATTCGGTTTTCAATAACCCTCAAATTGAAATGTAAACTTTTTGTGACCAACTGGATGTCACTTCATCTTTAACCCAAAAGCAAACACAAAAAGCTTTCATCATTTCAAGAAACCTGTACATAGGAATCGCTTGGATTTTTT
The DNA here is from genome assembly GCA_019202695.1 of Populus x sibirica. NCBI lineage: Eukaryota > Viridiplantae > Streptophyta > Magnoliopsida > Malpighiales > Salicaceae > Populus > Populus x sibirica. The sequence continues at coordinate 702,624 of JAGMVL010000526.1, read as the reverse complement.
AGAACAAGTTTATTTTGAACCAACATCAAAATGATTTTTGTGGTTGGAATAACTTGGAAGTTCCAAAATTTTTGCATAAAAACATTTTCTTATACAAAAAACCCAAACTTACTTTCACATATCCTCACCCCAAAGTAAACCCAATTGGAACACTTGGGGGGCATGATTCAAGATGGGGGGCAATCCAAAAACACATGGTAGGGTTGGCTCTATAATTCCTTGTTTTAAAGAAAATGTTGGGCAAAATTGGCAACCCTAGAGATAAAAGGTGGAGGACATAGAAATATGATGACATCAAACGTTTCTAGAGGTCCAACTCACATGAAGTGACTTGAGTAAGCAAGAATGAAAAAGCCATTAAAGTTTACTACCAACACTCCAACTTTTGAGAAAAGTAAGACACCATGAAGAAATGGGGGCCTATATTTCTCAAGTAAGTATACATGCATATCAATCATAATGCATTGTTTTCAACATTTCAACAAATTGTTAATCCATCAGCAAACTTTTAGGTAATGCGTTTTCTAACCCTACCTCCTTTCGAGTGCGCCTTTGAGCCCTCGCCCATTTTGGGTAGGTCACCCATTACAATTCGACCAATTCTCCATGTTTTTTATCTGGGTAGGTCACCCATTACAACACGACCATTCTTTCCTTTTTCCATTTTGGATAGGTCACCTATTACAATTCGACCATTCTCCATGTTTTTTTATCTGGGTAGGTCACCTATTATAAACGACCATTCCTCTATTTTGGTAGGTCACTCATTACAACACGACCACTTTTATTATTTTTTTATTTGGGTAGGTCACCCATTACAACTCGACCACTTCTCCATGTTTTTTTATCTGGGTAGGTCACCTATCACAATGAGATCATTCCTCCACCTGGGTAGGTCACCCATTACAACATGACCACTCTTTCTTTTTCTACTTGGGCAGGTCGTCTATGAAAATAGACCAGGGTAAGTGTGAGTGCGTGGGCAGGTCGCCCGTGAAAATAGACCATCTTTCTTAAAAAAAAACAAAGGGTTTGAACACATAGGATTTTGGTTCTGGTTAGAGGGGATTGTCGAAAGGAATCTTAGTCTATCCTAACCACACAGGTTTTGGTTCTAGTTAGAGGGGATTGGCGAAAGGAATCTTAGTCTATCCTAACCACCCACAGGTTTTGGTTCTAGTTAGAGGGGATTGTCAAAAGGAATCTCAGTCTATCCTAACCACATAGGATTTTGGTTCTGATTAGAAGGGATTGGCGAAAGGAATCTCAGTTTATCCTAACCACAAAGGTTTTGGTTAGAGAAGATTGGCGACCTAACTCGCAGGATTTTGGTTCTGGTTAAAGGGGATTGGCAAAAATATCCTCACCACACATAGGAGTTTTGGTTCTGGTTAGAGGGGATTGGCGAAAGGAATCTCAGTCTATCCTAACTCGCAGGATTTTGGTTTTGGTTAGAGAGGATTGGCGAAAGAAATCTCAGTCTATCCTAACTCGTAGGATTTTGGTTCTAGTTAGAGAGGATTGGCGAAAGCAATCTCAATCTATCCTAACCACACAGGTTTTGGTTCTGGTTAGAGGGGATTGACGAAAGGAATCTCAGTTTATCCTCACCACACATAGGAGTTTTGGTTTTGGTTAGAGGGGATTGGCGAAAGGAATCTCGGTCTATCCTAACCAAAGAGAATTTTGGTTCTGGTTAGAGGGGATGGCAAAAGGAATCTTAGTCTATCCTAACCACACAGGATTTTGGTTCTGGTTAGAGGGGATTTGCGAAAGGAATCTCAGTCTATCCTAACTCGTAGGATTTTGGTTTTGGTTAGAGGGGATTTGCAAAAGGAATCTCAGTCTATCCTAACCATATAGGTTTTGGTTTTGGTTAGAGGGGATTGACGAAAGGAATCTCAGTCTATCCTCACCATACATAGGATTTTTGGTTCTGGTTAAAGGGAATTGACGAAAGGAATCTCAGTCTATCCTAACCAGTAGGATTTTGGTTCTGGTTAGAGGGGATTGGCGAAAGAAATCTCAGTCAATCCTAACCCGCAGGATTTTGGTTCTAGTTAGAGGGGATTGGCGAAAGAAATCTCAGTCAATCCTCACCACACATAGGAGTTTCGGTTCTGGTTAGAGGGGATTGCTGAAAGGAATCTCAATCTATCCTAACCCGCAGGATTTTGGTTCTGGTTAGAGGGGATTGGCGAAAGGAATCTCAGTCTATCCTAACCACACACAGGTTTTGGTTCTGGTTAAATAGGATTGACGAAAGGAATCTCAGTTTAGCCTAAACACATAAGATTTTGATTCTAATTAAAGAGGATTGGCGAAAGAAATCTCAGTTTAGCCCAACCACACATAGGACTTTGGGTTCAGTTGAAGTTTCAGGTCAACCAAATTTTGAGAAGACCAGTTTCGGAAGACCAATTTTGTTTATCTTTACAACACTTACTACGCAAAATCTTTGCTCCGTAAGTATTGTAAAGAGGGGGGCAACTGTTGTAACCCATTTTTGGTTTTGCATAAAAAATAATAAAAATGAAAAAAAATACAAAAAAATCAAGAAAATATTATAAAAATAATAATAAAAGTGAAAAAAGGATGCCAGAACGCTCAGAAAATGATCAAAAATTGGTTGAGGAGGTTTAAAAATACAAAAATTAAAATTTGACAATATTTTGTTGACTAATGATAGCCATGTTGACAAAGAAAATTCAATTTGAGGAAGAAAAGTCCAAAATCAAATGTTTATGGACTCAATTAAATTTTATTGAGGGTTTAATTGAATTTATGGAGGTTTTGATTGCAAGAAAAATTGATTTTGGAGTTAATTTGGGCTTTAATTAGAAGAAATGAAAGTTAGAAATGAAAGTTCTGAGGTCAAATTATAATTTTTGAAAGTTATTTTGGGCAAATCAGGGGCTTAATTGCATAAATATTGAAGTTTGATGGCCAATTAGGGACTTAATTGAAGAAATAAAAAACCAAGGACCAAAATGGAAAAGGCGTGTAAATAGAGGGGTTTAATTAAAACCAGATCAGGAGCCTAATTGAAGAAATTAGAAGTTTATTGCTCTATTGAGGGTCAAATTGCACTAATTCAAAACCAAGGATCAAAGTGAAAAAGGCAGACAATTTCAGGGGCGCTGTTAGATTTTTGGCAGGGATGCAATTGAATTGATTTTTACAATCAAAGTTGCAATTGAGGACTCGATTGAACAAATCACAAATTGAGGACCAATGTGAACTCTGTCATGTTTTGCCGCCTTTTCCTTTTAAATAAAACGGTGCGTTTTGTCCAAAACGGCGTCGTTTCATATACCGTTCATTTAAAAAAAAGAAGAAGAAGGGAAGACCAAAACAATGCCGTTTTGACAACGATCATGGGTTTTTTTCTTCCCCTGGACGCTCGAGGCGGGGAAGAAAAATCTTTTTCTTCCCCTTGTTTTCACCGACTTTCTTCCTCTAAAAAGCATCAAAAAGACGCCGACAAAGGACACCCACTTGCCCAAAAAGCTTTCCACATGTTGGATGGGCGGCAGCACAGTGGCCGCCCCAGCCATGTCTCTCCCCTGTTTTTCTATAAATACAGGGGAGACGAAGATGAAAAAAAGGAGAAAAAAAAATAGGAGACCAAGAGAGAAGGAGGAGCCCGAGAGAGAGAAATGAACGAGAGAGGAGAAGAGAAGAGAAAGAGCAGAATAGAGATAAAAAACAAGAAAAAAAAAGATAAGAAGCAAAAACAATAAAAAAAAATAGAGGAGAGAGAGAGAAGAAAACAATAGAGTCATCGCGTGCCACCGTGCCCCAACCACCACTAGCATCACCGTTGCCACCGCCGCCGTCGCCAGAAGCACCGTGAACCACCGCAGGTCAGCCTTCTTCCCTCTCCTCCTCCCTCTTCATCAACTGCTTCTTCTCCTTTCTCTCTATTGTTCACGTTACATGTGAACAATGGAGAGACCCACCGTTTACACGGGCTGGGCTGATTTAGGCCTGATCGGCCCATTTTTTTTTCAAAAGAAAAAATTCAAAAGAGTATTTTTTGGAGATTTTACAATTTTCCCGCGCAATTTTTATGTCATTTTGATTAATATTGGGCAGTATTTTTTACGTTGTAAAAATACAAATTTGGTATTAAAATATCCAGTTGTTGTCAAGATTTCCAAAATACAAAAAAAAATTTAAAAATGAAAAAATATTTTTTTGCATACGGCCAAGTGTCTCAAAGCTAAAAAATCATAGTGTTTTTCATACACCAAAAAAATAATGTTTTAGCATGCATTTTGGCTTTAATAACCAGTTTATTAAAGTCAAGAGAACATTGACCAAAATTTCAAAAACAACAAAAAATTTATTTTATTTAGTATCTGGGGTACGACATTACACGTAATGCGTATTCTGGATATTTAATTATTTTTTTGGACAATAGAACGGTTAGATTTTATCGCATTAAGATAGGAACCTCCTTCTGAATGAAAGCTTGTCTTGAACCCTAGACCAGACCAACAATCAGAAACCATAACACGACTTAGATTCTATCAGACAAAACAATGCGGTCTACCTTTAGTTAGGGTGTATTTGGGGTGCTAATACCTTCCCTTTACGCAACCAGTCTTCGTAACCGATCTCTGAGATCAGTTAGGGTTTTTAGTGACCAGAATACTAGGTGGCGACTCCCATTCAAATTTTCCACTGATAAGAGAGAAGAATTCATTGTCTCTCCACATTTGCCAGAGATAGACAATATACCATATTTTTTCTCTGGGATGGTGGACGATCGTCGCGACGCCGCACACGTGCGACAAAATGTTTCAATGTGCCACTTGATTCTAGAAACAAATGCAGTTTCAGTAAAGCCCCACCACATCAGGTGAATTCTTAAATTTACACAATCACCTTTAGTTAGTCTAACAGCTTTGTCTTTCTTCTCATGTAGCTTAGAAAAATATTTCCAAAAAACTGCCCTCGATCTATAACGGACACGCATCAAGTCATCTTATATGCATGCAGGGACTATATTCAAGAAGTTTGTATATGAAGCCAACACACATCAGGTGAGTTCTTGCATTTACACAAGTTAATTCTTGATTAGTTTACCAGCTTTTTCTTTCTTTCTCATGTACCATGGGGAAATATTTCTGAAACATTACCCTCAGTTTATAATTAACAAACATCAAGTCATCTTAATTTATAATTAACAAACATTAAGTCACTTGAAGGCCTCACAAAACCCAAATTGTGCAATGGCATGTGCTTACAAAACAAAAAACTAAGCTCTGACTCTAAGATGGGGCAAATACAGCCATAATCTGGACCAGCAGTCCTAACAATCACCCAACGCTATACACAGTTGAATATTCTACCAAGCACAAACATACACTGATATCTAGTTCAATCTGACGAACCCAAACCAACCCCCACACACTAATTTGGATCCAGCAACTACAAGTTATCACAGTATCTTTCAAACCTCAAAACCACACTAGACCAATCAAATTCAAACGGATAGAAGAGCTAAACAAGACTAGAACCCGATAAAATCTCTTACCCCAATCCTCCATCTTCAACTCTTCTTTGCCAAAACAAAATCTGCTACCATCCCACAAATCAAAAGTGTCACTCTGCACAACCAAAGCCATAAACAAAACGGGTTTATCAGCAAACAAAAAAAAAATCAACAGATTTCAAACTCAAAATAATATTACAATCCAATTAAGAAAATCCCTTAACTTAAATAAAGGGCACATCGCATGAAATCAATAATTGAAAAAAAAAACATAAAATCAATCAACAAAATAACCATCAACAAAAAAAAATAACTAAAACTTAATAAAAAAAAAAAGGAACTATAATTTTCATACAAAAACATAAATGGAGACAGAAAGGCACCTTATAGTAGTGGTTGATTTCTCAATTTCCACTGCTTTCTTGAAGCAAAATTTAAATACAGCAAAGAGAACCCTGATAAAAAAAGATCAAAATTGATTAAAATTTTTGAGTTTTTCATTGGAAAAAAAAACATGGGTTTTGCTTAAAATGGAGAGAGATTGATTTACCAAATCAAGTTGGAATCTTGACGAGTTAAGATTGAAAGGGTATTTTAGGTCTTTAGAAGGAGAAGGATGTTTCTAATTCCCCTTTTTAGCTTTTTATATTCTACTGCTCATAAAGAAGACAGTTGTGCGTTTCAAGTTAAAAATTGAGGGATTTTGTTGCCGTTTCGCTTCCTCCGTCTAGGCGTCTACTTTCCTAGAATTCTCCAGTGGATTTGAACTCCGCATGATATTGGACTCAGACTTTACTTAAAACCCAGCCCAGAAAAAATATGATTTTAGTATTATTTTCTTAAACAGTTTATATATCATATTAATAGATTTATTAACTAGTATATTGATATGATAGGTTGAATACACTTGTTATTAGTTCTTACCACTGACAAAAAGAAATAAATTTTTAGATTAAATACACTACTTAGCTGTTAATAAATTGGGTTAATGACACTGAGCTTAAGCGAAAAAATAATCAGCACAGCTTTGCTGAGTGCATGATTGAAAAGCTCTAGGTCTCTGGTGTGGTTTCCATTTGGTAATATGTTTAAAGTGGATTAAGGAATTGGAGTATTATGGTTTAATGCTATTTTGCTGGTAGATTTTGAGTGTAATTTAAAGCTAGGAATAAATTTTACCTACTGTTGTTGCCTTTTGTTTTTGTTTCTAAATTGTAACCCAAAATTTGAATGTTCCTGAAGTGACTGTCTGGGTGGCTTGTTACCTTGAATCGGCTATTCTGTTCTATGTGAATGCATGGATGTGGTTGTCCATTGTGCACACAGTACGTAGTGCTGAAAGTTTATTGCTTTTAGTCTCTCACAATGCCTGTCCAACACAAAAGCATACCCCGCTTTAGCGTTATAAGCAGCAGACTGGGTGCCTTGTGTGGGATTTCTTTATCTGGACATCCTGGGATCTGAGGGAGGGGCAATTGCAGTATTTCTTCTGCTGACAATCTGGAAGATTTTTTAATGGGATCGAGCTGTATGGTTCAGAATATCTGTGAACATACATCACTTATCCGGGTTTGACGGTTTGTGATATCCATCCTTGGCATTCACATGTAGCCCCATGTAAAAAACTAGTTTTGTGGCCTGTTCTTCATTAAGTTTGACATGAATAGCATGTCTATTGAAGATTATGAACAAGGCTGGAAGCAAATTCCAGCATAACCTTGCCAAGTGGGTCTAACGGGATAGCTCTAGGTGTAGAGATTAATCACCTTTTATTGATGATGGTCAATGTAGGACCTTCTGGCATTATTTATCAAGATTTTATTGGTTTTCTTACAATTTGTTGCTGGCAGGGATTGATTTAGTAGCTTCACGTATCCAAACTTAAATGTTGTCTCTCTCTGGCAGTACTTATTCAGAGGGGCATGAGATAGGAGTGTTTCAGGTTTGATATGATTTTCCAAAGTAGCTTTGCTGGAGGACCTGAATTGAATGGCTATAGGTCTCAATTTTCCTGCTTCCAGTATCCTTATGTTGTGAGCTTACCAGGGGACGAGGCTAGCTGCGCATAGTATATTTTCACCCATGTAGAGTTCTATGTTTCAGGCAACATATAAAGCTGGTTTCAGTTTGTTCAGTGCAGTAATCTCTTTTGGCTGCTTATGGCACTGCTGGGAGTTTCTTATCTTTGTAGCAAATTGTGATTCTTGTGCACGCAAGAAGCCCTGCTTCATTGTATCATATACATTTCACATGATCTTTCATCTTGTTGCCCTGGGAATTGAAGGGTGGATAATTGCCTTAATTTTGCATCCACGGGAGTTTTTCATCGAGTTATTAAATGAAAACACAATTCCAGCAATGGTTCTGAGTATTTAGGGAGTTACTTGACTTAACTAAGTTTAAGATTTGTTGTGAACTGCATCTCTGCCAAAAAAGCATGCCTTTCCACATATTCATGTTTCATTTGGTTCTGTAGAGGTCTCCAGTGTAGCCTTTTCTCACTGTATTTGTGACAGAATATGGAAAAGTTGATACGACTTTCAGTACAGCTTTGCCAGTAGTGGGAACGATTGAATCGCTCAATATCTCCTCTGTGTTCTCCTTGTATCAGTATTTGTGTTCCTCAGGTGTGCCCAGCAACAGTATTTGTGTTCCTTGTGTCAACCATCTGTAAAATATGAAAATGGTGCTCACGACAATAAATCATGCCATACAAATTTCTGTCGTTCATTTGGATTGATTTGACAGCCCTATTCTCGCTGGTAAATAACACCATCAGAATTTAATTTAATTTAATGTCGTGAGCACCATTTTCATAATTTACAGATGAAGCATGCATGGTTACTAGGAGAAGGGCTGGAATCTTTGGAAAAAAAAAGATTTAATTGTCTTTGACTTTGTGTGTTGGCTTGGCAGGATTGACGCATGAATGCCTCGTATTTCACGTGTTCACACAGAGCTAGAAAATGAGTAGCCATGAAACACGTTGAGTTTTTGTGACTAAATAAAGCATGCGTGAAGGAGGTCCCAGAGAACAATATCAAGCAATAAACTTTCGTCGATAAAATGGTGGATCTTGGAATTGAATCATAAATAAGGTAGGTTGACTTAAGTCAACTTAAATTTATGTTTTTTTATAAATTCTAAAATATGACATTGTTTTCAGGTTTTTTTTATTGATTCAATATATACCAAGTCTTAAATCAACAATTTACCGAGTTATATATTTCTAATTATAGTTAAAAAAAAAACTTGATCTAAATTGTATGAATTAGATAAAATGATTTGGGTTAATTTAATAATTTTTTTAAATAAAATTAAAATAATATTATTTTAAAATAACTTAAATTTTTTTTGATTGATTTGATCAAATTTTAAATAAATTGTTTACACATTACGAGTCTAATAACACTATTTCAAATAATTAAGCATGCCCCAAAGTAACCGTTCCAATCAGTCTAATAATACTTTTTTATGAGAAATTTCTTAATTAAAAAGTTGAGGACCAACTTTGTAAGGATAGAAATTTAAAAAGATATCATTTTATATTTTGACTTCAGTCAACCTAATATCGTAAAATCTAGTTTAGTTTATCTTGAACGGATATCTAGACATCCGTTTTGAAAGCCTCTGTTCTCAAATAACGTGATCTGTTCGAGCTGAGTTGATTTTTTTCCTTTTTTTTTTTTTTTTTTCAAATGTCATAGATTTTGAGAAGATCATTGATATTGAGTTATTAGTCGCATTAACCTTCTAATCTCCCATGGTTGGGATAGAAGTAGACTCCAGCAAGAAAAGAATTCCTGGATGGGATATATAGAAGTAGTCTTCAAATTAAATTATATATAAGTAAGGAATTATTTTGGACACCATGGAAGCCACCCATATATTCCAAGGAAAAGCCTGTAGGGCACAAGGATTTTGTTTGCTTTCGGTCAACGTACAAATGGAAAATCCATTCTCGTGAATAAATCCTGAGTTTTTTATGGCTGGAAGCTGTTGATCAACATCATATGATGGGAACACATTTATTATTTGAAAATGAGTGTTCAATTTGCTCCTTTTTCCAAGGTGAGAATCAAATCTACCAAATAATATAAGATCTAAGTTATGAATTTGACATATTAATTGGTCAAGTTCTTCATTAATGGGTTGTTGGGTTGACCTGCGGGTTTAATAACTATTGTATAATTGATATACAGTTGATCAACCCTTGTTTTTAGCAAATAATATTTTGGTTTTGAAGATGATATATATGAAATTAAATTCATTTAAAATAGAACTTTTTGCTAAATTCAAGTACTACGTTCATGAAAAACGTTTAGATAATGTTTCTTGGGAAATCAGAACTCAAGTATGAGATGGCCATCTCACATTTTATATTCCATGATTAATTTTCTTCAACAAGAACAGAAAAGACCTCTCCCCCTCCCCTAGTTTCACTTTTCTAGGACAAAAAGAATTCGAAAATGCAAAGTGTGGCAGCCCAATATGACATAATTAAGAAGTCACATGCTGTGGGTTTGGAACTGGAAAAAAAATCATAGAAAAAGCTGTCTTCTTCAATTACTCCAAAATTTAAAGAATCGTCAGTACATTCTCAAGTCTCAACAACCTTGATATTGTTTTCTTCGGCTTTATGAAATAGGCCTCCGATTTCATTAAAAAAGAAGAAGAAAAGAAAGAAAATGACACAGGACTTTATTGATCCCACACAGGTCCATGTCTGTGGACGACTCAGTTCGTGCCCCATGCTTCCCTGTTGCTGTGGATTTACTTTGAATGGTCGCTTGCTTTTAGCTGGATGAATAAGCCTCACATCCGTTCTTGGAAGCATCTTAATCTGTTCTTCTCTGTTTCTCTGTTAATAGGTTGAAAGCATATTTTGGTTCAATCACCTTCTCCTATATTTTTCGTGAAAGTAATTGCATGGCAGACTGCATGGCTAAACAAGGAGTGCAGAGATCCAGTGAATTTGTTGCCTGGCTTTGACTCAACCTTTTACTGTGGCTTGCTCTTGTGTCTTCTCCCACTATGTCTTTGAGTTATTTTCGTTTTTGTTTTGTAGAGGAATGTTTAGCTTTGAGCTCATTCGGATGGCTATTCTAAGGTTTTCTTTGCTTTTGTTTTTTTTTTCTGTGCTTTATCCTATTTATGGCTTTTTGCCATTATAAAATATTGTGTAATTTCTATACTATTCCCGCCAGGCTTTGACGTTTAAATAATATACACATCTTTCAAAAAAAAAATTGTCGCTTGCTTTTTCAGCTGACCGAAAAGTTTAAAAGGTTTGAGGAAGAAAGCATTTTGAAAGAAATATCTCTTTCAATATCTTGTAGCGCCTCATAATCATATCCTAGTAAATTTGTACAAAGAATCTCACATATTTGACCGATAATCTTATTTTTTTTAATTAAAATCATGTTTAAAAATATAAAATTATACATAAAATACATTAGTGACGGCCTATACTTGGTAGTAAATCATTAATAATTATTAGTACGATTTATTTATGAATAATTCAAGATAACTTTTATGTTTAGAAACCATATGGTGTTTAGTTATATGTTTATTATTTTTTAAAAGAGTTTATATTATGTATTTCAAAAAATTATATCAACTTTTTTTTTTTTTTGCTTATTCGAGTATCCTCATTTTTTTTTAAAGGGTGAGACTAGTCTCGTTCGAGGTTCGTGGCTACCCATACCAACAAGTGTGTTTTCTGAGGATCGAACTTGTGTTCTTACCCTTACAGAAATATAACGATGTCTTAATCGCTAAACCAATAAATAAAATCACTATATTTAAATTTAATGACAAAAAATACAGAATGTCTCTCGACCAATTAACCTTCTAAGAATTGTAATTGGATCCTTATGAGCTGCAGAAGAGCAAGCATGCCCTGCCTAGCTCAAACAAGAACATAGGTTCTATTTCTTTCTTCTTTTTTTTAGGGGAAAAAAAACAATTCTGAGTTTGATATGTCTCTAATGACTGTCAGCTTGCATCAAGAGAAAGCCAAAGCTAGGGTTGTTAAGCAGATTTGATCTTCATATATGATACAACCATGCAAGTACGTACGAACGATGGTTGGTGTCAGCTTCATAAAATATTTCTTGTTTCCTTTGTTTTATTTTTAAACTATAGTAGTTATTAAATATTATTCATTGACCTCTCATACAACTTCTTAATTAAACATGGGATTCATAATTAATATATTTTAGTGCCAGTAGTTTGGTCTTTCCTTGACTCACATGGCGTTAATTAGCTATTTATTCAACTCAAATCTTGAGATTGAGTCTAATTAAAATTGTTTATTTCATATAATATTGATGACTAATAATTAATATGGTAAAATTAGATGTAATAATTAAAAGTAAACAAAAATTATTTATTGTGAGACATCGGGAAGTAATAATTAACTATGGTTTTAAATAGATCGCCTCTCTCTCAAAATATAAATGAACTTTAAAAAAAAACACCAATAGTAAAATGAAAACAAAATATTAATATAAGAGAAGCCTCGCACGTAGTTGTTATATTTTATTTTTCATTGGAAAAGGATAAATAGAAGAAATTACGTTCATTAAGCTTAATAAAATTACGTATTAAATCACCCAGTGCACATCATTTTTCATTTTTTAATTAAATATGGAATTCGAAGTTCAAAGACGAGATAGAGCAAGAACTTGTTCATGGCCCTGAGCATATCCTGTTACTTCTGTATTGACTCGACCGGAAGCTGAAGGTTGGCTGGGTCCAGTAATTTTCTTGCTTGGCAATATCTCATTGACAACAAAATTCTGCGCCAAAGCCCTTAACTGGAACTTCTGAATTTTTCCTGTTGAGGTATTTGGTAACTCAGCCATGAATTCCACTCTCTTTGGAACCGTAAAATGGGGAAGGTTTTTCTTGCAGTAAGCGATAATATCAGATTCTTTGACATCGTTCGTGTCTCCGTTGGAGTTCTTTTTCACTGAGATGAATGCACAAGGACTTTCTCCCCATTTAGGATGTGGCATGGCCACCACAGCTGCTTCCAGGACTCTCGGATGTCTGTAGAGTACAGACTCCAATTCTACACTGCTGATATTTTCACCACCAGAAATTATCACATCTTTCGACCTGTCCTTGATTTCCAGGTAACCATCAGGATGAATGACACCAACATCTCCAGTAGCAAACCATCCATTCCTGAAGGCCTTGGAAGTTGCCTCAGGATCCTTGAAGTAACCTTTCATGATGCTGCTTCCTCTCAGGACAATCTCCCCCATTTTCTTTCCATCACGCGGCACGCTAACCATGGTGTCCAAGTCCTTGACGTCTGCATCAGCAAGAGTCAGTATGCTAATCCCTTGCCTCGCCTTGAGTTTTGCCTGATCCTGCTGTGGAAGCTTGTTCCACTTTTTCTGCCATTCACACACAAGTGCTGGCCCAGTAGCCTCGGTAAGACCATAGGCATGCGTCACGTGGAATCCGAGACGTTCGATTTCTTGGAGCAACGAGGCTGGTGGGGGTGCGCCTCCAGTGAGTATTTCAACCGGGGAAGTGATTTCGCGGCGCTCATGAGGCCTGGCCTCAAGCAGAACGTTGAAAACAATTGGTGCACAGCACATGTGAGTCACCGCATGTTCGGCAATGTTATGGTACATGTCTTTAGCACTGGTGTTGCGTATGCAAACGTTGGTTCCGCCTCGTGCCGCGACACCCCAAGTGAATGTCCAGCCATTGCAATGGAACATAGGGAGAGACCATAGATAAACAGGTGCATTTCCCATTTCCCATCCAAGAATTAGGCTAAGAGAGCTAAGATAAGCACCTCTGTGACTATACACAACTCCTTTCGGAGCAGATGTTGTTCCTGATGTATAATTCAAGGCTATAGGATCCCATTCATCTTGAACTAGCTCACCAGTGTATCCTGGATTGCCCCTCTGGACAAGCTGTTCATACTCCAGCTGGCCGAACTGGACACCGGTAGGTGTGTCGATGTCGTCAATACAAGCAATAATTGATGGTACAGCACCATCCAGGAAACTAAGGGCCTTACTTGCTAACTCCTTGTATTGGTAATCCACAAAGAAAACCTTAGCCCCTGAATGGCTAAGAATGGTGGCTATATTCTTAGCATCTAGCCTTGTGTTGATAGTATTAAGAACTGCTCCAGCCATAGGCACAGCAAAATGCATCTCATACACTGCAGGAATGTTTGGAGCCAACACAGACACCTACATAAGCAGGAGAAAAAATTAAAAAATGATGATACGTTTGATACATCTAAAACTGGAGAAAGAATTCAAAGAATAAAGCTTGGTGAACGCACGACATCGTTTTTTCCGACGTTAAGGGACCGGAGGGAATCGGCAAGGCGGCAGCAACGTTCATATGTTTGACTCCATGTGAAGCGGGTGCCCTCATAGATAACAGAGGTACGGTTGGCATAAACAGCATTAGCTCTCTTCAAGAAAGTTATGGGGGTGAGAGGAACATAATTTGCATCGCATTTTAGTAGTTGATCCATTGTTGGAGCTGGGAGTATTTGGATAGCCTTGCTCGAAGATATGGGAAGAGAGGAGGAGAGTGTTTTGTGGAGTTTTTGATGGACTTGAAGATGTGCGAGTGGGGGGTTTAAATTAGCAAGGACTCGAACATGAAGGTGGCCGGTGGCTTTGGAGAAATTATTATATGGATTTGATGCTAATATTTTATCCTCTTTTTAAATCAAAAACATGGGGTGTTGATATATATAAGCAATTACGAACCTGGTAAAGGAAATATTTGAAGAAACTCAATTATAAATTATTTTAATTTCGAGGTTTTTTTTTTTTTTTTTGAAAACAAAATATAGTACCATATATTAGGCGGAGAATATTTCAATCTTTGGTCGGATGGAGTTTTACAACAGTGTTACATGATCACATGTTATTATTTGTTATGCACTCAAATAAATTTACCAAATCTTACCATATGCTTTTCTTTTATATTTCTTGTTTTTAACTATATTCTGGTTAGCCCTTTTAATATATCAACTTATTCCCAAAAAAATCTTACCATATTTATATACTTAACTGAATTTTAAGATGTATAACATAAAAATTTCATGAGATGTAGTTTTTTTTAGATTATTTTCTATGTCTAAGATTTGATGATTGATTTTGTTTTAGAAATAAGGAGTGATTGATCATTTCCTCTAAGAACATATTGATTATTAAATTTGATTTCAAGTATAGATTGTAAAATTAAAAGCAATTTTCCTCAAATATAACTATATATATGTTATTAGAAAAAACAATTCACTCTCTAATTACTTGTCACCATAAGTTATTATCACTACATATTAATTATTACTACATGGAGAAAAAAAATTAGCACTATCATTTGGTGAGATATTCAAGTCTCTTAATTTCTAATCAAGTTTTACTTAATCAAAGAATTGATAAGAAACTATTTCCATACCGACCCCTTTTTTTATGTTGACTACTTCAATTCATGTATTGCTATTTAATAATAATAATAATAATAATAAATCAGTATCTACTGTTCCAAAGAAAACGGGACAAATGTTGAGTTCAAATGACTAGAAACAAATGTTGTCTTCGCCGCTTCTAATAATAATAATAATTTAATTTAAAATAATCTAATACTAAATGATCACCTAATCTTGTGAAACTTGGGAGGGTTACCACTAAATGAGTTTTGATGAGTTGCGTGGAAACTAGAGGGAAAATTACTTGTGTTGAAAGTGATCATATTCACATCTGTGTGTGGCTGTGATCTTACACTTAATTATACGTACTGTGGTCCATAATATTCAGTGGCAAACAAGTACATAATTAATTATTCCTATCTACCAACTATTTAGTAGAGGGTATAATAATAAGAAATTAAAATCAAGAATGTGTTCTCAGGTGTTCTTATATTCGAGTCATGTAATTGTTAATACCACAAGCTAACCTGGACACTCATATTAATAATATATATATATATATATATATATATATATATATATATATATGTCAAATTAGAATTGGACTGATGCATGTTTGATGAAGATGTAACACACACATGGTAAATCTTATGGCGGCAAAAACATGTTGTAGGATCAAATAATTTAGAAGTTGGGTATGGTCATGTGGTGGAGTGTTTGGGAATGCTGCAATTTTATTTATTTTTTTATTTTAAAAATATTTTTTTATTTCTAAAAAAATCATGTTTTTCAATGATTTAAATGTATTGATATATTTAAATTATTTTTAAATAAAAAAACTTTTAAAAAGCATTTTCACCATAGTGACAAACACAAATAAATCAAGAATATCACCGACTTTATGTCATTATTTGGCCTTTATAATGATAATTCTATGCATTATTAGTCCTTAACTTCAAACTTGTGGATGTGAAAAGTTGCAGTAATTTACACACCTATATATTTCTGTAAAAATTGTAGAAGTTAGGGTTAACAAAATCAGATGGGACAAAACAATATTTGTTGAAGAGTCAACTAGGTTCGAAGTCTTGCTAGGAGAAAGTAGAGGACACAGACATATTTCCAGGTTTGATCATGACCACAGAATTAGAATAGGGCAAGGAAAGGGAAATTAGATTCTCTATGTTTCTGAATTCAACATTTATTTTTTAATGTTCATTCCTCCTATAAAGTTGTTGAAATATATAGGACAAAATAGTGTTTGATACCTCAAGTGCACTGCTACATAATAATGATTCTTTGACATATGAGACGGCAAAAGTCCAAAAAATTTGTGAAAAACGAAGACAATAAAATTATTATTGCTGCTAAAAAAAGGAAAAAAACCTGAAAATTGCCCTTCAATTATTGGATTATTATCGAAAGACTTAATTGAATTTTTTTAAAAAAAAATTAAAAGATGAAATTGGCAAAAATATCTGTGTCCAAAAAGAAAATTTCGCACTCCTAAAATGGTTTCATCAAAGAGAAAGAGCTTAGAAGTTGCCAAGCTAATATATTTCTGCTCTTGAGAGTAAATTTCCAGGAGATTTTGCTTCTGATTTTCGACGATATATATTTCTTTCAAAGGTGTGTGAAGGAAAGCTACCACTCGGTTATCTTTTTCAACGTTGTCTTTTTCATAGTCTTGTACAATGAATTTTTTTTTTATTTTTTTTTCCAAATCTTCTTATTCCATCAATGGCGGACTCCATGCATGTGATGCATGTGTGTGGAGGTTAATTGTTGGCCATGGCAATTGATGGAGGACAAGAAGAAGAAATATTTGAACGACGTCAGTCGCATTCAAGAAAAGAGAGAGAGAGTTCGGCGGTGGCCTTAATGGCCCATGTTTAATGACAATGAACCATCAATTGATGAAGCCCTCTTCTGTTCATGTTTCCTTGTGGTTATGTAAATTGCTTTCATTTATTCATAGTTTTAAAATTCCATTAAAAATAAAACAAAAATTCTTTTTTTTTAAAGAATCAAAATGATATAATTTTTATAAAAATAAATTCAATAAAAAAATTTAGCACCGAGTTTCAATATATAGTTCCAATTGATCAATCTCAAGCTGATTAATCGGTCAAATTTTTTTATTTTATATTTT
Source organism: Populus x sibirica (assembly GCA_019202695.1). NCBI lineage: Eukaryota > Viridiplantae > Streptophyta > Magnoliopsida > Malpighiales > Salicaceae > Populus > Populus x sibirica. The sequence goes on along the minus strand of JAGMVL010000526.1, from coordinate 685,542 downwards.
ATTCAACTCAGACGGGTACAAACTTTAAGTTGATCCGTTAGATTAGTATTTCGAGATTTAAAAGAATGTTAATGCCATTGCTAGAGTTGGGACTGTCTATTTTAGCCTTGGAGTCCTTGACCTATCTTTGCTTTGCAAAAAAGGTCCCTGGGTTTTTTTTTTTTTTTTTTATCAATGGTTTTTACTTACTTATTTTACGGTTAACACGATCAAGGCAAGGGTATCATGGTCTTCTGAATGAACTATTTGCAGGTAGCAAATCCTCGTTCACTGTTTATACTCTTGGGAAAATTCTTTATTATCAGTCTTCCAAGAATCTTACCATAAGTAAAAACTTGTGGTCCAATCTGAGCAAAATATTAACAGAGACTATGCCTTGTGGCCAAAACAATGTAGCTTTAAATAATATCCATCATTTCACAAATTACGATGGATTGGGATAGTTAAGATTTTTAAAAGATTTAATTTGGTTCATGAATTTTTTTTCTTCACAATTGAGCCATTTAGAACCCAAATTAGCACTCATTTGATAAAAAAAATTTCTGAAGAAAGGGCTGAATTAAAAGTCAAAGGACCACAAAGTGAAAATAACAAATAAAATAGGAGGTGGATTCGAATTTCATACAAAAAAAACTTATTTTGATACTCAATCTTGATAAATTACAAGCTATCGTCTATTGATACTGAAAATTCAATCAAGTAAAGATGCCAGCCCTTCTCCTGGTAAGCATGTATTTTTCGGGTGTGTTTGAGAGAGTGGTTGTGATTATTTTTAAAATATTTTTCATTTAAGAAATACATCAAAATAATATTTTTTTATTTTTAAAAATTATTTTTGATATCAGCGCATCAAACAATCCAAAAACACTAAAAAATTATTAATTTTTAAGTAAAATAAATTCAAAATTTATAGGAACGCGGGTTAGGTCACGTTCCCAAATAATCCTGAAATCTGAAATTATGATAATGGTCACGACATTAAATTAAATCTTGATGGTGCTAGCAACCACCTAGATTAGTGCTGTCAATTTTGTTAAATAATATATTTAATTTTTTTTTATTTATTAAAAATAGAATAAAATTTTTAGTTTAATTTATATATAATCTATTTATATTTAGATTAATTGAAGCACTTTAGAATAAATAAATTAATAAAAATTATAATTTTTTATATATATATATATTTTTTTATGTTAATCTAGATTAATTTAACAAAATTCACTTGGATGATCCTCAATTTCGTGAGTTCATAGGAGAGTTTCCTCGAAACCTTGTGCTCTCAATCCAGCTACCCGTTTAAATCGTGGAAAGACGACTTTTTGATTAATTAAGCTATTATAACCACACGACAGCAACAACTAAATCAATTTAATGAAGCTATAACCAGGAGGCCGGTTACCAAGAAACCTCAATATTCGTCAATATTGTTTTTCTGTTAAGGATTTTCAAGGTTCTAATCAAATCAAGAACAAATCTATGAAAAAAAATCTCAATACGTGGTTGTAATCAAATCAAGGATTTCAATTATCTTTATAATCTCTGTTTGCATGAAGTTTTGGTATCATAATTAAGCTCTCTTGTTCAGATTAACACATTATTAAGCATCATAAAAGTCCAAATTAGGACTTCTTCTATCCATTAATTATACCAAAACTTAATTAGTGCTCAACTTAGAAATACATAATACTTTAAATTGAAGTAGATAAAGAACCTACAAAATACCTCTATAGTTGTATTAATTTTTATATGAGATGCAAATTCTTAGAGGTTTATATAGTTCTTTTTTCATGATTAATTTTTATTAAATATAGTAAAAAGAACATAAAAAAATTAAAATAATTCATATTTATCCAAAAAAAACTTAATCAAAATATTTTTTTAAAAAAACTATATAAATTATTTCAGTATACATTTAGGAATTATAGGCATAATAAATTATTTTTATATATAAATTAATTCTGATATAGAGGTTATCGAGTTATAGAATTAATGACACTTCCATACTTAATAAGTCGAGTATTTTAAGAGATAAACTTGACACTTCGATACTGACACAATTCATAAATAAGTGGTTATTTTCAAAAGATAAATCACAGGAAAGAGTCCGTCAACTTAAGATTCCCAACGATCATATTTTTACATGTGAATTAAAAAATATAAACAGTAAGATTCGAACCAGATATTCATCTCTTCTTAGTTAACTCATTTTCACTTTATTATTCTTAGTTGAGTTACTAGCTAGCTCGCTAGCATTAGTATATTACATTTACAATAATTAAGTTTGGATGGATTAGTAATCAATAAATTGCATTTGTTACTAGTTTGACAAACTACCGATTTATTCAGTGGTCATTAATTTAAATATGCAGGTAACTTGTGAAAATGAAGAAAGTTAGGCATATTTGCTAGCTTACCTAAATTATATTAAAACACGAAAAAGAGGCGAAAAAGAAACAAAAATTAATTTCAAAAATCTATGGCCTGCAGATATATTGAACGAAGAATAAAAACTACATAACTAGGATATATACTACAGAAACAAAAAAAAAATTAGCTTCATGTGATCTCCATGCTATAAATTCTTGTGTTCTACAGACTCTAAGCAGATATTACATGGTCAACTATCATCCAAAGTAGATGAGTTTCTACTTGGAATTAATCAAAAAAGGTTGATAAATGCAATTAATATCTAGTTCTTTTGTTATTCATTGATTTCCACCTATAATTCTCTTGATATCTATAGAGAGAGACTTTCCGTCGATGAAATACCAACGAAAACATGAACATTATTTTCCGTCGATATTTCCATTTATAATTAATAATTTTATGGTTTAAATGAATTAACTTTCTTGTTTATTTGGAAATACCTATCATCAAACTTGTTGTCGTCCCACTACTGAATTAAGAAATATTGTAACCACCATTCTTTTTGTCATGCCAATTGTCCGTTCTCTACCTCTTGTTAAGGAAGAAGTCAAGGCAGACTTTAAAGTTTAAACGGAATCCTTTTGCTCTTGCAACAAGTTGACAATGGAATGGTTTAGATTTTGGAAAAACACCTCTCAATTCCTTTGGTAGCATTTTCCACAGAATTTCACTAATTTGACCTAAATGATGAAGACTTTCGATCAGTGGACTTCATAATTAAGTTCTATTCCTCGGAGAAACAGCCAAGTTGTTGTAAAGCTCACACTTTATAGTAGTATTTTAAGGTCAATGTTGGAAACCAAAGCCTGTGGTAGTCGAAGTCATAAACCATTAGAATTCAGTCGTGTATACGAGTAAATTAACAAGACCATATGGTGGAGTCACATGGAAATTGAGGAGGAAGAACCAAGCAAATGGAGAAGGAACTTGGAAGGAAGAAAAGCTTACATATTTATAGAGAAAAAGAAAAATACTTGGTTATCTTAGACTGTAAGCCTGACAAAGAGCACTCAATTTTGCAAACCCTAAAACCTTTTTTTAATTTTTTCCTTCAAGGGAGAGACTTGAAACAGATATATCTTAAAAGCAAGTAGAAATGTGAATACTGCTTGATCTAGAAAACTAAGCCACGAAGGACTAGTTGTTGAAGACTGGAGAGATTCACATATATTCCATTAGAGGGGAAAAAACAAAAAATCCTGTGAAGTTTCAATTGAAAGGTGTTTAGAAGTGTGGTAGTGATTGCAGTTTAAAATGTTTTTTATTTGAAAATACATCAAAATAATATATTTTTTTATTTTTTTATAATTATTTTTTTATATCAGCTCATCAAAACAATTTGAAAACAAAAAAAATAATAGTTTAGAGGGTGTTTAGGAGTGTGGTAGTGGTTCAAAGTGTTTTTTGCTCGGAAATAAATCAAAATAATATATATTTTTTTATTTTTTTAATTATTTTTGACATCAGCACATCAAAACGATCTGAAAACAAAAATAATAATAATTTAGGGGGTGTTTAGGAGTGTGGTGGTGGTTGTAGTTCAAAGTGTTTTTTTGCTTGAAAATACATTAAAATGATATTTTGTTTTATTTTTTAAATCATTTTAACATCAGCACATCAAAACAATTTGAAAATAAAAAAAAATTAAGCAAAAAAAAAAATCAAACTTTTAAAAAACATGGTTTCAACCACGTTCTCAAACAATGCCTTATAGTCCTTTAAGTTGCATTTCGATAGTATACTATGAGCATGTGTGGCATTGTGTTGACCATTGCTTATCAAAGTGCATTTCACTTAAAAATGCATCAAAATAATATTTTATTATTATTTTTTATATCAACGCATCAAAAAAATTTAAAAACATCCAAAATAATTAATTTGAAACAAAGAAAAATAATTGCAAAAACACTTTCGAACCAAAAATTATTTCACTGGTTTTTCCCTTGGTCATTACAATGGCAAGTTGATATTTGATATTGTAACATCTTTGACAGCAGGAGTAGGATTGCAACTCTGGTCATTGGGGAAGAAAAGGAAACAATTTAGACAAAATTCCGGAGCTTCTATGAATGAATTTTTACAAATCTACAAAGACTGGCTATTGCAGAAGAGATTTGAGTTTGCAGTAAATCACTTAAAAGCACTTGCCTTGCCCCGCCAAACTACCACATTTCCACCCTCAGCGTCACAGCTTATTGCATTTATCTACAACCACAGCCTCATAGCTTAAGCCCTAATCTACATCTCCCGGAACCTAGCAAGAGCCTTCTTTTGAATCAGTGTTTTGTAACTATCCCCAGCCTGCACCTCAAGACTAGGATCCAACTTCTTCTGCTGACTCCCAAGTCCTGCTCTCCTATCTATGGCTTGTGCTTGAACTGGTTCAATCATTCCACCGCCATCCTTCCCCAGGCCCTGCAATTCATAACAAAAACCAGAGAAGACAATCCCCACAATGGATACGAGTTAGAATCTAGTAGCATGATTACTGCAAAAGCATTGATCACCAGTATATACGATTGGACTCTAGCACAAGCATGTAACAGAAAAGAGATGAGAGGAACATCATACCATTGAAGTAATTATTTCATATATTAGCAAAACTCCAATGATATATAAAGTTTTTTTGAGCATTTTTTAGACAAAAGAAAGGGCTGTACTAACTAAAACCCATTTCAGAAGGATAATCAGCATAGTTATCAGCAGTAACTGATGATTTACTAGCCACGAACCCATTTCAAAAGGATAATCAGCATAGCTATGAACAGTGGACCATAAATTAGCACAGTTAAAACTACAAGTGCAAGAGAAGGAAATGATACCGAGCCTTCTTGCCAGCCCATATTGCGAAGCATTCGATTGCCTACATTGCTCTCGCCAAGTGCCTTGTCTGCTGTGATCACCTCATAACTCTGAGCATCTCCAATCACACGTCCTCCTCCAACACCAGGGGGGAAAGGTATTGGATCCAAAGTACTCCTTTTGAATGCAGAATCCCGATCTTTAATTAAGAGATCATGAATGGCAAACACAAAGGATTCCTCACAAGTTAATATTTCTATGAAGTAAAACATGGGAACCCATTCACTCGAATCACTGAGAAGTTTGGGAAAACTAAGATCTGATAGACATCCAGGGGTTAACAGGCAGATGTAAAAGGCACCAAGTTCAATTTACCTAACAAGATATGACCTTGTAAAAATAGAGTAAAGGTATACTGGAAAACATATTGTTAAAGCTTACGAGGATCCGCATCAGGCAAATCGTCTCCAACAGAAGAAGAACCACACAGGCTCCTCCTTTCAGCTGCACGATCCCTGTAGGAATTTTGTGGTTGCTCCTTGTGAGTAGAAGCAGAAGCTAGAGGCATTTCAGAAAATCTCCTCTTGCCACTCCCAGCAGCCACAGGTGGTGTGCAAGAGACCAATGCAGATACATCTGTCCTAAAAGGAGTTGCAAAAGAAGATGTATCTGCATTTGTTGATGAACCTGCCATGGTTAGAGGTACAGCAGCATTGGATGTAGAAACACCAGCAGATGGTCCAGAATATGAAGTATCAGACTTCACAACACCTCGTCCAGAACCCCTTATAACCCCCATCAAAGTCCCTCCTGAGCTGTTGCTCACAGGTCTTGGCTTGACTGAAGACTCCAAACCATTAGTTTGGGCAGATGGAGCTGTGACTACTCCTGAACTGGACATAGAGCTCTTCTTTGTGGTTGTTGTATCAGATTTAAACTTGCTCTTTGTGGATTGCCCAACTGAAAACGACCTGTCATCAGCTGGAGTAGATGGATGACTATCATCAAGAGCCACACGGGTAGTCTGACCTTCATGACTCCTTTGCTTCCGCATTGTTAATACATGGTTCATTTTCTTCTTGTTAGCCAAAATACTGCTCTTTGAAGCAAGTTTTATCTCTTTTGCTTTCTCCTTCTCTTTTTTCTCTGCAGCTAATGCTGCTGAAGCAGCAGCCTGGACAGCATCAGGTAATTGTTGGTGGGAGGAACCACTGGTGGTGGCTTTGAAATACTCAGAGGGGATAAAACACAAAGTTTTATTTCAAGAACAAAAGCTTACAGAAGCAAAAATAAACACAAAAGCTTAATACACGCCCTCTCTCTCTCTTTCTAGTGTTTCTCTCTAATCTCCCACACATAATAGCATAAGCTCAGCTTGCTATTTATACACGAATTCAAAACAAGAAAATTCAACCTTCAAGTGTGAAGGCGGCTGGCGGCTGTGGCGGCAAACAAATGTGGCCGGTGGCTGGCGTCATTTGGCGGTTGGTGGCTGGGCGGTGACAACTGGTGGCTGCCTTCCTTGACCTTCTAGATGGATTGAGTTTAATACAACAAATCTCCCCTTTAAACTCAATCGAGGGATGTCATGCCAAGCATGAACTTCATTCGATAAATGTTTCCCTCTTCAATGACTTTGTATTTTTGCACTTTTTCTTTTGCATTCTTCTTTGTCTTATAGACCCCTTTGACACCTATTGCTTTCTTGCTTTCTGGTGGATAAGCCACTTCCGTGTATCATTCTTCTCAATGGCATGCATTTCTTCATCCATTGCTTCTATCTTCTCTTCCGTGATAGCTTTGTTGAAGCTAAGTGGGTCATTCTCTGCAAAGAAACAAAATAGAGTTGTATCTTCGATGACTTGCGTGGCATCGTACAACTCGTCAAGATTCCTCATCCTTCTTGGTCCTTCTGACGATGAGGATGTTGATGCTTGGTGTTGATGATGATGCTCCTGGTGAGTTCCTCTCGTTGAATACAGGGAATCTGTAATACCGGACTTTGTGGTTCAACTTCTTGGCATAATCACCGGACTTTGTGGTTCAAATTCTTGGCACAATCGGTTCTTCGATAAGTACTTGTTGGTACTTCTTCACCTTCAAGGATCAAATCAAAGTTGATCCATCCGACTCGCTTCTTCATCATCGGTCCATTCCCAAGATTTATCTTCTTCAAAGATAACATCTCTACTCATAATCACTTTCTTCGTGATGGGATTATACAGCTTGTATCCCATCCTTCTTTCACCATATCCCACAAAGATGCATCTCTCACTTTTATCATCGAGCTTTCTCCTTCTTGCATCTGGGATCTTTGCATATGCCACACAACCAAATACTCGTAGATGAGTAACACTTGGTTTGTGACCACTCCATGCTTCTTCCGGAGTGACAGATTGCGGACTTACGTGGTGGGCAACGATTCAAGAGATACACTGCACATGATACAGCTTCAGCCCGGTATTGCTTGGGCAACTTCTTTGCTTTGAGCGCAGACTTCTTGCCATGTCAAGAATCGTGCGATTCTTCCTTTCAGCTACACCATTCAGTTGTGGTGTATAAGCGGCGTTGTCGATGTCCGATGCCTTGTTGTGTACAATAGGCTTCAAAGTCATTTGTCAGTATATTCTCCACCTTGATCGATCTCACGGTTCGATCATGTAGCCACTTTGCTTCTCCACAATTGCTTTAAAATCTTTAAAACAATTGAATACTTCGACTTCCTCTTCGAAAGTATATCCACGTCTTTCTACTAAAATCATCAATAAAAGTGAGGAAGTACCTATTCTCATCCAAATGACATAGGCGTAATTGGGCCACACACATCTGTGTGTACTAACTCCAATGGCCTCTTTGCTCTCCGAGTTGACTTCTTTGGCAAAACCGGATCCGTGATGTTTGCTTGAGGACACAACTCTCACAGACTTCATCTGGATGATCAATGTGAGGCATACCTTTGACCATCTTCTTGCTTGCTAGCATCTTCAAGCTCGTGAAATTCAGATGTCCAAGCCTCGGGTGCCAAAGCCATTCTTCACCGTTGGTGATGGCACTCAAACACCTTGCTGCATCATACTTGGATGTTCAAAGGAAACATCCTATTCTTGGACATTTTCACATAGGCCATTAATCTCCAATTGTTGTCTCTAATTGTCGATGACAATTCTTCGAGTAAAAAGTATACCCTCTCTCCAAAAGTTGACCTAAGCCGATCGGGTTCTCGCTTTATGGTCGGGACATAATAAACATTGGCGATGTAGCTGGAATCGCCGTTCTTCAACTTAATTGGGATGTTGCCTTTACCTTTGAATGGAACCTTTGTGGTATCTCCAAAAGTAACTAGACCTTGCTTGGTCTCATCTAGATCACTAAATAACTCTCGGTAGCCGCACATGTGATTGCTTGGCTCCGATATCTAGATACCATATATTTTCCTGTTTCTCGCCAATTTCTTGTTGGACAAGAAATGCAGCTTCATCTCTGTCATCCTTCTCTCGCATAGTTGGCTTGCTCACGTATCTCCAACGGAGCTTTCATTCCGCATTCGGTGCTATAGTGCCCAAATTGATTGCAACTATAACATTGGATATTCCTCTTGTCACGGTTATTGTAACCGCCTCCTCTTCCTCTAGGAGTGAATGCTTGTTGTCCTCGACCTCCTCTGGGTGGTGTTTCTACCACCTCTTCCTCTCGAAGCTTGTATTCCAAGAACCTCTTCCTTGGAATCTCTCGGAATCCTCCTCTGGATTGTTGACTTCCTCCTTGAGTGGTATATCCACTTGTTGAAGTCTCCCCTTGCTCATATCTGTCCTTGAGAGACAGACTTTGCTTGTAAGGCATGCTCGATGGCCTTATCTCCATTTCGCTTTACAATCTTCTCGCTCATGAGCTTGCAAAGAACTCATAAGTTCATCCACTGTTAACTTGTCCACTTCCTTGGACTCTTCAATGGCGACAACAACAAAATCAAATTTTGGATCTAGGGATCTCAAAATTTTCTCGATGAATTCGAGAATCGACGATGGCTTCTCCATTTCTCCTCATCCGATTGACTATCACCATAATCCTTGTGTGATAATCGAAATAGATTCCGAGGACTTCATTTGTAATAACTCAAATTCACCTCGCAAAGATTGAAGACGAATCTTCTTGATTCTGTCGGCACCTTTGTACTTTTGCTTGGGAGAGCCTCCCATATATCATGTGATGTTTCAATGGAAGCTATGATCTCGAATGTATCTTCATCAAGACCTTGGTAGATGATGATCTTCGCTTTGTTGTCCTTCTTTCGTTGACTTTCGGGGCTTGCTTCGTGCCTCTTGTAAAGCATCTTCTTCTTCTTTGGACTCGGTTCATCATAACCATAGTGTACAATCTCCAAACACTCTTGTGAACCAAGGAATGCCTTTAATCGATGCACCAACTATCATAGTTGTCTTTGGTCGCCTTCGGAATGAGTGTATGTACATTTTCCGTAGTCATTTTGCTCTTGGAATGACTATATCACCTTCTGTGAGTTGAATTTGGCCAAACGGACACTCGTAGATCGATCCGGAATGGTCGAAATAGTCGGGAACCGGTCGACTTTGTAGAAATCAGGTCCGAAAATGGGTGAACCGGTCACAAAACCAATTAAGGGCGTCGGGCGGTTCGTTGGTTGAACCGGGAATATTCTGTGGAATATTCTATCGGCTCGGCTTCGGCTAAGAGCGGCTCGGCTTAGCGGCTCGTCTTGAAAAGGGAATATTCTCGGGAATATTCTTCGGCGCGGCTGGAGGCTCGGCTCGGCTATCGGCTTGGAAGCTCGGCTTGGAAGCTCGGCTCGCGCGAATATGGCGCGCGTGTGGACCACTCGTCTTCAACCTCGGGCGCGTCGGTCGCGCGTGGTCAAACAGTGCGGAGAATCTTCGGGTGGCGCGTGTGGGCTACCGCCGTCTCCGATCAAGCTGATTTTTGCGGCGGTGAGTTCGTATGGATGAGCTCTACACGGTGGAATGATCAAAACTTGTTTTTGACAACTTTGAAAAATCGGCTATCCCGAAAATACTTCGTTTTCCGACGAACGGGGCTCGATACCAATTGTTGGTGGGAGGAACCACCGGTGGTGGCTTTGAAACACTCGAGGGGATAAAACACAAAGTTTTATTTCAAGAACAAAAGCTTACGAAGCAAAAATAAACACAAAAGCTTAATACACGCCCTCTCTCTCTCTCTTTCTAGTGTTTCTCTCTAATCTCCCACACATAATAGCATAAGCTCAGCTTGCTATTTATACACGAATTCAAAACAAGAAAATTCAACCTTCAAGTGTGAAGGCGGCCGGCGGCCTGTGGCGGCAAACAAATGGGTGGGTGGTGGTCATTTATGGGCGGTTGGTGGTGGGCGGTGACAGGGTGGCTGCCTTCCTTGACCTTCTAGATGGATTGAGTTTAATACAACAGTAATGAGGCAGCCTTCTCTGTGGATGTAATTGTAGCAGCTGGAGCAGAAATTACTACTTTTCTGTTACTGGAACCGTCAGCTGACTAGGAATTCTCAGACTGATTACTAGATGCTTTATTGTCATTGTTATCTGTGAAAGGGATGTACTGCTGAGTTTGCTGGTCATAAGAGTACCAAACCCCTTGATTGCCATCATAATAAAGACCTGCACAGAACAGGAGCATATCACGCAATCAAAGAACCAACTTGAAAAGGAATTATGATTTTAGATTAAGCTCTAAAGATGACACATGTAGAATGCTAGTTACAACTATTCTAAGTTCAAAAGTTCTTGGTCCATGTGCATACTGTACGTTGTTAGTTCACAGCAACAACCATAAAAAATTTCCTAGAAGACAACCACTCCACCACAGCAAATAATTTCTTCCTACAGAACCTTTTGAACGGGTTCTCAAGCAACAATAGCCAAGTTTTTAATTTTCTTCACAATTCTCCTTGATAAGGAGCCAAATCCCTAACTTTTCCAAGGAAACAAGCAAAAATTGAATCTTCAGAAAAATAAAAGCGGAGGATCAAAATGATTCCTAAGAGAAATTTAAGTGATGAGGTTATGGATTGCACAATTGAGAGCCATGAGAGTAAACACAGGCTTACAGATAAGCAACTCCAGTCAATTCAAGGAAGGCAACGAAGTAAATTACAAGCACATGCACCATATATGCAATTTAATTAAGCTATTATAACCACACGACAGCAACAATTCGACCAAACAACAACGACAATTACTATGCAATTTAATTAAGCTATAAGCAGTAGGCGATAGCCTCCTTAAAAATCTCAATACGTGGTTGTAGTCAAATCAAGGATTTCAATTATCTTTATATATATCTCTGTTTGCATGAAGTCCAGATTAGGACTTCTTCTATCCATTATACCAAAACTTAGTGCTCAACTTAGAAATACAGAATACTTTTAATTCAAGTAGATAAAGAACCTACAAAATACCTCTATATATAGTTGTATGTATTAATTTATATGAGATGCAAATTCTTAGAGGTTTATATAGTTCTTTTTTCATGATTAATTTTTTATTAAATATAGTAAAAAGAACATAAAAAATTAAAATACTTCATATTTATCAAAAAAAAATAACTTAATCAAAATATTTTAAAAAAAAAACAAACTATATAAATTATTTTAGTATACATTTAGGAATTATAAACATAATAAATTATTTTTATATATAAGTTAATTCTGATATAGAGGTCATCGAGTCATAGAATTAAGGACCCTTCCATACTTAATTATAAGTCGAGTATTTTTACATGTTTTTATAAAGATAAAAATCCTTCATACTCGTCTTTATTCAAATAAATAAAATAAATAGAAACAGGTATAATTATCATCCTTACGTACGTGGATCCGCATCATAATTTCTTGTCAATTTTCATGGACGGAAGCCTAAATAACACTAACAGAGGCGATGCATTTAGAAAGCTAACCTACATTATAAAATACTACGCAGGAGTAACTCACTCTTAAACAGATTTTATAAATGGTAGATAAAGATTCCATATAATCACAGTAAGTGATAAGATAAAATCACTACATTTGAATTTAATGACAAAAAATACAGAATGTCTCTCGACAAATTTACCTTCCAAGAATTGCAATTGGATCCTTATGAGCTGCAGAAGAGCAAGCATTGCCCTGCCTAGCTCAAACAAGAACATAGGTTCTATTTCTCTCTTCTTTTTTTATGGAAAAAAAAAACAATTCTGAGCTTGAGTTCCTGTTATATATTCTCTAATGATTGTCAGCATGCATCAAGAGAAAGCCAAAGCTAGGGTTGTTAAGCAGATTTGATCTTCATATATGATACAAACCATGCAAGTACGTACGAACGATGGTTTGTGTCAGCTTCATAAAATATTTCTCTTTTTCATACAACTTTTTAATTAAACATGGGATTCATAATTAATATACTTTAGTGCCACTAGTTTGGTATTTCCTTGACTCACATGGCGTTAATTAGCTGTTTATTCAACTCAAATTTGAGATTGAATCTAATTAAAATTGTTTATTTCATATAATATTGATGACTAATAATTAATATAGTAAAATTAGAGGTAATAATTAAAAGTAAACAAAAATTATTTATTGTGAGACATCGGGAAGTAATAAACTATGGTTTTAAATAGATCGCCACTCTCTCAAAATATAAATGAACTTTAAAAAAAACACCAATATTAAAATGAAAACAAAATATTAATATAAGAGAAGCCTCGGACGTAGTTGTTATATTTTATTTTTCATTGGAAAAGGATAAATAGAAGAAATTACGTTCATTAAGCTTAATAAAATTACGTATTAAATCACACCCAGTGCACATCATTTTTCAATTTTTAATTAAATATGGAATTCGAAGTTCAAAGACGAGATAGAGCAAGAACTTGTTCATGGCCCTGAGCATATCCTGTTACTACTGTATTGACTTGACCGGAAGCTGAAGGTTGGCTGTGTCCAGTAATTTTCTTGCTTGGCAATATCTCATGCATTGACAACAAAATTCTGCGCCAAAGCCCTTAACTGCATCTTCTGAACTTTTCCTGTTGAGGTTTTTGGTAACTCAGCCATGAATTCCACTCTCTTTGGAACCGTAAAACGGGGAAGGTTTTTCTTGCAGTAAGCGATAATCTCAGATTCTTTAACGTCGTTCGTGTCTCCGCTGGAGTTCTTTTTCACTGAGATGAATGCACAAGGACTTTCTCCCCATTTAGGATGTGGCATGGCCACCACAGCTGCTTCCAGGACTCTTGGATGTCTGTAGAGTACAGACTCCAATTCTACACTGCTGATATTTTCACCACCAGAAATTATCACATCTTTCGACCTGTCCTTGATTTCCAGGTAACCATCAGGATGAATGACACCAACATCTCCAGTAGCTAACCATCCATTCCTGAAGGCCTTGGAAGTTCCCTCAGGATCCTTGAAGTAACCTTTCATGATGCTGCTTCCTCTCAGGACAATCTCCCCCATTGTATTTCCATCACGCGGCACGCTAACCATGGTGTCCAAGTCCTTGACGTCTGCACCAGCAAGAGTCAGTATGCTAATCCCTTGCCTCGCCTTGAGTTTTGCCTGATCCTGCTGTGGAAGCTTGTTCCACTTTTTCTGCCATTCACACACAAGTGCTGGACCAGTAGCCTCGGTAAGACCATAGGCATGCGTCACGTGGAATCCGAGACGTTCGATCTTTAGGAGCAACGAGGCTGGTGGGGGTGCGCCTCCTGTGAGTATTTCAACCGGGGAAGTGATTTCGCGGCGCTCATGAGGCCTGGCCTCAAGCAGAATGTTGAAAACAATTGGTGCACAGCACATGTGAGTCACCGCATGTTCGGCAATGTTATGGTACATGTCTTTAGCACTGGTGTTGCGTATGCAAACGTTGGTTCCGCCTCGTGCCGCGACACCCCAAGTGAATGTCCAGCCATTGCAATGGAACATAGGGAGAGACCATAGATAAACAGGTGCATTTCCCATTTCCCATCCAAGAATTAGGCTAAGAGAGCTAAGATAAGCACCTCTGTGACTATACACAACTCCTTTCGGAGCAGATGTTGTTCCTGATGTATAATTCAAGGCTATAGGATCCCATTCATCTTGAACTAGCTCATCAGTGTATCCTGGATTGCCCCTCTGGACAAGCTGTTCATACTCCAGCTGGCCGAACTGGACACCGGTAGGTGTGTCGATGTCGTCAATACAAGCAATAATTGATGGTACAGCACCATCCAGGAAACTAAGGGCCGTACTTGCTAACTCCTTGTATTGGTAATCCACAAAGAAAACCTTAGCCCCTGAATGGCTAAGAATGGTGGCTATATTCCTAGCATCTAGCCTTGTGTTGATAGTATTAAGAACTGCTCCAGCCATAGGCACAGCAAAATGCATCTCATATACTGCAGGAATGTTTGGAGCCAACACAGACACCTACATAAGCAGGAGAAAAAATTAAAAATGTTGATACGTTTGATACATCTAAAACTAGAGAAAGAATTCAAAGAATAAAGCTTGGTGAACGTACGACATCGTTTTTTCCGACGTTAAGGGACCGGAGGGAATCGGCAAGGCGGCAGCAACGTTCATATGTTTGACTCCATGTGAAGCGGGTGCCCTCATAGATAACAGAGGTACGGTTGGCATAAACAGCATTAGCTCTCTTCAAGAAAGTTATGGGGGTGAGAGGAACATAATTTGCATCGCATTTTAGTAGTTGATCCATTGTTGGAGCTGGGAGTATTTGGATAGCCTTGCTCGAAGCTATGGGAAGAGAGGAGGAGAGTGTTTTGTGGAGTTTTTGATGGACTTGAAGATGTGCGAGTGGGGGGTTTAAATTAGCAAGGACTCGAACATGAAGGTGGCCGGTGGCTTTGGAGATCGAAATTATTATATGGATTTGATGCTAATATTTTATATTCTTTTTTAATCAAAAACATTGGGTGTTGATATAAGCAATTACGAACCTGGTAAAGGAAATATTTGAATAAACTCAATTATAAATTATTATAATTTCGAGTTTTTTTTTTTGTGAAAACAAAATATATTAGTTAAAATCAGTGTTACATGCTCACATGTTATTAATTATTTGTTATGCACTCAAATACATTTAGAAAATCTTACCATATCTATATATTTAACTGAATATTAAGAAACTATTTCCATACCGACCCCTACATTATTAGGAAAGCTACCACTTGGTTGTTATCTTTTCAACGTTGTCTTTTTCATAGTCTTGTACAATGAATTTTATTTTATTTTTTTTTGTTTTCCAAATCTTCTTATTCCATCAATGGCGGACTCCATGCATGTGATGTGTGTGGAGGTTGTTGGCCATGGCAATTGATGGAGGACAAGAAGAAGAAATGTGTGAACGACGTCATTCGCATTCAAGAAAAGAGAGAGAGAGAGTTCGGCGGTGGCCTTAATGGCCCATGTTTAATGACAATGAACCATCAATTGATGAAGCCCTCTTCTGTTCATGTTTCCTTGTGGTTATGTAAATTAAATTGCTTTCATTTATTTATAGTTTTAAAACTCTATTAAAAATAAAACAAAAATTGTTTTTTTTAAGAATCAAAATGATATAATTTTTATAAAAATAAATTCAATAAAAAAATCTAACACCGAGTTTCAATATATAATTTTAATTTGTCAATTTAAACTGATTAATCAGTTAAATTTTTCTATTTTATTTTTTCTTTAATTTAGACCGGCACAAACTTTAAGTTGATCCATTAAATTAGTATTTCGAGTTTTAAAATAATGTTAATGCCATTGCTAGAGTTGGGACTCTCTATTTTAGCCTTGGAGTCCTTGAACTATCTTTGCTTTGCAAAAAAGGTCCCTGGTTTTTTTTATTTTTCTTATCAATGGTTTTTACTTACTTATTTTACGGTTAACACGATCAAGGCAAGGGTATCATGGTCTTTTGAATGAACTATTTGCAGGTAGCAAATCCTCGTTCACTGTTTATACTCTTGGGAAAATTCTTTATTATCAGTACTCTTCCAAGAATCTTACCACAAGTAAAAACTTGTGGTACAATTTGAGCAAAATATTAACAGAGACTTGTGGCCGTAGCTTTAAATAAAATTCATCATTTCACAAATTACGATGGATTGGGATAGTTAAGATTTTAAAAAAAATTAATTTGGCTCATGAATTTTTTTTTTCTTCACAATTGAGCTATTTAGAGCCCAAATTAGCACTCATTTGATAAAAACAATTTCTGAAGAAAGGGCTGAATTAAAAGTTAAAAGGACAACAAGGTGAAAATAACAAGTAAAACAAACGGTGGATTTGAATTTCATACAAAAAAAACTTATTTTGATACTTAATGTTTTTTTGTTTATGGATGATCGGTCATTTTAGTTATTAAAAAATCAATTTTAATATCAAAGCTCATTTCCTTTTCTTTTTTTTCAGTTTTTTGTTTGAAAGTAAAGAGAGAGAGGATGCTAGAATCCAATGTAGAAAGAAAAAGTGATAATTAATGATGATTTCAGCTACTAAAAAAGTTGAAGTCAATGTTAATAGGTTTCATTTTATAAAAGCAGTTTTACTTAGATGTTTTGTTTCCTTCTACTTACTTTTAGGAGAAAGATCTGGCCATGAGAATATTTTTTAGTAGGTCATGAATAGGGTTATAAGGTGTTTGAGGTATTTTTCAAGTGTTTTGATTCTACATCGTTTGCTGTTTTTTTTATAAAAAAAAAAATAGGATAGATGATATATTGTCCGCACTCTTAAGAAATTTTAAAAATAAAGACAGGCCTAGGCGCCTCGGCTAGGCTAGAAGGCCCACGCGCCTAAGCTATTTTTTTTTCATGCCCAGGCCCACGTGCCTAAGCTGTTTTTTTTTTTAGGTTTTTTTGCTATTTTATATTTGGTTTAAAAAATTGATTAAAAAAAAAACCATTGAACCCAATTGAGTCCAAGAGTCGGGTCGTAAGTTTAACAGGTTAATTCACAACATTTGGACTATTATTTTTTTTTTGTTTAATGCTTTTTTTGTCCCTCAATTAAAAAAATATATAATTTCATCATTTGTTATTGATGATCTATTTTTTTATTTAACTTAAATCTAAAAAAATATAAATTCACCATTTGTTATCAATGATGTACAATTACTATCTCAGCACCACGTGCCTATCACAATTTGTTTACTTCAAAAAAATATTTCATATAAAAAATTATCATGCGTTTTATTGTCGTATAATTAAATAAAAATAATCTCTAGGATAAATTTTTTTATTAATTCTAATAACGTGCATAATTTGCGTTGTGAGTTTACTTGGTTGACTTGAGTTCATTTAATTTTTTTTAATAAATATTAATTTTATCCTTTAAATTTGAGAAAATAGAAAGAGAACTAACATAATTAGCCCACTAATTTCCTTATTGTCAGAGCTCTTATAAATTCAAATCCAAGATACATATTCAACAACAGGAGAATATAACAAAGGATTAAGATTTTCTAATTTAATCTATGAAAGTTCATTGCTTGATATTTTTTTCTTGAATACTATTATTTAGTTACAAAAACTCAGCATTTAAATCGTGTTTGGTATAGTAATTAAAATAATATTTTTAGTTCAATCTATATCTAATCTTTTTATATTTAGATTAATTCAAACACTTTAAAATAAATAAATTAATAAAAATTCTTTTACTATTAATTTAACAAAGTACACTTAGATCATCCTCGAAACCTTGTCCTATCAATCCAGCTACCCGTTTAAATCGTGGAAAGACGACTTTTTGATTAATTAAGCTAATTATAACCACACGACAGCAACAATTCAACCAAACAACAATTACTTTGCAATTTAATTAAGCTATAAGCAGTAGGCGATAGCCTCCTTAAAAACCTCAATATTCATATCAATTTTTTTTTTTTTTTAGGGATTTTCGTAATTGTAATCAAATCAAGAACAAATCTATGAAAAAAAATCTCAATACCAAAACTTAGTGCTCAACTTAGAAATACAGAATACTTTTAATTCAATTAGATAAAGAACCTACAAAATACCTCTATAGTTGTATTAATTTATATGAGATGCAAATTCTTAGAGGTTTATGTAGTTCTTTTTTCATGATTAATTTTTTATTAAATATAGTAAAAAGAACATAAAAAATTAAAATACTTCATATTTATCAAAAACAAACTTAATCAAAATATTTTAGAAAAACTATATAAATTATTTTAGTATACATTTAGGAATTATAAACATAATAAATTATTTTTATATATAAGTTAATTCTGATATAGAGGTCATCGAGTCATAGAATTAATGACCCTTCCATACTTAATTATAAGTCGAGTATTTTTACATGTTTTTATAAAGATAAAAATCCTTTCATACTCGTCTTTATTCAAATAAATAAAATAAATAGAAACAGGTATAATTATCATCCTTAGACATCATCAAAAACTGACGGGAAGGCTTCACTTACCTCTTTCAAGTTTACATGGAGATCTTGACCACCACAGCTACTCCTCTACTCTTTAGATCATAGGCTATTAATTCGAAGTGGGAGTGTCTATATATATATATTCAACAGGAATTAGTGACTAAATTAATTTTGTGGTTGTTTTGTAATATTAATTAGTATACTGTTTTTTTTTATTTTTAATATTGGGAATACACTTCTAGACACAAGTGAGTGGTCATTTTAAAGGGTTAAATCACATGAAAAAATCCGCCAACTTAAAGTCCCCAATGATCATATATTTAAATGTGAATTGAGAAATATAAATGGTAATATTCAAACTAAAAATATCATCTATATTTAGTTGACTCATTATCACTTGATTATTGTCAGTTCAGCTACTAGCTAACTTGCATTAGTATATTACATTTACAATAAGTTTGGATGGATTAGTAATCAATAAATTGCATTTGTTACTAGTTTGACAAACTACCGATTTATTCAGTGGTCATTAATTTAAATATGCAGGTAACTTGTGAAAATGAAGAAAGTTAGGCATATTTGCTAGCTTACCTAAATTATATTAAAACACCAAAAAGAGAGGCGAAAAAGAAACAAAAATGAATTTCAAAAATCTATGGCCTGCAGATATATTGAACCAAGAAAAACTACATAACTAGGATATATACTACAGAAACAAAAAAAAATTAGCTTCATGTGATCTCCATGCTATACATTCTTGTGTTCTACAGACTCTAAGCAGATATTACATGGTCAACTATCATCCAAAGTAGATGAGTTTCTACTTGGAATTAATCAAAAAAAGTTTTTTTTTTTTTAAGTGTCATTTGTTTTTAAAAAATTAACCTAATTGCTGATAATTGTGTGAGTTTTAGGTTTGGTGCATCGAACGAGTAGATGAGTTTTCTTGAAGATGATATCTATGTTGACTTTAATGTTGTAATTAATAAAATCACAATGCAAAACGCCATGCATGCTGTAGACGGCTTACTTAATTGGTTGATCGAATTAGTAGGCTTTACTGCTATTTGTTTTGAAGATTTAATTTAGGTATTAATTAATGTGTTAAGGGTTGATAAATGCAATTAATATTTAGTTTTTTTTTTTTTTATTCATTGATTTCCACCTATAACCCTCTCGATATCTACAAACAAAGACTTTCCGTCGATGAATAACAACAAGTTAACAATGGAATGGTTTAGCTTTGGGGAGTCGGATATGGAAATTGAGGAGGAAGAACCAAGCAAATGGAGAAGGAACTTGGAAGGAAGAAAAGCTTACATATTTATAGAGAAGAAGGAAAATACTTAGTTATCTTAGACTGTAAGCCTGACAAAGAGCACTCAATTTTGCAAACCCTAAAACCCTTTTTATTTTTTTTCCTTCAAGGGAGAGACTTGAAACTGATATATCTTAAAAACAAGTAGAAATGTGAATACTGCTTGATAGCTGCTTGATCTAGAAAACTAAGCCACGAAGGACTAGTTGTTGAAGACTGAAGAGAATCATATATATTCCATAAGAGGGGGAAAAAAACCAAAAATCCCGTGAATATCCAATTTATGAGGTATTTGGGAATGAGTACAGTAGTTGCAATTCAAAGTATTTTTCAATTGAAAATATATTAAAATAATATTTTTTTTATTTTTTAAAAATTATTTTTGACATCAGCATATCAAAACGATCCGAAAATAAAAAAATAATTTTAATCAAACAAAAATTTAAATTTTTAGAAAACACGATTTCAACTATGTTCCCAAACACTGCTTTATAGTCCTTTAAGTTGCGTTTAAGTAGTGTATTATAAACATGCTTGACATAGTGTTAACGGCTGGTTTTTAAAGTACATTTCCTATATAAATCTATCAAAATATTATTAACACATTAAAACAATTTAAAAACACCAAAAAAATTAATTTAAAGCAAAGAAAAATTATTTTTTTGCAAAAATGTTTTCCAACCATAAAAACAAAAACAAACACAAAACCTTAAATAGAAAGGTACAAAAATATATTTGATTTAATTGACTGTAATAATTTTAAAATAAATTTTTACCTACACAAAATAAAATATAAAACATGTATATTTCTTCATTCTCCAAACACTACCTTAATTCTTAAGGTTGATTGCATCCAACAACCTCCAATGTCTTTCATCAAACTAAAAGTGATTATTTGAATGGAGTCATTTTGCAGAGGACTATGCCCATATTATAGCAACCTGTTGTTGAAAGCCATTCAAAAAGGGAAATAGCGCACACTAAATTCTTTTTAACTTGAACATAAAATTTATTCATCCATTTCACTGGGTTTTCCCTTGGTCATTACAATGGTGTGTTGATATTTGATATTGTAGCATCTTTGACAGCAGGTGTAGGATTGCAACTCTGGTCATTGGGGAAGAAAAGGAAACAATTTAGACAAAATTCCGGAGCTTCTATGAATGAATTTTTACAAATCTACATAGACTGGCTATTGCAGAAGAGATTTGAGTTTGCAGTAAATCACTTAAAAGCACTTGCCTTGCCCCGCCCAAATACCACATTTTCACCCTCACCGTCATAGCTTATTGCCCTTATCTACAACCACAGCCTCGTAGCTTAAGCCCTAATCTACATCTCCCGGAACCTAGCAAGAGCCTTCTTTTGAATCAGTGTTTTGTAACTATCCCCAGCCTGCACCTCAAGACTAGGATCCAACTTCTTCTGCTGACTCCCAAGTCCTGCTCTCCTATCTATGGCTTGTGCTTGAACTGGTTCAACCATTCCACCGCCATCCTTCCCCAGCCCCTGCAATTCATAACAAAAACCAGAGAAGACAATCCCCACAATGGATACGAGTTAGAATCTAGTACCATGATTACTGCAAAAGCATAGATAACCAGTATATACGATTGGACTCTAGCACAAGCATGTAACAGAAAAGAGATGAGAGGAACATCATACCATTGAAGTAATTATTTCATATATTAGCAAAACTCTAATGATATATAAAGTTTTTTTGAGCATTTTTTAGACAAAAGAAAGGGCTGTACTAACTAAAACCCATTTCAGAAGGATAATCAGCATAGTTATCAGCAGTAACTGATGATTTACTAGCCACGAACCCATTTCAAAAGGATAATCAGCATAGCTATGAACAGTGGACCATAAATTAGCACAGTTAAAACTACAAGTGCAAGAGAAGGAAATGATACCGAGCCCTCTTGCCAGCCCATATTGCGAAGCATTCGATTGCCTACATTGCTCTCGCCAAGTGCCTTGTCTGCTGTAATCACCTCATAACTCTGAGCATCTCCAATCACACGTCCTCCTCCAACACCAGGGGGAAAGGCATTGGATCCAAAGTACTCCTTTTGAATGCTGAATCCCGATCTTTAAGAGATCATGAATGGCAAACACAAAGGATTCCTCACAAGTTAATATTTCTATGAAGTAAAACATGGGAACCCATTCACTCGAATCACTGAGAAGTTTGGGAAAACTAAGATCTGATAGACATCCAGGGGTTAACAGGCAGATGTAAAAGGCACCAAGTTCAATTTACCTAACAAGATATGACCTTGTAAAAATAGAGTAAAGGTATACTGAAAAACATATTGTTAAAGCTTACGTGGATCCGCATCAGGCAAATCGTCTCCAACAGAAGAAGAACCATACAAGCTCCTCCTTTCAGCTGCACGATCCCTGTAGGAATTTTGTGGTTGCTCCTTGTGAGTAGAAGCAGAAGCTAGAGGCATTTCAGAAAATCTCCTCTTGCCACTCCCAGCAGCCACAGGTGGTGTGTAAGAGCCCAATGCAGATACATCTGTCCTAAAAGGAGTTGCAAAAGAAGATGTATCTGCATTTGTTGATGAACCTGCCATGGTTAGAGGTACAGCAGCATTGGATGTAGAAACACCAGCAGATGGTCCAGAATATGAAGTATCAGACTTCACAACACCTCGTCCAGAACCCCTTATAACCCCCATCAAAGTCCCTCCTGAGCTGTTGCTCACAGGTCTTGGCTTGACTGAAGACTCCAAACCATTAGTTTGGGCAGATGGAGTTGTGACTACTCCTGAACTGGACATAGAGCTCTTCTTTGTGGTTGTTGTATCAGATTTAAACTTACTCTTTGTGGATTGCCCAACTGAAAACGACCTGTCATCAGCTGGAGTAGATGGATGACTATCATCAAGAGCCACACGGGTAGTCTGTCCTTCATGACTCCTTTGCTTCCACATTGATAATACATTGTTCATTTTCTTCTTGGTAGCCAAAATACTGCTCTTTGAAGCAAGTTTTATCTCTTTTGCTTTCTCCTTCTCTTTTTTCTCTGCAGCTGATGCTGCTGAAGCAGCAGCCTGGACAGCATCAGGTAATGAGGCAGCCTTCTCTGTGGATGTAATTGTAGCAGCTGGAGCAGAAATTACTACTTTTCTGTTACTGGAACCGTCAGATGACTTGGAATTCTCAGACTGATTACTAGATGCTTTATTGTCATTGTTCTCTGTGTAAGGGATGTACTGCTGAGTTTGCTGGTCATAAGAGTACCAAAACCCTTGATTGCCATCATAATAAAGACCTGCACAGAACAGGAGCATATCACGCAATCAAAGAACCAACTTGAAAAGGAATTATGATTTTAGATTAAGCTCTAAAGATGACACATGTAGAATGCTAGTTACAACTATTCTAAGTTCAAAAGTTCTTGGTCCATGTGCATACTGTACGTTGTTAGTTCACAGCAACAACCATAAAAAATTTCCTAGAAGACAACCACTCCACCACAGCAAAATAATTTCTTCCTACAGAACCTTTTGAACAGGTTCTCAAGCAACAATAGCCAAGTTTTTAATTTTCATCACAATTCTCCTTGATAAGAAGCCAAATCCCTAACTTTTCCAAGGAAACAAGCAAAAATTGAATCTTCAGAAAAATAAAAGCCGAGGATCAAAATGATTCCTAAGAGAAATTTAAGTGATGAGGTTATGGAATGCACAATTGAGAGCCATGAGAGTAAACACAGGCTTACAGATAAGCAACTCCAGTCAATTCAAGGAAGGCAACAGAGTAAATTACAAGCACATTCACCATATATGCAGAGAACTAAATACCTTATTCTTTTTCCTAAAACTCACATGCATAATTTTCCTAATACATTATTCACAAAGTATACAAATAATCATTAAGCAGTTATTAGAAGTGGTAACGGACTTCAAGCTCCCAGATTAAAATAGAAGTCAAAAGCCTCCACTAACTATAACAATAATAACACAACAGAAAAGCAGGCCATCTGTTCCCAAAGTATTATTCATGGTAAGCACTTGTGCAAGATCTGCAGGAAGTACTATGTACATTTTCTCTCACAATCTCAGAGACTAACTTCTAACTTGTTACTTTTGAATTACCAAAAAGGCTGAAATGCCCAGAAAGACAGTTAACCATGAACGTGATTTCCAAGTTCCACACAGGAATGTTGTTCCCACCTCTTTCTCTATATAACTGTATCATCAGATAAAACTTGTTCGTAGGAATAAAATGAAAATATATATTTATAATACTTCATAGAGGAAATATATGTCAGCTTGTACCAGAGAGAACCTGTAACAAAGCATTTGCAATGAGCGAAACACGCCAACTACCTATCCAATTATACTAAAAAAATGAAAACAGCATTGCCTTTCCAGGAATTCTTTTAACATAAAGACAACGATTATAAACTTGTCATCTTGTAATTGAGACCTAGATCAAATTACAACTGAATACATGCATTGTAACAACAGCTCAGATCCACAACACGTACAAAATGTTATCTTTCACTTCCACTTGATACAAACCAAACAAGAAATGTAGAAGGAACCTGTATTTCCATCAAAGTAGAAGCCCGAAGCAGCATCATAGTAATAACCAGATGCTTCATCCCACACAAAACCAGATTGTGGTGCAGAACCATCCTTTTGAACTGTAATCTCCCCACCGGCTTGCTCCTGCCCACCAGCAGATTGATTGTCATCTGGGTTATATTCCTTGGGTGCCCATCCAACAGCATCATACTAGAATATGAAAAGATAAAATTTTAAAAATTCAATCATCATGTATAAAATCAGCATATTCATAAACCAGAAAGGAAGCACATGGAATTAAGATAAAGGGTGGTAGTAATGCTACTAAAAATATAACAATATTAAGTTATAGTTAGTAATATTACAAGTGACAAATAGAATTGGTAGGGACAAGAAAAGAATCCTCAGGAGGTATTTCTCCATTCAACGAACCATAGCAAAACCTGCTCTGTCTAATGCATGAATGAAATCACATAAAGATCAACATCAAAAGGTTTGAGCACAAATCCATTAAGGTGGAAGTAGGACCTTGACAAACACCCAACCACATTCATCTGAAGTTCATGGAGTGGATTCCTTGTCAACGCCTGATTGCCATGACAAATTACATGTTGATAATCTGACTGAGATTTATTCTTCGATCAAAAGAAATGCCTATGGCCTCAAAGATTAAAAAACAAAATGCCTAAACTGGTTAATCTGAGGTATGAAATGGATGTATCATATCAGAATATCATTTTCCTCTGTTCTGCTCATCAACATTCACTTTACAAAACCATTTCTCCAAGAAGAGTGAGGCCCTTGTCTTTGGGGTATCTGTTATATTTCTAAGGTACAAAACACAAGAGCAATGTCAACTTTCTCCTACTTTCCAACCAACAATCACTTCACAAAAAGCTTTCAGTGACTTCAAATAACAGAATAGCAAAGTAGTTTCCGGACAGTGTAGATTTTCTTGCTTAAAAAAAAAAGAGTAGATTTTCCCTGCTCCTTCAAATTCTTAAGTCTGAAAGTATGTCAATAATTAAAGTTCTTAACCAAAAAGAAGTTGCAATAATTGAATGGAAGGTTCCATGAAATACCTGTTGGGAAAATGCCGCTGCCTCAATTGCAGCTGCTGCTAAGCTGCTTGACTGTGACGGTCCTGATGCCCCTGGGCCAAGAATGCTCTTTGCATAAGCCACTCGTAAGATCTGCCCATTCTTCTCAAGAGCGGTTCCATTGGTCGCATCAAGGGCTTTAGTAGCATCCTCAACCTACAAGACAAGAACCATATTATTACAAAGAGTGCATCTATTATTTCTTCATGCAACTCTTTTCTATTGCTTCTCTAATTCTATAAAGAGCAAATAAAATCCTCCATGAGGAGGACAGGGGTCTTGCAGGGCACAAAGGCCAAACAGCTAAATTTTCAAAAAGAAAAGCTTGAAGGAGCATAAAGTGCTTGAAATGGGAATTCATTAGGTAGCTAAGCTGTTGATATCAGTAACATACAAATTTTGAGAGTCTCCATGGTACCACTAAATTTGGTTAATTTTGATAGCCTAGAATGGAAGGTGGAAAGAAAAACAGCACCACCAAATCACAGTTTGCTGTATAATTTTTCTCCATAGTTTTGTTACAAGATACTTCTGAATCATTATTAATAAGTTTACAAAACTCCTAATAAAGCTTACATATATATGTCCTTATGTATTGTTTATAACAAATTTGTACTCCATCATTTGAATTGCACAACAACCATCAAAGATTACTCGGACCAAGAAAAACTGGAAAGCAAAATAAGAGGAATAAAATAGTCAATAAATCCAATCACCAATGACATTGATTTACCGAATGGAAATGTACAAACGCAAATCCCCTTGAAACATGAGTAAACTTATCTCTAACCAGTCGAAGATCCTGAAAATTAAGATCAATTAAAAATCTGAAGATTCCTGAAAAGGGAGAAATTCTCTAATAAAACCAATTGAATTTTATTGCATTTTGTACCTTTATTGGAGCATGTTTGGAAAATTCATAGCGAAGCATCTCCTCATCCGCATTTTCATCCAATCCACGAACTACCAAAACATGAGTTGGACCTGATAAAGTTGAAATTAGCAAGGTGTAGCTATATATATATATATATATATATATATATATATATATAAACTAGTCAGGAAAAAAGTAACATCTCAAACCAACCTGCCTCAAATCCTTTCTTTCCTAAGGATGGTGGATTTGATAAAGCTATATCTGCTGGTGGTGCATCATCAGCTCGTGGCTCATTGCACTGCAACATAGAATAAAAGCAGCCATTCAATGATCTGTTCTCATGGATCTTATTTCTTAAACCATTATAGAATCCACTAGTATACCTGGGTAAATTTTTTTCTTTTCCATTTGATGAAAAATCATTGATCAAAAACTCTACAGAAAAGAACTACAGGTCCACACTATTTAACTAAGGCAAACCAAAAAGTAGCAGCATGTCAAAGCTGCCAATGTGACTTCCAACATACATGTTAACCTCCAAAACAGCACAAGAAATAATAATGTTTGTCATTTCAACACTTCACATGCATGCTCAGCACCTGAGGGGCATTGTTCTTGCTGTAATAGTGCTTACAAATCAAACTAATAGCCAGTGGATTGTGTATTCATAGAGCTTTATAATCTCTCAACTTATCAAAAATCAAATGAAAAAAAGGTGGATAAACAAACCTGAAAGCAGGATGTACGCCTTGCAAAATTGATACAGCCACAAATGGTGCACATCCAATCAGATGGCACTGTGATTTTTCTGTGCTGACCAGATTTATCTTGACCAAAAGGTCCACCTGCCCCCCCAGTTGGCTTACTGCTGAAAGAAAACAGAATCCAAAGTGATAATGGTTATGCTTGAAGTCAAAAATAAACCACAGGGCCACCATATATATGTACAGAGGCATTAGCATAGCCTTTTCATCAAAAAATGCTACAATCAGTCAGATATTGATGGAGAATAGTTTTAAGGAAGCCAGTGACAGCCAAAGTAAGAATTTATCTGGATTTCACCAGTATGTGAGACCAAACATACTAGCTCAATGTACAACACAGGTAATAGCATGGAATAAAAAATCACAATTGATTATAATGGTACCACAATCATGGTAGTGAGGAAAGAGAAATACCTGTACTCAAAGAAAAGCTTTCTGTCATCAACAGCAAGACCATCATCCCCAATCCTATCCATCATTGCACATGCTGCTCCCTGTTTCAGAACAAAAACAATACTTGAATGCCATTCATGAAAGCAAATGCAACATTGTCAGATTAGGTGGACAGATACCACAGAAGGAAAATCAATAAAGGCAAATCCACGGGAGATGCCAGAATTCCTCTCTTTGATCACACGAACATGGCGAAGTGGCCCCCACTCAGCCTGATGGCCACAAAAAAAAAATCAATTAAACTTCAGGAAAATATCTAATGAGGAAAATCAACAGTTTCAGATAAAGAATGCAAAGTAAAGCATTACAAGTATCTGGTAAAGATCTTCATCAGTCGTCTTCTGTGAGAGACCTTTCACAACAACGGTTGCGGATGGAGCCTATGGGAGACAGTTCTTGTTAAAGCCCAGTCACTCAACACAGATGAAACCAGGCAGTAAAAAACAATAATCATGAAGACTGTACGAAACATACCATGTCATAATGACCAGGGTGATGCTTGTCTTCACGGTCCCTCCTCCTTTCATTCCTCTCATGTCTGCCATCATCATAGCTGTCCTCCCGTTGACTTCGGCTATGACTTCGACTTCGAGGGGACCTAGATCTAGGACGATCATCGTATCCACGAGACTGAGATCGTTCATGCCATCTATGTGGACTCTGAGATTTTTCCTGACTCAAAGCTCTCTTATCACATTCTCGATCATGGGATTCACGCCTCCTCCAATTGCCATCTCTCCTGCTGCCTCTTTCATAATCAGAATCATAACTATGGTGACCATATTCATAATCCCTCTCACGGCTATCCCCCCATTTCTGATAGGAAGTACGTGACTTATAGTCATAATCATCATATGCATAATCATCACGGTCATGTTCCCCAAACCTAGAAGCCTTGTCAAATTTATGATCACGGTAGTTGTCGATGCTATGGTAGCCATCCCGATCATGAACAGCATCCATATCATGATAAGAATCAAAGTTCGGTCTCTCATGTCTCCTAGACTCCTTCTCGATGGGGTATTCTTCTTCATAACTTCTCCTTCTTGATTGGGGCCAAACATCAACAGCAGGAGGGGGGTAATTCTCCCTCTCTAGAATGTCCCTGTGGAAGGCATTTCTTGGGTAGACATTATCCCTTGAATACCGGTCATTGATAAACCTCCTATTATTGTATGAACCACCAACCCTGCTAAAATAAAATAATTCAATGGAAGAATAGACATGAAAATAACATCATGAGCCAAAGCTTGAAAAAGAAATAAATGACAATAAGATTACAGCAACCACAACAAAGGAGACAATTAGAAAATATCAAGCATAAGAGGCTTTTGAAAGGTCTTGCATGAAAAATATCATAACCAATGAAACTCAAAGGAAAATGTTGCATAAATTTTCAAATAAAATGTTTTACCATGAATGCCCTGACAGGAAGCATCAGGCAGTACTTACCGGTAGTTAGGCTCATGGACAGCACCATACCCCTCTAGAGCCTGTGGATTCAAGAGAATAGGCTTATGTCAGCAACAAATACCAATCAAGATAGCAGGAGATTAGGCAAACCCATTCCACATCCTCACTGCCCCAAACAGCTTTCTCTTATTTTTCTTTTAAGGATGAGATAGATGATGCCCAAAAACTAATGGACAATCCTAAAAAATTCTTGCATTTTTATCAGTATTTTTAAGGAGGAAACCACAATTACGCTGTTATTATCCCATCCTTGCTGAAGGCCACAGCGACCAGGATCCATTTCTCAGATGCAAAACCACCCTGCAATGCTCTTTCTCGATGATTGAATGATCTAATTCCTTTTACTCCCTGTAATATATGCACAAATGAAACAGACACAACAGTTACGCCCATGAGTCAACCTTAAATCAATAATTCCCCCAACACACCGAGTTCTTATTAGCCTTGACCTTCGTAAATCTTCAAATGAAATCAAACCCACTTCACAAACCAAGATATAACCATGACCCGCTTGGCCATTCCTCCAAAATTCTCTCAAAAACAACAAAACAAGTATAACAGCAATGATCTTTAATTAGCAGAAACCAAACCTCACATCCAAATTCAACCGAATAAAATTATACAAACAAAACAAATATAAAAGAAAAAAAAATCTCCTTGAATTGTGAATTACAGATAGTGATCAGCTAAAAATGTCTCAAAATCTTTCTATTACAGTTCACTTTGCAAAATTCAAAAAGAACAAAATCCTCAAACAAAAACCAAAACTCCTACACAAAACCAAGAAACAAACAAAA
This sequence comes from Populus x sibirica, assembly GCA_019202695.1. NCBI lineage: Eukaryota > Viridiplantae > Streptophyta > Magnoliopsida > Malpighiales > Salicaceae > Populus > Populus x sibirica. Next base: position 655,562 of record JAGMVL010000526.1, on the reverse strand, counting down.
CCCATTTTGCCATTTCTCCAAAATCATCTCAACAAATATAAAAGCAACGATGTTGATGATCAAAAACCAAACCCATTGACCAAATATCTTCCAAAACTTACACCCAAATCATAAAAAAGAATCCTCAAAATTGTGCATATCACCACCAAAATCTCCCTCGAAACACAACAAAACATTGAGAAAGCAGCATTATTTGTCATTATTTATCACAGACAGATCAGCTAAACATCATAATTAAAAAAATTCAAAACTGTCAACTTGCATTGCAAAAATCTCTGCATCAATAAAAAAAAATCTTAAGATAACAGAAACCCATCAGCTAAACACATGTGCGTGTCTCTCTAGTACAGTTCAGATTGCAAAAAAAAAATTGTAATTTTTGAAGCTGAATAAGATCAGTGCATACCAGGCAAACCGTGGATGCGATTTGATCAGAAAAAAAATGTTTCTTCTTCGACGATGGGACTCGTCGTTTCTTCTTTCTCGTACCAAGTCCGGTTCTTGTATCAGTGTGTGGTTTTCATTTTCTCGGGCATTTAAAAGTTTTTAGTTCAAATTGGTAGATATAGAAAAATCGAATAATTTGAATCGGCCTCCAAGCTTTATTAATTAATTCTCACTCTTTTAAATTTATCTTACAATGGTACTTAATGTATATTTATAAGAAAATTATATCTTTAACTATCATAATCTAATTTGAAATTTTATTATCTAATTAAATAAAAATTCTAAAAAATTACTCTAACACAAATCTTTTTTTTATAAAAGATTCCTAGTTAAGCTAAGATTTTAAACTAACAATTTCTCTCTTAAATTGATATTTTTAACCTTCAGTTTAACAATGAAGAACACTCTTCTAATTAAGATCTTTTTGAATGTATATACCAAATAATCTCCTAGCTTCACGTATGATTCTAATTTGAAAAAAATTATGAATACATCAACAACTTGATATTCATTTTTGCAATAAATAATCTCAAGGGCCTTATCCTCGTGGGATCTCTTAAGAAGTGAAACTTTAAACAAATATGATTATTTTTATCATATAGATATGGATTCTTAAAAAGTTTAATTATTGAGTTATTGTTAAAAAAAAAAAAAAAATACCTTAGAGCCTTGTTTTTTGAAATTAAGTTCTTCAAGAATTTTTTTCAACTACTTCACTTAACATTTATATGAAGTTGCGACTATAAATTCAGTTTCCGTCAAAAATAAAGTAATATTTGATTTTTTTTTAATACCATAAAATAGCTCTTAAACCAAGCTTAAAAATATTTTTATAAGTATCTTTTTTTATTTTCTTGATGTCTCATATATTCACACTCTATAACACTTTTCGGTAATTATAAAACATTTTAAATAACAAAGTACTTTTTTAGGCTTTTAGCAGTTAAAAAATGAAATTCTATTGGATTCTTCATATATCTACTCACAAGAATTGTTGAATATATTATATCTACTTTTATTGTTGTCAAATACATCAAACTCCCTATATTTTTCTTGTAAAGTGTGTCATTGATCTTTTTTTTTTCATGATCTTTATTTAGTTTCAAACTAAACTCAGTTGGTGTACTTACTAAACTGTAATTCTTCATTCGAAACTTCTCTAGAATTTTTAAAATATTTTTTTTAGAAATAAATATTCATTTGCTTGAACCAATTCAAATTCAAAAAAATAATGTAACTTTCCAATATAAAACATCAAATTCAATCACCATTGACTTTTAAAATTTTTCAAATATTGCCGCATCATTACTAATATAAATCAAATAATTTCCATATAAGTATACAACCAATTGTTGTTGAGAACACTAATAATTGCTTGTTTGGAAGTGATTTTAAAATTTAATTTTTTTTTTTACTTTGAAGTAATATGTTTTTGATGTTTTCAAATTATTTTGATGTGCTAATCTCAAAAATAATTTTTAAAAAATAAAAAAATATTATTAACACACTTTTCTGAGTGAAAAGTACTTTGAAAAGCAACCACAACCACACTCCCAAACACTCTCTAAATCCAAGCTCTAAAACTAATTATTGGAAATAGAACACATAACTATTTGGATTATACCTTCCAAGTTTTATTGATTAATTCACACTCTTAAATTCTTCAAATATTGACCCTTATATTTATATAGATTACATCTCCAACAATCTTTTTTTAACTAGTAATCTAACTATTTAATTAAACAAGAATTGTAATAAAGGAGAATCCAGTCGTATAAGCGATGAAAACAGAGTCAGGGACATCATCCACACAAATTCTAAGAAAAATACAAGGATTGGCTATCAGTCTGAGAGCATGAGCAACATTCCCATCTCTCTTAACAAATATGATACGTAAAAGTGACGGAAAATCCAAATATAAGAGCTGTGCCAGCATTCACCAATGAACTAAAAGCATTGATCACATTCAAACTATCAGATTCCACTGTGATTTTTTGGGAACCCATGTCCTTAGCTAGGACTAATCCTGCACGAATATCATCGGCTTCAAGATTCAAAGAGTGTTGTGGGAAATCGAAGCAGAGAGCATATCTTGGTATAGACTATCACAAATGACAATTCCTAACCCAACGCCAGCATTAACTCCTACTGCTGCATCAACATTAATCTTCAAGCATCGAGTCTCGGGAGGCTAATGAGAACCAAGGATTAATTTCCAAAATCACAGCAGAGTTCATTTAGAAGTTAGAAACAGAAGCTGGCAGAACTATGTCTATGACTTGATAATTTGATACATAAATTATATTCAACTCATGTAGAGTTTATATACCCATATATAACAAGACATATAAGAAAATAGAATAAAATAAATAATAAAACATCTCATTTGATTAAATGATTGATATAATTTCTTCTTTGATTAGATGATTGAAATAATTTTTTTATTGATTTTAAAATAATCCGATAATATTTACCTTGTAGTTTAAAGAGAACCTAAGTTCGCATATTTTGGCTAAAAAAGAACTCCAAATTGTCAAGGTTGATTCTTTGAGCCAATGCATTCTCATAATCCTCAATGACTCGAATCAATCTTTTGGCCTCCGCAATCTAAGCACAAGCAAAGGGAAGATTATTGATCAACTCGTAAAAAAACTTATAAGAAATTGATTTCCTGACTGAATGCATATGTTGAGTTATTCTTGAAAACCAGTTTGCTCTCTGAAAACATGGTGATAAACCTATTTTTATCAAGCCTAGAAAACTTCTATGACCCTTCTCATTTAGACACCCAAGAAAATGAACATACCCTGAGTGGGGGCTTAGCAGTGTGCCAAGCTTAAGAAACGATAGGTTTGGCACTAGTCAAACCCAGCTGTGATTAGGCTTGGCAGTGTGTCAAGCCCCAGCACGCTGGGTCTGGTGCTAGTCACACCCATACATTAATGAGCTTGGCAGTGTGTTAAGCCACTGGCATGTCTATGAAAATGTGCATCCTCCCTTGGAATGCCCAAGGAAATTATCATTCTCCCTAGACACGCCCAAGAAAATGAAGTAATGTGGGTCTGATAAACATGTCAGACCCAAGACGTTTGGACATGGCAGTCAGCCAATTCCATTGCGCACTTGGACTTAGTAGTTAGCCAAGTCCAAGATAATGTGATCTAAGATAACGTGGATTTAGCAAATATGCTAGATCCAAAGTATTTTAATTTAGCAATTAGTCAAGTCTAAAGTAAGACAAACATGCCAGACCCAAGACACTTGGACCTGGCTATTAGCTATGTTCAAGACAACATGAGTCTGATAAACATGTCAGACTCAATGCGCTTAGACTTGACAGTTAATCAAGTCTAAGGTAACGACCATCTTTTCTTGGCACGCCCAGGAGAATGATCAACCTCCCATAAGTCTAATCTCAGGGAAGAACTCAGTTTTCATGGACTTAGCTATATTTGACATCTTGGACCTTAATCTCCTTACACCTTTGAGGTGTATAAAAGTCCTCTAAGGGCCCATCATATTCTCATCAAACATTAAAATAGATGTAAGGAATATTTATCCTTCATTAAATGTTATCAGGGTAAGATTGCACTTCAGATCTCTTCACAAAAGAACAAAACTTATGGACTATGAATACTCAATGAGACTTTCGAACAAAAGTTCACAATATATATATATATATATATATATATATATATATATATATATATATATATATATATATATATATATATATCGAGCCTCTCTCTTTAGAATATTCTTACATTTTCTCTCTCTAAAAATATATTTATTTAAGTATCGAGAGAGTCTTTATTTTCATCAAACAAGACCTTTTGCGGTACTAGTCACAAGTCACATTGGTCTACCAAGCACCAAGTATAACTTATCAACTGTCTTGGCTAGGGAAAAGGGACGAGATTGTTAGAACTAATTAATTAACCGATTATCTAATCCGAAAACTCTATTCCTAGATTAGTTGAATTTTTGAAACTTCATCGCTTAAATTAGGAGATGTAGAGGGAATAATGAATTGGAAGAAAAATAAAATGAGGGTCCAGAGAATGTGTATCTGTGTGGTTCTATATGCCTGTGTGGCTCTGTGCTAGATTAATGTGATCTGTGTGTTTGTGTGGCCTTCATCTCTCCTCCATCTTGCTTGGTGACTGTATGTCTTTAGACATACAATTAGCAGAGAAATAGGCGATGAACATTAATTGTGGAGCTGATAATCTACTGGTTAACCATGGTGGCAAGCACCATTGGTGGAAACGATGGCATGGCGTAACGTGGCATGCACCATTTGTGTAAAAACGTGGTGTCGTGTCTTTGCGTAGAAAATAAGTTTGTGTGATGGAAAAAATTGTGCGCGTGTATCTGCACAGAAATTGGGAGTAAAGGCGTGTGCTAAAGCAGTTCGTTTGCACTAAGCCATGGATACCCTCCATTTCTACTTTTCGAAGGAGGCCTTCAGAACATAGCATATAAAAAGATAAAGATACCCTGGAGAAGACGGGTTGACCAGGCTCGCCATTAATGATGATAGAATAGGAGAAAGTACGTAGAGATTCAAGACTAACCCAAATAAACTTGATTCCCAGTGGTTTTATCTTCGTATAATGAAAGAACTCAAAAGCAAGGGATTATCAGTAATTAACCGGCCAAGAATAATAGCATACGCATGGATAATTTTATGAAGAATTGATGGTTTCAAGTCTATTTGCAATAGTTTTAGAAATAGTTTTGAAAACAACATTGCAAAGCCCTGATGGGTTGAAGACGAGCACACGATTCAGGGCTATTAAGTTTTAGGATTAGGTTATAAAAGTATGATCAATAGAACTCGTATCAGCAACAATGTCGTCGAGCACACCTGCAACAAAACTTTGAGTCAACTTAACATCAGGGAGTTTACTCGATTTCAGTTTTAATCTGAATTGGTCAAGTCAGCATATATAGTTCATTTCATCATCAATGCAATGCAATGAATTGTCCGCAACACTAACTCCAATTTGTCCCGATTGGAAGATGAGAACAAATTAGGAAATAACCAGAAAAAATGGCAGCAATTTCTTCCTCCTCCGTATGCCATACTCCATGTCGACGACGAAGACCGTTGAGCCCACACCAAGTCTTCCCTTTTTAAAGTCCACGGACCTCCCCTAAAATCAAATTTTTATCTTAGCCACAACCTCAACTGTTTGATGTAGAAATTAATTTATTTGTCTGGAGATTCCCACTTGCCATGAACTAAGGCTGTGTTTGTTATATGTGGTGCGTTGATTTTATGATCATCGTATAGAGTTGTGATCATTAATGTTGTTACACACGGGGAGAGGAGGTGGTGAGGTTAAATTGGATGAGCATAAGATTTTATAAATTTATTCTATTTAGGAAATCATATGATTTTAAGATTATAAATTGGAAAAAACAAACATGTCTTTGTTGATATATAAGCCAGTATGAAAATATTTTGCATCTTGAAATAAAAAAATAAAAAACATGATACGTCAAGGATTTATTATTTATTCTAGATTGAATATGATTTGAAGTTAATTTTATCTGATTTAACTAATCAATTTATAATTTAATAAAAAATTTATTAATATTTTTAAATAAAAATACTATTTTGATTTTTTCAAAATAAAAAAATTAACTTGATTTAACTTCACTGTAACCCAAGTTTTATATGGAACTGATTTGATAATTGTGAGTAAAATTATTATTTTATATAATAAGCTAAAATATACTTTTTTTTTTATTTTTACTTTTAAAATTTGTGAAAAAATTTCATTTGATTCTATTGGCTAGTAAGTGGACTCTTTCAAATCAAGCTAAAGTTTTTAGCTTTATTCGATTTGTTTTTTACTTCAAAATCATGGAGAGCCTAGTCAATCTAGAAGTCATGATGCTATAGTATTATGGATTTAAAAATGATAAATTATTATTTAAACCCTTGATTTTACCTTTATTTATTTTCTAAACACCAACTTCATTTAAAAAATATATATAAATTAACCTGATCTCACACATCATCATGATATATTCATTAATTCTAAATTTAATTTAAATTAAATCTGATTTTAAAAAAATATTATTATTATTATTTTAAATTTATTCATGTCAACTTAATTAATTTGTTTAATCCATTATCTAATAATTGAATAGAGTTGGTTGTAATGCCTTTGTCTACAAGTCATGACATTATGGTACTATGGATAAAATAAAATGATAAATTATTCTTTAGACCCTAGATTTTAACTTTATTTGTTTTCTCAGCGGAAACTTGATTATAAATTTGGTCCTTCAGTTTCGAAAATCTATAACTTGATCCCTTGATTTCTTATTACCATTATCTTTATATAACATTTGTTTGGTTCTTTCATTTAACCCCGCACGCACCGTTTTGATGAATTAACTTTCTAGTGAAACATCAAAATTAGGAGAGAAATTTAATAAAATAAAATGGTCAAATTTTAAGAAGAGATTTTCCTGATATTCAAAGTGATATATTTCATATTTAGTCCTTATAGTTTAAATCTCAAATCAAGTTTTACGAATTTATCCAATTTTAGAATAAATAGATTGTTTTTGCTGAATTAGAGAGGTTGACTTGGTATTAGTATTCAAAAATTGACTTAATTCAGCATTGTAGTATTTTTATAGTTGTAATTTAAAAAAATAAGTTTAAAAATAGTATGAAAAATAACTATAATTTTTTTAATCACAATTTTAAAAGAGTTTTTTTTAATAGAATCCATGCAAACCAGAGGATGTTTGAAAAAAAAATTTCAACCCCTTTCAATAATTTTTAATTTTAACCCTAAAACTAGAAAGTTTTAAATTTTGTCTTTTCCTGAAAAGTTTTCTCTAATTAGGTACCTCTACCTAAAATTCTTATCTTCTGCTTCTATTGTGGTATATATTAATTAATTAAATACTTTTAAATTTATATTTAGAGCAAAATATAGACCGCATCGCGCCGCGGCCCCTTATTCATAATCTAAAAAGAATGGTAAACATGAGTCAAAGGACTATGTTATAGGTTTTCTAATATAAAGGACTAAGTTAGACTAATTTTCAAACTACAAGGACTTTAGTCGCTCAATAAAAAAACAATTTCATGTGATTACTTGCAGTCTCCCCCTTTTTTAACAGCTTAGGTTGTCTTGTAAAAAAGCAAACACCATGTCTATAGGAACCCCTCCAACTCAATCAATGGCCATCCATTTTTCTCCTCTTCCTTCTCTTACTAACGAGCCCTAACTCTCTCTCTACAAACACCTCAAGATCTCTACTTTTAAGAAATGAAGAAGAAGACCCTCATTTCCCTCTCTCTACTACTCTCCCTCTTCGCCTTATCTTTCTCCATAGAAGATGATATCACCTGTCTTGAAGGGGTCAAGAAGTCCTTTACTGACCCACTGGGTCGACTCACTTCCTGGACTTTCAACAACAACTCAGTTGCTTTCGTTTGTAAACTCAATGGTGTTTCTTGCTGGAACGAGAAGGAGAACCGAATCATCAGTCTTCAGCTATCGTCTTTTCAGCTTTCAGGCAAGTTACCGGAGTCTCTCAAGTACTGTCATAGCTTAACAACACTGGATCTTTCAAGCAATGATCTTTCAGGGCCGATCCCACCTGAGATTTGTAACTGGTTGCCTTATATAGTCTCTCTTGATCTCTCCGGGAACAAGTTTTCCGGTCCGATCCCGCCGGAGATTGTGAATTGTAAGTTCTTGAATAATTTGATTTTGAGTGGAAATCAGTTGACTGGTTCGATTCCTTTTGGTCTTGGTCGCCTTGATCGGTTGAAAACGTTTTCAGTGGCTTCTAATGAACTGTCTGGTTCGATACCGGATGAATTGGGGGCTTTTTCGAAGGATTCTTTTGATGGGAATGATGGGTTGTGCGGTAAGCCGCTAGGGAAGTGTGGTGGGTTGAGTAGTAAGAGTCTTGGCATTATCATTGTTGCTGGGGTTGTTGGGGCTGGTGGGTCATTGATTTTGGGGTTTGTAATTTGGTGGTGGCTGTTTGTTAGGGGAGGTAAGAAAAAGAGAGGTTCTGGTGGCGGCGGCGGTAAGGGTGATGATCCTAGTTGGATTGAGTTGCTTAGGTCACATAAGCTAGTACAAGTGACGTTGTTTCAAAAACCTATTGTTAAGATCAAGCTGGCTGATATTTTGGCTGCTACTAATAGTTTTGATTTTGAGAATATTGTGATTTCAACGAGAACTGGGGATTCGTATAAGGCGGATTTGCCTGATGGATCTAGTCTCGCTATTAAGAGGCTTAATGCTTGCAAACTTGGTGAGAAGCAATTTAGGGGTGAGATGAATAGGTTAGGGGAGCTTAGGCATCCAAATTTGGTGCCATTGTTAGGTTATTGTGCTGTTGAAGTGGAAAAGCTCTTGGTGTATAAGCATATGCCTAATGGGACTTTGTATTCTCAATTGCATGGAAGTGGATTTGGTATTAGTCAGTCTAGTGTTTTGGATTGGCCTACGAGGGTGAGGGTTGGTGTTGGCGCAACAAGAGGACTTGCTTGGCTTCACCATGGGTGCGATCCACCTTATATTCACCAGTATATTAGTTCCAACGTGATACTTCTTGATGATGATTTTGATGCAAGGATTACTGATTTTGGGTTGGCAAGGTTGATTAGTTCTCCTGATTCTAATGATAGTTCTTATGTTAATGGAGATCTTGGGGAGTTTGGGTATATTGCTCCTGAGTATTCCAGCACAATGGTTGCCTCATTGAAAGGTGATGTTTATGGCTTTGGTGTTGTGCTTTTGGAGTTGGTAACTGGACAGAAAGCTTTAGATGTCAATAATGAAGAGGAAGGATTCAAAGGGAATTTGGTGGATTGGGTTAATCAATTGGTGAGCACTGGTCGAAGCAAGGATGCCATTGATAAAGCTCTAACTGGGAAAGGTCATGATGATGAGATTATGCAGTTCTTGAGGGTTGCTTGGAGCTGTGTTGTTTCCAGGCCCAAGGACAGGCCTTCAATGTACCAAGTCTATGAGTCTCTGAAGGGTTTGGCTGAGAAACATGGTTTCTCTGATCAATACGATGAATTCCCACTGATCTTTGGCAAACCAGATCCTGATTACAAGGAGTAGCATAGGCAGAACAAGAAGAACAAAAATTTTTTATCCTTGTGAAGAAAAATAGTAGCATATTGGCATCTTTGCATTCATGCTATGTTTTGGAAGACTTTGGTATGCTCCTCGTCATTGTGCTTGATTATTGGATAATTATGTACATTACATGAGGCATCAGTACCGTACCTTCTATGTAGCCTAGGAAATTTCTCATTTCCCCCCTGCAAAACTTCTGAATTGATCTGTCATTTGTAGAATGTTTCTACTGGGAAAGCTTTTTTTCTTAATCATTGAAGATGTTGCTATGTTCATGTGACATGAGGGATGGCCTATATTCTATATTCTATTTTCATGTATTTGTTGATTATTTTTTTTGTGTAAGTGGTTGTCTTTTACGCTAATATTTTGCCAAATCGTGAGAAATTGATATGTCTGCATATCTGAGAAGCGTTCTATCCATGATCAGTATGATCAGATCTGTTGTTTCTTGATGTCCCAAGATTTCTGATATTTATTGTTCAATGAACTTAAAAGTTTTCATTTTCACCTTGCATGATTTTGCAATGCTTGGATTATGCGTGTGCAAATCAAATCAAATGAGGATTCACCTGCATAGTTTAGGAATTCTAGATTCTTCTAGCCCCTAGATTCACCTGCTTGGATTATGCTTGGATTATGCGTGTGCAAATCAAATCAAATGAAGATTCACCTGCATAGTTTAGGAATTCCAGATTCACCTGCATGGTATGTCTCCATTTCTCTCTAATATCAACAAAAAGGTTTAATGATCTTTAGGGAAAATGGAGCAAGTTCTCCAGTACTACACTGATGCCATTGCTATGCCTGCTCTGTTACACTGTCTTGCCTATTAAGATTCTGTGTTGAAACTGCTCTTAGTACCAACTGATCCCAAAAGATAAGTTTCCTTAAAAAATCATAGAGCTAAGATAGCACTTGTCCTTAATGTCCTCCTCAAGCTATGATCATGCCGCCCCAAAATTAGTCTTC
>JAGMVL010000526.1:0-42500 GCA_019202695.1 Populus x sibirica | reverse complement strand
TGACAAGCAGATAAAAGCATAGGTTCACAGAACTTAGAATACCTAACAACTTGTAATATTTGTCCAGATGACTTGTATTCAGAGTGCCATGAAACCAGCTGCCAGACAAAGTAAGAACAATTACCGCGCTCAGGAACTTCCCAACGCCAATTGCAGACTCGTTGAATGGCGATTCATAATGTTCCAAAGATTCATCTACATGGATATTATAAAAATCAGCTAAGCCATCAGCAACCAGTCCTTCTACGAGTCCTATCAGGAAAAACTGTGGAACCAGCCATACTGTGCTCATTGGAAATGGTTCAGCATCTCCACGTGTTTTAATAAGATTCAATCTACGAGTCTCAACCAGCATTGATACCATGCAACAGATTATAGAGCACGCTATCCCAATTGCAATTCTCACGAGTCCAACACGATGCTTCAGAAGTTTTTGAATCCATATCGGTCTAACATGATGCATCGGAAGTTTTTTAATCCATCCGGATACTAAAAAGTCATGGACGTATGGAACTGTAACTGTTACAAAACGCTGAAGTAGAAACAGAGCATTTATAGACAAAACAGGATCAGGATCGAGGCTTTCACTTTGCACAACAAAGAAAGTCGAACCCGTTGCCAGAACGAGGCCGTGGATGGGGAGTGCTGTCCACATAGGAAGCAATACAAGAAGTTGCTTTACTCGTTGCACATCTCGGACTGGGAAAAGTCTCCCGTTTAGCTCCTGTTCTTCAGCTGAGAGGGACTTGGATGTCTCTAAAAGAGCAGCTTTGTCCAGCCACCTGTGTACACCACTTCAGAAGATCAGATCAGAAGGGAAAAGAAAGAGAGCATAGGAGATAGGGAAAGAAAAAGTGATACTGTTACGGCTTGGACCTCGGGGAATTAGGACCTGTTTTGCAACTACAAGGCTTACAGATGCAATACTAAGTTGGACTTGTTGTCCTCCCTACCCAAAAGGAAATCATGGTGGCATAAAGATCCATAAAAACTCTACGTATCTCATCCAAATTCCCATAATCCATTGAAATGGGCTACGAGAATCACAATACTACACCAACCTGATGATTCGAATGTCGGGCAATAGAAGCAATCCACCACTATCATTCATGTAGTAGTCATTGGATTCACGAGCGTGTTGCAGGTGACGCTTCACAAAAGCTGCCTTAAGAACTCTATAAATAACGATAAGGGGGCTTCCAGTTGATTTGTCGGGGTAGTAAAAGCTTTTTCCTAACGCAAAGGTTAAACAAGCCAATGCCATAACCGAAAATGAAATTACAGTGATCATTCTCTGATTAGAAACTCCGGCCATTATCACAGACGAGACAGTGCCCACCGTAGAAGCAATACGCCACCAAAATTTTCTTCGAACCTCAGCTTTTTCATAATCTATCACCTCGTCAGCTTGGTCGTTATCTGCGTTAAGGTTAGGTTTATGCTCGACTAATTGATCACGTAGAAATGCTTTTAAACAAGGATCCTGACTTGCCTGGCCCACAGTTGCTAGTACCATCATCAGATAAAGTAGTATAATCTCGGTGGAGGATGAATTGCCCGAGAGCTGGTACTTAGCAAGAAACCATAGCAACAGTCCCTGCAGCAAAATGGACGTTTGATTAGTTGCAAATTAATGACTATAAATTAAAGCACTAAAAATCGATCGAAAAGAATAGGAATATTAAAACAAATTCCGTTATAGCTGTTTTCATTTGAAAATCAAACAAATAAAAGCTAATTTATATACTATTCGCCTAAATTTGTCATATAATTGCTAGTGTTGACAGAGAATATCAACTTTTTAGCATTTACAATAATTTTTTAAGCTGGAAACTCAAATAATATATGAACTCAATAACTCCTCTTTTCTTTTTTTGATAATATGAACTCGACAACTTATGTAAAGTTACAAGGATTACTATACTAAAAAGAGATGGGTTGCGACTCACTCCTCCTTCACTGTGAGCCCCCTTTTTTGTTTCATATTCTCTCTTTCTTTTTTTTAAGATTTTATTTATTAATTATTTGGATTATTTTTAAATTGATCAAATCGATTAGATCAAATTAAAATAATTTTTATATAATTTAATTTTTAATTTGAATCAAACAATAGTCAAATTTAAAGATTTTAAAATATTAATATTAATCCAAGTTTAATATAAATATCAAATAATTTTTATAGCATAGAAATTTTTAGTTATATTAAAAAAAAATTCACCTGCAGCATTGCACGGTAATATTCACACTAAATGATAAAGATGGAGGACTGCTTAGCTTTCTTTACAAATCACTGAGGATTGTTACTGTGACTTTTCCAAATGTCGTACCAATGTTCTTCTCAAGTTGATTATGACGTCGATCCGCATCTCCTTCTCTTAATAAGAAAAAGGGTTTTGCAGAGACTCCCTTCTCTTTCAAGCTTTGATTTCGGTAGATATGAAGAAGTGTAATCCTTCCCCGAAGAAGGTATGCTCCTGCCCTCCAGACTTAACTCTGTTAGAATCTTTTTTCTTCAAAATCTGAAATCTCTGAACTACAAAGGGCTTCAACACCTCACCTCCCTTGGAGACCTCAAAATTGAATTCTGCCTTTACTCCGATCCATCCCTCTTCACCTGCTTCTCTATGTATCAATTATTGCCCCTTCTGGAAGAAAGATGTGAACAGGAAACAGGAGAAGACTGGCACAGGATTTCTGACTGAAATTTGCAAGCGTTCACGTGGCCAGGTGGCCGACGCATATTGTACACACATCAATAATTTTTTATTTTTTATTATTATTTTATATGTTAAAAAGGCAATATCATTTTTAGAACCAAATAATTATTACTAAGAAACCATTATAGAATGACAAATTCACCCCTAAAAAAAATGCTATAAGAATTTTTATTTTAAAAATGATGTAATCATTTCTTTGTTTTTTTTTTTAATAAGAACCTAGAAGTTCCTCTTGCCATAATTAAGTTAAATTTTATTTTTAAGGATATTAAAATAAATTTACTGTATAAAAATGAATCTTGTAAAAATATCAAATATACCCTTAGGCCAATTCAAATGGTTTTTTTTATGAGCAAGAATATAATTACATTATTATAATCCAAGGTGAATATTTGACCACGAGATTTCGTTTCTGTTAATAGTATTTTTTACTTTCCGACAAACCAAGATTTGTGCAAGGGACACTCAACAATCATCACAATTTGCAATCCCTTCGTTTCAATGCCTCTCCTTTCTTCTACTCATGCAATATCCAACACGTCTCAACAAAGACTTTTGGTATTGACAAGTTCCTCGAAAAGAAAATAGAAAAACATATTACCTTGCCTAGATTAATAGAAACTGATCATGGATGAGAAAAAAACTGAAAAATTAATTAAATTGAGAAAATTAAAAAAAAATTAATTGAAAAAAGCTGAATCGTGAAAATGTTAAAAAAACTGACCGGTTTGATTTTGATTTTTTAAGCCTGAAACTGAAAAAACCGAACCGAACCCAAACCGGAAAAAAACCGAGCCAAACTAAAAAAACCAAGCCAAACTAAAAAAACCAAGCCAAAAAGCAAGCCAAACAAAAAAAACCGAGCCAAAACCAAGCCAAACCAAGCTAAACCTAGTCAAACCAAAAAAACTGAGCCAAACCGGTTTGAAATGGTTTTTGTCCTAAAAACAACAAAACCGAACCGAAACCGGTCGGTTTGAATCAATTTTAGTTTTTTTAAAAAAATTAATTTGGTTATTTTTTTTTATAAAAACAGAATTAATCCAAAAATAATCACCTCTAATACTTAACAACATAAGTAATGGATAGTTATAAAATTTGGTGGATTTCATAAGTGAGTCGAAGCTTTAATTTATTGACTTGGATTGAATGAATTATTATTTTAATATATTTTAATAAAAATAAATTAAAATGATATTATTTTGAAAAAATAAATAAATTATGTTTTATTTAAATTTTAACTGGATTAATTAAATTATTGATTAATTTTTTAAATCGATTTAATTTAATTGAATTAATTTCTATCTAATGTAATATTAAACTTGAACGATATACATCTAAGATAAATAAATTAAAAAGATGATTCGTCGAAGATAGCAAAGGGCTCCGTCGGATTTGGTGCATCTTTTTAGGCTAAGGTCAATAATCAAAGTAAGAAAGGGAAGGCGTTATCTGGTGGGCTGAGCCAATCAACGATGATGTCGGAACATATATTTTATAATATAACTGTTCATCCTTTGATCGGTTTGATCCAAAGAAGATATGTTTTTTTTTTCACTTTTTTGATTAAACTAATGAGATAATAACTACGTGTGATGCTAATGCTCACAAGCAGTTGACTGGTGTCAGAAGATGATGTCAACGCACAGAGAAATGTTAGTGTGAGTCTCTGTCTCCATCCTCCACTAGCCTTAGAATCAAGTGCTTGGGGCACTAAGATCACATTTTCCATGTTTTCTTTATAGGAAGAGTTGGGTTTGCAAGATGGGCCATTATTGCTGAGTTAACACGTAGCCTATGACCAAGATTATTGGAAACTTCTGGGAAGAAAGATCATGCAGTAATCAACAATGGAGGCTAGGAGGAGCCGAGTCATCACCACTCACCAAAGCTTGATGGGGTGATTTATACACACTAGTTCTTGACGTGTGTCATTGTTCACGCTCCTCTTTAGCACCAATATGAAGGTGGGTGATGAAAGCAGCTACCGTTTGGGAACGCGTGGAATCCGTGTTTTTAAAAAATTTAAATTTTTTTTTATTAAAATTTAATATATTTTATATGTTTTAAATTATTTTGATGTGTTGATATCAAAAATAATTTTTTAAAAATAAAAAAACATTATTAAGATATATTTCAACACGAAAAGTTATTTGAAAAATAACCGTAACCACACTGTCAAGAACTGTAAATCAACATATTGTTTTAAAAAAAGTGATCATGCTTCATCTATTATAATAATGTAAACCGTTAATTACAGTTATTTATTGATTTTTAATTTTTTACATTTAGTAATTGTGAGTGTTGGAAAGGTTATTTTTTAAAATATTTTTTACTTGAAAAATAATATAACTATAATACTAAATACCATTTTAAACTGATGGTTTAGAAAATACTTAAACCTTGGCGTTTGATTACTAATTTGAAGGAAAAAAAAACATGTCAATCTTTAAATTTTTTTATTTGTCAAAATATTATTGTTTTATTTTTGATTTTTTTATCAATTTAGATTAACCATTTTAATATATGATCTCAATCTTTTCCTAGAAAAATACATGAATCGGGTTTGATACTTTGC
This sequence comes from Populus x sibirica, assembly GCA_019202695.1. NCBI lineage: Eukaryota > Viridiplantae > Streptophyta > Magnoliopsida > Malpighiales > Salicaceae > Populus > Populus x sibirica. The sequence goes on along the minus strand of JAGMVL010000526.1, from coordinate 37,205 downwards.
TAGGTTGAAAGTTTGATGGTGAAACATACCCGTTTTGAAGTGTAGAGATCACCTTTTAATTATTAGAAGGTATATTTCTCTTTGAAGTTGGACCGATGAGTGTTAAAGGAAGTGGTCGACTGGGCCTACCATTTCCTTTCTTGATCAGAAAAGCAGGTCTCCTGCCGACTGCACAGTTAAGTTTACTCGAAGCAAACCTAAGCACACCACGTATGAATGATATAGTGTATGCACACGGTGATTGGGACGTACTCGTTTATCTTAAATTCCACTACGCATTAATAGAAAAATAAAAAAAAATTGGCAGTTCATATCATAGTTATTAAACATGATTTAATTAGGCATGCTAACCCTAAGCCTATCCTGCATTTATTTTTCAAACATGTTTATTGGATCAAATCTAGTTAATATTTAACAATAATTTTTTAGAATTTTAGTTATAAACAACATTATTTCAGGGTTTTTTTAAAGAATATGTTTTTTAAAATAAAAAAATGACATTGTTTTTGGATATATTCAGATGAATCAGTCACTTGCGAATCGATTTAGCTAACCTACGACCTGAAATCTTAAAGTCAATCTGATAACTATAGTTAAAATCTAGTACAAGGAAAAATGATATCCAGAAGGAATTTTGCGAGTTGATGGTACAAGAATCGAGCGACGAGATTTCTTTCCGTCGTAATGAATATATTCGAATTGGAGGCCTCTTGAAGAGGGAGTAATGCTTGTGAGAACTGAGTTACAATTTCTTGTCAAAAAAACTAAATGATGTTGAATGCTGAGCAAAATTAACAAGAAAAAAAGGGATTTTTTTTTTTTGAATGATAAACTTATCTTTAATTTTTCCCTTTTCTGTTACTTGAAGAAAGAAAAACAGAGTGGTGAGGATAAAGATTAGGTGCGAAATCAGGTACAGTAGAAGTAATTCTCTAATTTCTGTCATTAGGAGATCTGTACAGGCACCCACATTTACAAGCTTAAGCTACGATAAACAATCATTTCGAGTTCAAATATGAGTGGGATACTATAACAGTATGAGGAATGAATATTTTTGTAACGTTTTTATTTTTTTACTATATAGTTCCCACATTGAATATGCTCATCCTACATATCTATTTTCTTCTAGTGGGGTATTAAAATATCAACCAAACTCAAGATATTTTCTCATTGATGACTTTGCTGAGCCTCTAACATTGAGAATTGATCAAAAATTGTTCCCAATTTGACAGATTAATTAATCACAACTCCTTGTATGATTTGGTTCTCCTACTTATCTCCCTTTCCAATTCTTCAAGGCCTCCAACTTCCTCAATTTCCTGCACAGCAAATATACATATTTGTAGGTTTAGTTTAATTAGAGTGGTTTAGCTATACAAGAATATCATCACAATCTTAAAGATAAGAGAATGTCCTGGAAACTCACCCTGGGTCCTAGAAACAACCCATATGGGACACCATTGAATTTGTCCGAGTGGTGGATCTAAAATCGACATCAAAATCAACAGCGAATATCTTGATTGTCAGATTTTGGAACCCAGCAAACAATGGCATCATGTGATTATCAAAAAAACAATGACTGGTGGCATATTTTTATATTTACCTTGTGAGCTGCTGCTACCTTTCTGAAGTATGGGACATCGGCAATGGGCCCCACTGGGAATCTCTTGTGAACAAGGCCATCATGGACAAACATATAGGCTATGCCAAACACTGTAATTCCAAGACCCTGATGAACCAAGTCAACCAAAACAGAGGGTGGATTTGGGAATCAGATTATGATATTCTAGTCAATAGTCGTATACTTTGAAGCTTAATTAATTTTTCACCAGTCAATCAAGGAATGGCAATAAAAAATTAGTAAGGTAGGTAGCGCACCAAGAAAGATTTGAGAGAGAAAGGAAAGACAGTGAGACTTACAGCACCAAAACAAAGACCAGGTACAAGGCCCTTGTTGAAGAAACCATAGGAGAGAAGGGAAATTGCTGGGACTGCATTGGTTATGGCAAAAACATCGTTTAGCTCAAACGGCCCATCTCTTGGTCTATGGTGAGACTGCAACAGGGACAATTTTTTATTACCAAAGAACTCAGCTTGATTGTTTCTTGTATTAAAAAAATTTGAACTTTTCTTGCGTTTTCATGGAAACAAAGCTAGGAGTTGGATAGCATTAGCATTACCTCATGCATATGCCACAAAGAAGCATGCCAAAGTGCTCTATGAGCCCATCTCGCCCAAAATTCCATCCCCACCTAAAAACAACAAAACTTCAAATTTAGCCTCAAGAAAGGAAACCCAATAAATAATTTTTCAGAAATAGCCCAAATTGCGAAAGAAATTGATACTTACAGCAGCACCTACTGAAAGAGCAAATGTACCAAACATTTCAGACAAGGGCACTTCCCCTCCCTGTTGCCATACACAAATTTTAGAGCCTATACAAGTTGAAAGCTGGTTCAAGAATACTCTAGATTTAAGACAGGAATGAAAGGAAGGTACCTCAAGCCAATAAAATCTGTAATAAACAGCCATAACAGCCATGGAAGTAATCCCAAGACTAGACATAACAGCAGCAATCAAATAAGTAACTCTTTCTTTTCTCTTTCTTTCCATTCTTTCTGCCACGCGAGGTGTCGAGATCTGATTTTCATTAACATCTTTAGGCACCTCTTCTTGTTGATTCTCGATATGGGCACTGCTCGGTTTTGTTTGATCTTCAACTACAAAACATACAGCAAGGCTTGTTTTTCTTGGAACTTTTGTTCCATAGTGTAAAAAGCTTTGGTGTCTAATTGGTGGGAAGAAAAGTGAGGCTGCTGTTACTGGTTTTGGAAGGAGGTGAGAGACAGAGTTGTACCGGAAGGGTTTGGGTACAGTGGCGGCGGTGAGTCCTGCCGCCATGATAGGTGGTTGGTGGTGTTGAGGTTTTAAGAGGGGAAGAGAAAAGGGAAATTGGAGGTGGTCTGGAGATGATGGAGTTGTGGGTTTAAATGAAGGAAGACCACGAACTAGTTTGGGTGTCGTTTTGGGGGGCATTTTGGAGTTAAAAATAAATGGCGTGGAAACAAGAGGAAGATTCTCCCCAAAGTAGCCCCGTTTGTGTTCTTCAAATTTCTGTGTTGCCACTTTCATTTATTTGTCAAGTTTTTTTTTTTTAATTACTTCTTCTTTTCTACGAGGGTTGAATAATATAGGATTGAAAACAAAATGATTTTATTGAAACTTATCTTTGTTTCTTTTATTGAAGACAAGAAAATAAATTAAATAAATCCCTTTATCACCGAAACAAACACCTCCAAAATTGTTATTTTTCTTATATGAAAATCTTACAATATCTCTTTAAAATTATACAAATGCATTGTTATTTTCTATTTTATATAGTAATTGAAGAATCTTTCAAATCAATTTTATAATATTTTTATTTTATTTCCTAAAGCAACTCAATTTGATATCAAATATTTGATGGAAGTGATTTTTAAACCATAATTAGATAATCAATCATATTAATTAACCCAATAACATATAATTCATATAATAATATTATTCTGAATAATTTATTAAAACCCGCATAATTAATATATCCAATGCTAATAATATCAACCACATATGAAACATAGAAATAATCACTTTACTATCACAATAACAATCCTTGTTTTTTCTTTCTAAGATTAGAAAATTAGGACAAACATTTCTTGTATATTGCATATAAATGATATGGTTGTGAAGTTTGTTTTATAAATGCTTGAATTGAATATGAAATATAATCTTACATGATTAAGCACTTTGACATTGCATGATCGAAGACTCTTGTATTTACTTAAGATAGAAAACTATAGGATAATTTTTTTAGTGTAGAAAATAGATGGTTTTTTTTTAATTGAAGTTTGTACTATTAAAAGCTTTAATACTAAGCATAATCTCATATATGACACGGATGACTATCCTTTTTATGCTATAACAATAGAAAATTACTAATTTATATGAAAAACAATGGTTTTATCTATGATGATTTTTTTAAATTCAATTTATCTATTTTTATAGATGATTTTATAAATAAGTTATTTGGTCAAAAACCCATACTCTTATAGAATGATGGTAAAAGCTAGGTCAACAAAAATATTTAAAATACACATTCTTTGTCATAAACACGAATTGAACAAAAACATCAACGTCGAAGTTCTACAAGAGGTCAAATTTGTGACCATCTAAATTCCAAACAAATAATAATAATAATTTTTTTAAGAAAAGGAAGCTAGAAAGTGAAGTGGATTATAGCGTAATTTGGAGGAGGAAAGGGGCAACCAACAAGGAAGTGGAGGCTAAGATGAGGGCACGAGTACGGTGACACATGTCAGAATCAGACAGGAGAATATGAGGTCGATGAACCGCCTCCAGATTGTCTAGGAAACGACAGCGAATCACATTGGACCTTCCATAAATTTGGACTTGTATGGGGCTTCACTCGCTTTCCTGCTCTGCCACGTAGTATCCAGTTTCATCTCTAACCCATCATCACCTTTTTGAGAGCTTCTTGTCTGCTACTTGGCACGTTTTCATTGGCTGATTTTAGATACACATGTTCATTTTTTAGCCATCTATTTTTTAAAACCTTTGTTTTCAATCCGGTAAGACTCTGTAGATTAACCTCAAAACCCGGGCCAATGCACTTTGAACCGGGATCTAAACCCAGTCCAGGTTGAGTTTAAAAAAAACTGGGAAGAGTTGATTTAGTTAAATTCTGATACACTGATGGATCAATCCATGAATCTATTAAGACCTGATTTTTTTTTTTAAAATAATATCATTATTTTTAAAATTAAAATAATGTTTTTATTAACTTATATCAATTCATATTAACTTATTTAATTTATAATTATAGCTATGAGTTGAGTCTGCGTCGTAGATCAAGCCAGGTTTAATAATATTGTTAAAAATAATAATAATAAGGGCTTTACTTAAGTTAGATTTAAAATTAATTTAACCAAAAATCTGATGCAATTGACCATTCAAAATGATCAAAATGTGATTAACTTGATTGATCAGGGCAACTCGATCGAGTCCACTACAAGATATTAAAAAATAAATCAAAACGGTGTCTTTTTAACCCTTCATGTACGACAACTATGTATAAAACCTGACATGGTGACCAAGGAATATTTAGGTGTGCTTTAAGGTGCTTTTGGGCCATATAAATTAAGCATAGCCCACATTGTATATGGGCTTCTAGTGTTAATCCAGAAGCTATGCATAACACATTTTTTTCTTAAAAAATATATATCAATTGGGGCATGAAATAAGGTTTGAAGACCCTTGATCCAAGTCGACCGGTCAGTCAAAATTAGATCAAGATTTAAGATTCTGTTTGGTTTACATATTTTTATTAAAGATATTTTTAATTTAAAGACATGTTTGACAAATATCTCTTAGGTCTATTTTGATAATTTTATTACAAGGAGAAACATGTTTTTTTTGTTAAACAATGCCTAAAAATAAAAATAAAAATAAAAACTAATAATAAAAAAAATATATTTCTTTTTTTTCCTTGCATATAGCCAAAATTCTAAAATCTTCATACATATTTTCATATATATATATATATATATATAATTTGCATTTTTATTATGCTTTAAAAAAAATACAAGAATCGGTCAAATAGTATTACAACTAGTTTATGATTATCCATTAGAACTTAACCTATATTTTCAAAACACAAAGAAATTTTATTTTGTTTCTTTTAATATAGAAGATTATGAACTTATACATAAAATATATTTCTAATATTAAATAAAAAAAGACAATTCATTTTATTTTTTATGTTTTTACATTATAATAATTAGATTTTAATTTGATAAGATAAAGATCTTCTTATTGAGAATGATTTTTCTTAAATTTTAAATAGATCAATAATTAAAAAACACAATATTATCTTAATTAATTTAAAACTTGATTAAAAAATAAATCAAGTCGGGAGTTTAGAAATTTAACTAGATGTTCCAGGTTTAATAATAACACCAATAAGTTTTTTGCAACCTAGATATCATATTTTTATGCTTAATTTTTTTTTTGTTCAAGCTACAATGTAACGGGAGAAATAACCTAGTAATGGCTATAATTATAATATTTTCAGATTAGTTTTTACATTTTCTAAGGAGTTGATTTTAAATAAATTCTTCAACAGTGAAAATAAACCCCCTAAATTATTAGTGATATAGTTTATAGAGTCTCTGCCCCTATAAACTCTAAAACCAGAATAAATAAAAAAAGAAAAACAAATTGCCAATCATAAAACCAAAATCTCTATTACTCCTAAAAAATAAAATTTCAAAAACTCTCTACAAAGATTTCAATTTATTTATATCGAACCCCAAAAAATAAAATTTATTCAAAAACTATATTATCCCAAAATAAAAAAGACAAACCTTGATGGGTGTCAATAACAAATCAAATCTTCGATTAAAAAAAAAATCAAACAAAAATATGCCCTCTTGTCCTCCCCTTCCTTCCAACCCTAACCAAAATACTAACCCTTTTCATAAATCCAAACCGAAGACATAGAGTTATATATCTAGAAAAAAAAAAAAGAACAAAGACAAAATATCAACAAGCAAGTGGGTATTATTACTTAAGTATTTGTTGTCATATCTTTGAAATTCTTCAACATCTAAAATGCGAGACAAGAAATTTGCCCAGATTTGGAAAAAACTGGGCATCTGCCAGCGAAGTTTGATCCAAATTATGGCCATCCCAACCTGGCATAAGTTCTCTGAATTTCTCTCTGTGTATTCCTCCATTATTTTTTTGATTTTTAACATTTGTTATTAAATTCAATGGCGTCATCATTATATGATTAATCTTCTGTTATCCATCACCTTTTTAATCATGCACGTCGTGAAGGCATTGTCTATTAATTCAACAGCCAACCTTGCATATAATATTCTTTCACCAATGTGCAGCCAAGTTTCTCTCCAATTTATAATTTTAAATCCTAAATTAATAAAATAATTTGAGCCCTTCTTGCTATAAATACTAGCCTAATCCATTAGCAATCAACAGTCATCGTCGTATTAACATAACATTTTCTTCTGCTTACACTTTCTGCTGCCATGGCTCTAACCCATTTCTTCTGTACAGCCTCTATCCTCCTGTTATCGTTGTTGGTCATTGCCTCTGCTGCTGATTATGGCTATGAACCAAAGCCTGATACTGTTAAACCTGAAACTAGCTATGTCCCAGCACCCAAACCCAAGCCAACTTATGATACCCCTAACTCTGGCCATGATCAACCAATAGCTTCCTATCCAGGTTATGGATATGGCCCAAAATCAGACCTTCCCAAACCAAAGCCTGACTTTAAATACAACCCTAAACCAAACGTGGATCTACCAAAGGTGACAATCCCAAAAATACCAAACCATGGCTACCATTATATCCCTATGCCACACCACCTCCCCAAACCAAAACTAAGCCATGGCAAACCAGGTTATGAGCCCGAAAGCTTACTTCCAATTTGCGTTGAAGGTCTTATTCTTTGTAAATCAGGTTCTAACTATATTCCCGTCGAAGGTAGTAATTTCTATCCTTTAAACTCTATGCCATGACTAATGACCTTTTTACTAAATTCCCTTAAAAAAATGGCTACAAATAATGCATAAATTTGATGGAGACTGGTAATTAGTAGTTGTTATCAATATATCTTATGTGGATAGCACAGTCTAATTAATTATAAGAGAAGTTGCCAAAACATGATGTTGACTTTGTGTTATAAATACGGGGCCCAAAATGAAGATTATCTTTAATAAATAATCATGTAGTTTTTTTTTTCTAATAGCTAATATATCCCAAAAATTCTTTTCTTTGCTACAGGAGCTAAGGTAAGGATATTATGCACGGGGGTGGACCAGAATGGGTACGAGGCAACACATTTCTCCTGCTTGACTGATGCAGCTGACGCCCATGGTTACTACTTCAAAACCTTGTTTCCTTTCGGCGGTCTTGGCCATAATTTAAAGCTTAAAGAGTGCAAGGCCTACCTTGAAAACTCTCCATTGGAGACCTGCAAAATCCCAACAGATGTCAACAACGGAATTAATGGAGCCCTCCTTTCTTCTTACCACGTTCTCAGCAACAAGAACATTAAACTATATTCCATGAGGACTTTCTTCTACACCTCCGAAACCACATCAACCTCAACAACTCCACCTGGGGGTTATTAAAATTATTTTTTTTCATGACTAAATTCTTTACCATTCATATGTTTTCTATGTTTTTTCATTAGCTTTTGGCCGGGCAATTGATTTTCATTCTTGTCTCTTTTTTTTTTAATTATCATGTTGGGTTTTGTTTATGCCTTGAGACAATGGTAATAAATCATGTCCTATTGTTTCTCTTGTATGCAGCATGCATAAACATGAGTAGTTCCCATATTTTTTGAGCAAACCTAATAATAGAAAACATAGAAAACTAATCAATTAGTTTTCATTGAATTATTCTTGGACTGACCGAGTCACTAATCAACCTGGGTTTTTTAAGGGGTCGTACCGAATCAATTTTCTTTCTATTTTTTTTTATTAAAATTCAACTCATTTCAGGTCTCAGGTGATTCAGATTGCGAGTCAACCAATTAGATCAGGTTGAATTTTAAAATAATGAATCAAAAATAAAATCATGTAAATAAAAAATTATATAAATTTTATTTTAGATTCGGTTTAGGATTTCATCAAGACATACCTTCTTAAACATCATCAATCTAAATAATTTTTATAATTTTATCAAAAAGTTTTTTGACCATGGATTTAATTCCTTTAATATTTCATTTTTTTTTTGTTAAACTTGACAGCTGAAAAATGTAAGAAAAGAAAGTCTTAAAATCAAATGGAATAAACTTAAAACCAAAGGGCCAACCAAATGTAGATTTCAAATTATATTATATTAAAAAATAAATAAATAAAAAGAAATAAGACTAAGAAAAATAGACCCCCTACCATGCATGCAATCGTGCATGGGGAGTTGAAACGCCATGCATTCTTTTCGATTCAAAGCATCTGCTTGGCATGAAGTATGAACAGCATTTCGAGGAAGATGGGAATCAAGAAATACAGTACATTACGCGAGGAAGAGGGGATTCTAAAACGTTAACAGATTCAGAAAGCGTAAAGGAAGCGAGTGACCACACAAGATCGGCGCAGTTTTCTTCTATAAAGCACTACTTCCTAGCCCGGGTTGCAGAGCTGAAATGGATCTCAATCTATTCAGGTATAGGTGGGACGGAGACAAGTACCAGCTCCATTCTACGGTAGGCTTTCGGGCAGTAGGTGGCCTTTCAGATCGGCTTACGCTTTCCTCTGAGGAAGTGGCTAGAGATGCACGAGGGAGTGAAAGCCTCTCTGAAAATGAGGGTTCTTGTGTTATAGGAGCCGAAGCTGCCTAGTCCTTTAGGTCAGTCAGTTAGCCCACTACGCCGCCATCAGAGACTGGATGAGAGCTGGACCGGACCTCCACTTTCGGAAAGATCACCGCGTAATGGAGACTCGCTTTTGACCTAGTTGCTGACAGATGGTGATATCTCAACTATCCATAAATGCACCTTTTCTTTTAAAATCATCTTAAATTAAATTCATGTATTTGATTTAAGTTTTTCTCTATGGTCTCGAAATAATAAATCTGGTGTCGATATCTAATTAATACATGACTAACATGTGTCAGAGAAATCTGGTATAAGACGCTAATACTATTGTTTTAAATTATTCTTGAAAACAATTATAAACTTTGAATAATAGATTTAATAATTAAACTTTTTTAATCTGCAAGTGAAAAATTAATTTATTTCAATACACCAGTCTTATTTTGGTACCTTAAACAAGTTTAACAGAACACGTTTAATTAATTTCAAGCACTTATCAAAGAAAATCATCTCGATTTATTTATTTATTAATTAATAGTCATTATATTCAAATCCCTCTTAAATATAACCTTCCTGTTTGTGCAAGAAAATTGCAATTTCACATTCTCCTTTTGAGACATGAAGTTAGAGTTGTGCCAAAAATCCAGAAAATCCCATGTAATGTGTTTCTCTCTCTCTCTCTTAATTTTTTCGCTCATAAATTCGCATTTGTAATCTTTGATATTAATTATTATTATGATCTTCATCTTTGGTTTTCTTCTTTAACAGCCTTTTTTTTTAATTAGTTTCTTTAACATTTCTGTAAAAGTGAATCAAAATCTAAACTACTCATGTTTAGTTTCCTTATATGCCACCATGGACTTAAAATTACTGATATAATCGGTATTTTTAGAAACTGCAAAAAATATTTCCATGTTAATTTCTCAAAAAAATTATCCCACGGGGAGAATATTTCATTTATCATTGATATTAATTGTTAATGCAAAACTCTATAAATTCTCCCCATTGTTTCTTACAAAAAAATTGAATTAGTCTTCTCTTTCACTTATACAATATGGAGTTATGTCCTAAATCCAGATATTATTACAAGGTACGTAGTCTGTCTCTACACATTCTCTCTGAAAAAATATTTAATTTCTACATTTTATTTTCAAGAGAAACATTCAGTTGCTCTTCATCTATAACATGTAGCATAGGATCATACTTCACAGTGGTGAACTAATGTGACGATTAATGTCTTTATAGAACATTTTTTCCTTATTATTATCTGAATATTGAAATTAATGATAGAATCTTAATTGATGATTTACAGGTATTGGAGACAATGATCTCAATATTTTTGATATTGGGATCACTTGTTTCAACACTAGCAGGCACTAGCACAGAGTACCAAGCAATAAACTGTAAAAAGCATAGCGCAGTCTTGACAGATTTTGGAGGAGTTGGTGATGGAAAAACATCAAACACAAAGGCTTTTAAAGCAGCAATTGCCGAGCTAAGTCAGTATGCATCAGACGGTGGAGCACAACTTATTGTACCGCCAGGAAAATGGTTAACTGGGAGCTTTAACCTCAGTAGCCATTTCACTCTTTTTCTTCACAAGGACGCTGTTCTTCTTGCTTCTCAGGTATGCCTCCTGATTACCTGTTAATCTAGAGTTTGAAGAAGTAATAGTGGAGGAGCACTTTAACGTTTTTTGCAAGCAGTTTTTGAGTTGTCATGGACGGTTTTGAAACGGTTTATGTTAGTAGGCGACATCAAATCATGATTTTGAAACTTTTACTTAATTAAACTTTAAACCAGATCTAACATGTTTTTAATTGTAGAATTAAGACTATGATAATGTTAGAATAGATTCGTTACATGATTGGTAGTGATTCCTACTTAAGAAGTATTTCACACCTTAGACCCTTCAATCTAATTAAGCCCATAAACTTGGATGGAGTTTGCCCTGAAACTGAGCCTAGGAAGACTTGTTGTAGGTTTATATTAGGCTCCTGATATGGGATACTGTCATCATCAAATGAGATTGGAAACTCTTGTTCTTGGCAATTGTTTAAACTATTTTTCATCTATATGTATATATTGATTTTTTTATCTATATATTCATCGTCATTGTTGTACATTTACATGATCATATTGACAGGATGAGGCAGAATGGCCTGCTTTCCCTCCATTGCCCTCCTATGGGGTAGGTAGAGATGAACATGCTGGAAGGTTTAGTAGTCTGATTTTTGGGACACATCTAACAGATGTCGTGGTCACTGGTAATCAAATCTCTAGACCCTTTATGATTTTGGCCTTATTATGAAAAATTATGCATCATTTTGATTTTTTTTTCTTTAGCCAATTTATGTCTAATTTGGTGCCTATGGGCTGTTCTTATTAGGTAACAATGGTACAATTGATGGCCAGGGTGCAGTTTGGTGGGACAAATTCCACCAGAAAAAAATTGAAACTGACGCGACCATATCTGATTGAGTTTCTGTACTCTGATCAGGTTCAAATATCCAACCTTACATTGATTAACTCTCCATCATGGAATGTTCATCCTACATATTGCAGGTTTGACCTTTTTTGATGTGCTCAGCTTTGTGAAAAAGTTATGATTAAGCACATTATTTAGCAAATTGCATGTAATTGTGGTTCTGATGTTTTGGGAAATGCAGCAATGTGTTGATCCAGTGGTTGACAATTTTGGCACCAGTTGATTCTCCCAATACAGATGGGATTAACCCAGGTTTGAATCAATTTTCTTATTTTCAGCTTTTGCTCATGCTTGGTGTGTTCAGACTTGTCCATAATCGTTTCCCTCTATTTTTTTTATATATGTTTTTCAGATTCATCCTCGAATGTTCGTATCGAAGATTCCTTTGTAGTATCAGGGGATGACTGCATTGCAGTTAAGAGTGGATGGGATGAATATGGAATCAAATTTGGAAGGCCTACGCAACACCTAGTCATAAGAAGGTTTACCTGCATTTCTCCTGACAGTGCTACCATTGCTCTTGGAAGTGAAATGTCCGGTGGAATCCAGGACGTTAGAGCTGAAGATATCACAGCCCTCAGTACCCAATCTGGAGTTCGAATCAAGACTGCTGTAGGAAGAGGAGCTTATGTGAAGGACATTTTTGTAAGAAGAATGACCCTGAAGACAATGAAGTATGCCTTCTGGATGACAGGCTCTTACGGGTCACACCCTGATACGGGATATGATCCAAAAGCATTACCTGAGATCAAAGGAATAAGTTACAAAGATATAGTGGCTGAGAACGTAACCTATTCGGCGAGACTAGAAGGAATTGAGAACGATCCTTTTACAGGAATTTGCATTTCTAATGTAAACATAAGTTTAACCCAGAAACCTAAGGAACTGCAATGGAACTGCACTGACATTCAGGGAGTTTCAAGCAAAGTAACTCCTCAGCCATGCGCTGCGTTGCTGGAGAAAAGTATTGAATGTCCTTTCCCTGAAGATAGACTCCCAATTGAGGATGTAAAGCTCCAAACTTGTTCTGCTAGTAGTTAGAATTATACTCCCGGTAATTAATGAATAAAACAAGTTGATGATCCTAGACAGGACAGGTTATGTGAACGACATTTTTGTAAGAAGAATGACCCTGAAGACAATGAACTTTGTCTTTTCGATGATAGGCTCTTATGCGTCACATGTTGACGAGGGATATGATGCAAAAGCACTGCTCGAGATCACAAGAATAAACTACAAAGATGAAGTGGATGAAAACATAACGATTCAGGGAAAACTAGGACTTGGTGAGGAAAATCCTTCTATAGGAATTTGCATTTATAATATAACAATGAGCTTGGCTAAGAAACATAACAAACCAGCATGGAACTGCACTGACATATCGGCAGTTTCAAGCAATGCGACTCCCAAGTCATGTAGTGCAATGGCAAAGAAAAGCATGGAGTGTCCTTTCCCAGAAGATAAACTTCCTATTGAGAAAGGCTCCAAACTTGTTCTGCCACTAGCTAGATCATAACCCAATTAAGCCATGATGGATCTCCAAGAGAAACAAATAAAATATGTTGATCTTCCTGTATAAGCATGGACAAACTGTAGAATATGTTTATAGTCCTAAATAAGAGAAATGTGTGAATCAAGTAAAAAAAGACCAATTTTTGTGCAGTTTCATTGGCTCCCTATGTTTTGTTGATCAAGAATGATGAACTGAATGGAGAAAATTATTGATTTAGCTAATGTTGAGAGTAACTACAGATGAACAGAAATTTCATAGCTTGATCTGTACGGCTACTGGTAAACTAAAACTTGAAAAGAAGATGTCTAAACCTCTCAGAAGTCAGATTATCCATGATCTGTTCGGAATAAAATCTTCTCATGTCCGCAAGATTTTCTGATAGAGATTAATGTTACTCTCTTTCTCATGTGTACTGAAATCACCTACACCAAATTGGGTAACAATATGACTCTCTTGCTGTTTATATCGACAAGATGAGCCATCTCTCCTAATTCGACGATCCTGCATCATACAAACAACATAATAAATCCAATATGTTCTGAAGTCTTCAGATGGAAATGTTCTTAGTTCTTACATCATCAAGCAGTAAGTCACGAGGCTCAAGCATGTGGATCACATCCCCCATTGTAGGCCTATGTTTTATATCACGATCAACACAGCGAAGAGCAAGCAAAAGTATTCGTTTTAGTTCCTTAGATGATGGAATTTCAGGCAATTTAGGATCCACAACAAACATGATTTGCTTATTCGCAACCATAGACTTCAACCAGTCAACCAAATATACCTGCATTCAATGACCAAGTTCTATGATCAATGAAACATTTCTTTATATACCGAAAGGAAAACTAGCTCAGGTGCCTGAAGATAAGAAATCTATACCTGAGGCTGATTGTGATCTACAGGAGCCCTGGCACATATGATCTCCATGATAAGTATTCCAAAGCTGTAAACGTCACTTTTTTCACTCAGAACTCCAGTATATTCGTGTTCATGAGCTAAATAACTGCAAACACATCCTCCTTGACATGGTCAGCGCAAATTACCAAGTTCACTTGCAGTAACCAGGGCAAAATTCCTATGTCATAAGCAAGCTGATCCAGAGAAACTCACCCAGATGTTTCCATTGCAAGAGTTGTTATGTCGATCCATTGAGGGCCGAAGAGTTTAGCAATCCCAAAATCAGATATCTTGGGATTCCACTGGTGATCAAGCAGTATGTTGCTAGATTTTAGGTTCTGATGAATAAACTTTGGCTCGATATCTTCGTGAAGGTAGGCTAATCTTCAGAAGCAAAAGAACATTACATTAATGGAAGAGCAAGCAGTTAAATTAACTGAAAAGAATCAGAAGATCACACAAGATACCCTTTAGCTATTCCTTGGATGATGTTCATCCGTATAGCCCATGTTAGAGGGCTGGGTTGTTCAGGACATCCATAAAGCCATTGATGCAGATTACCATTGTCAACGTACTCGCTCACAAGAATTCTAATAGAAGGAAAAACCAAGAAAAAGAATGAGATAAATGAAATTTTATTATTGATTCTGAAGAGAAATTAATTAGCCTTGGGATGAAAAATGAAAAATTCATCTTGCGTAAAACAGTAGAGTTTCTGAAAAGAAATTTACCTGTAACCTTCTTCCATACAGTATCCAAGCAATTTGACTAAATTCTTGTGCCTGATATGCCCTATCATTTCCGCTTCTGCTATGAAGTCCTCAGCTTGACAACTGAAGATTCATTAACTCATAAGCAATTAAACAAAATTCTGATATGCACCATTTCCTTCTCTTCGGTAATCTAGCATGCATAATTTGATGCAATCAATAAGTCATCTATCTTCTAATAAAGATTCAAAATTGAACACCTGTTACTCAGTAGCCTCTTTACAGCCACTCGGGTAGTATCCAACAGCACGCCCCGATACGCAACACTATAATCTCCACTTCCAATCATATTCATGTCAGCAAATCCATCCGTAACAACCTCAATCTCTTTCAAAGCAATCCGGTTTCCCCTCCATGCATCAGGAACCACAGAAGAGTACCTAGCAGTAGGCTCCAAATCAGCTACACCAGTACCACTCCATCGAGTTGTGAGCCCAGTGCTCACATTAGAACATTGATCAGTTAAAATCACCTGATGATGATGGTCTAACTTTTCAATGTTCATTTCAACCTCCGAAATCCGATGCGACAGAAGCCTTTTATCCTTGGATGGAATAGTGTAAGAATTCAGAAAGCCTTTAATCGAAATGGGGTTCAATAAGCGCCTTAAATGGGGATTGAAAGGTTTGGATTTTCGGCGACAAAGACAGATGAAGCAAGCAGCCATGATGACTAAAAACAGAACAGTGAAGACAGCAATCAAAGCAAGAATTAGAACCCATAATCTTATGCCAAAAAATGAGGTGTGCTTTGATAACTTGGTATCAATAGATGATGTGTTGTAGGACATGATTTGAGAAAGAGATGAAGCTAAGGAGTGAAGTCCATGGAAAACTGAAGAGAATTTCTTGTTTTCGATATTTTTGGGGATAAGAAGAGTTTGAGATTAGCCATATGACTTTGTATTTCAATCTTTGAACATATTCATCGTCAACTAACCAGCGGAATAGCGGGAAAGGCTTTACTCTAAAATAAACTTAGTTACTTGAAAAAACAATTGGTAATTCTTTTTCTAGTGTGAATGTATTTCTTGAATCAATTTTTGCCTGCGATACGGATGGAGGGAATGATAAAGAGTTTGTTAAAAGATGGAAGACCATCAAAATAGAAAGAATTTTAAAATATTTAATTTTATTATTTTATTTTATTTTTTAATGTTTTCGCTTATTAAAAGACTATCACAACACACTATTATTAATCTCTAATATAATATTTTGTGTGGGCTGTCCCATCAAAAGTCTCACCATCAAAATTTTAAATAACAACAACTAATATAAATAAAAAAAACACACTAGTTCATAAATATCTTTTGCTCGACAAGGAACCTCAACACCTTTTCTATAGAAGCACATCATGTTCTATACCTCTTCTAACCAAGATTATTCTGCAACAAGTAACAAAAGTAAAATAACCACCATTGAATTCTAATACCAATTGACATAGACAATAATGAAAAATAAAAAATTTATTATAAGTTAAAACCTAAAAAATATAGAAAAACTCAAAATTTATAATTTTATTCCTTCATATCTCCACTTGCCAAAAAAACTATTATAACCTTTTATACAGGAAAAAAACTAAAACACTCTAATAATATTAAATATGAATAATAAAATAGAAAAAGATTATTTTATTCAAATAGAAAAAAATACGAGAAAAGTATTATAATATAGAATAGAAATAAAATGAAATGAAATAAACTATAAAAAATATTTATTTTTCTAAAAAACACTCTAGCATTTGTTAGATTAAGTTCTTAAACCCAGCTAGGCTTGATACATTGAACTAGAGAACTTATGTTTCAATGCGTGACCTTATCCGGGTTTCAAGTTGAACAAGTTTTTAATATTTATCCTGTGAAACCCAGAATAGAGTTGAAAATGTCAAGATTAAATGGAGGCACCGAATGCTTTAGCCTCCTTACTAATTCGACAAATTCCAATTTACAGTATTGTTTCGATTTCTTTATTATTATCACGGATATAACTTTTTTATAGGTGTTCTGAATGTTGTAGAATAGCTTCTTGCTGGGAGAGAGCCCATTGTGATAGCCTGACACAGATGAGATGGAGAGTAATCGACTTCAATCGCATTCTTCAACCAGAAAAACCCACTCTGCTGCAACTATTCTATCATTTGAAAATTAATAGCTTCTTGTACAGTTATATGCACCAGCGTGTAGCTCCTTAGGAAACTCATACTGTACAGTTCAAAAACTTTACATAAAAAATCCCAGGAAGCAGAAGTGTTAACAAACAGTTTGTGTGTATTTCCTGTGTGGCAGCCAAACTTCATATAGGCCCTAAAGTTCCTTTTCCTTTCCAGAATCATACCATAAGTTTAAAACTATGCTCTTTGAGCACATACAACTCAGTATCAGTGTGACATGTCATGGTATTGGCGGGATGCAAAGCTGCTCAATCACTCCAGCATCAAAATGTTTCTTTATCGGTTGCAACTTGATTTTGTAGAGCTTTGGCCACAATTTTCCAGTAACTGCAAACAAATTTTGAACATGGACAATAACTTAGATCATAAAACAAGAAGTCAGCTAAGATGGTATGATTCCTTAGCAAGGTAATGTTTGGAGAATGTTCTTACAAAACAAAGAGAATTTGTCTCATAATGTCAACTCAGCATTTGCAAAGTATGGACCACAGAAATATGTCAATGGCATTTCAAGTGAAAAAAAAAAAAATCAAAGAAAAATCATAATGTGCAAAGAAAAATCATAACAGAAACATGTCTCATAATGTACAAAGAAAAAGCTTACCGAAAAGGCGGTTGTCATTGGCATCCCATGCTATGCCATTTAAAACATCAATTCCCTGGAATGCAGTGAAAAATCCAAATACATGAATTAGGAAATGAAAATACTTCTATAAACCCACAATCTATATAAGAAAAATGAAAGAGGAAGAGAAAATGACGTGAAATCCAGTTCCTTTCAAATATGTCTTCCTCTTCCATGTAGCGAGGAAACAAATGAGAGTCATTACATCACAAACTGCTTTTACAAATTACTTATGACTAACGCTTACGTGATATCCAGCTTCTATCAAGCCTTTTCTGCAAAACAGAAAAGAAAACGAATGACTCTGAAAGAAATTGCTGAAACAAATATCAGACACTAATAAACCATGCACAAGGAAAGTGAAAGAAAAACAGAACCTTAAATTTGGAAGGAGAATCCATCCAAGCACGGAACCATCTCTCTGTGAGATTCTTGCAATGCAATCAGTCTGCCAGACAGAATAAAAGGTTTAGGCAACATTTGGATGGAGAGTCTTTGCTAGCTTGCCTAGTAAAGTCTTTAGCATTTGGATAAAATGCAAATGCCTGGGCCAGGTTAAGGGGATCTAAGAGAAGGGGAAAAGTTATTTGCTATCATGTAGCTCAATCACTAAACAGAAGCCCAAAAACAGGATGATTGGGATAAAAGATACATAAGGCAAAGGATATGCATTAAAGTCATAAATGCCTCTCTTCAGCATACTAGTTAGTCCCTCCATAAGGGACTACTATAACCATGCCCTCACTCAAATGCCAGAGTAATTATTACTGGGAAATTCTCCAATCAGTATTCAAATGAGCATAATGAATGTCTAAGAACACACCTGCCAAACATTAGCCCAAACTTCATCATTCACGAACTCTAGTTCATTGAGATAGTGTACTTCATGTCCATTATATCTGACAATTTGTTTTCCAATGACTGCATCAGAAAAGACAAAAAATCAGCAATTATGCAGAGCTTAAAAGGAAAAAAAATGAGTTCACACATTAAAATAGGAATTAGCACCATATTACAGGAAAAATGCAAAGCTAAAATGAGTAAAGAAACAGGTCACTATTATGAGCAACTACATGAATTGAAGGCTATATGAACATTGATAATGTTAGTGGGGAAACAATTGAAAATTGTTCTAAAGAAGGATAAAAGAAAACGAACAACAAAAGACCACATAATTTTTCAGAATCTGACACTAACTGTTTTATGCAAGAAGAACCTTTCAGTGTTTGAGGGTCAAGCTGGTATAATGCTGAAGTCCCATCACTGCCGAACAAAACTTTTCCATTGGTAGCCAGTCCCCAACCATCTTCCATCTCATGAGTGAATTCCCTGATCTGCAATAAATATAAACTAAAATTACGAAATATCTGAAACTAGAACCTCTAATTCACCCCCAAAAGAAGGAATATTTTTAGCAATCATGCATGGAAAATGCAGAATGATAGTTTTACTACAAGGTAAAATTTGGTCTGCAGAGCAGTTTTATGAGCAGTAACTAATCACAATTGTAAAAGCAAACACAATACAAGATGATAGGCATTTTGACAACCATATCATCTTAAAAAAACTCAATAACCCATTGGAATAGCAGATGTTTTGAGAATCAAATTCAGAGCAGAAGAATCCTATCGCACAAAGATGTGGTTTGGCGATGCCCAAATGACATGATACAGACCTCAAAGATTCCTATATTTACATGTGTAAAAGGACCTAACAACCTTATTAAATAAATAAATTTGCATATAGTAAAAGTAATTGTTTAGGCACAAACTTTGCTTAAATCATTTCTGTCATATATGAAGCCGGTTTTTGTCAACCAAGTTACTTGGAACAGACTGCAAAAGAAAATAAAATAGGTATATTAGCTATTTAGCATATAATTTTTTTAATTTGACTACATATATAAAACCAACAGCTGGACAAACCAGATTAACTAACTATGCAAATAAATTAAATAGGATGCTAAACTTGTAGTTGTCATTATGAATGCAAGTGAAAATGTCAAATTTTGACACATTTTAATTTCAAATATAAATATGCTGAATCAACAAGAGAAAGAATTGCAGCTGAATCACACACCTTTGCTCAAGCAGGGTTAAACCTTCCCGAAATAAGAATCATCCATCTCCTGAAGAACCTCAACCTGTACAGAGAAACACAACTTATGGTCTAAATTAAAATATCTAGCTTGTTACAAGATTACAATTTAAAAATTGGTCATTTGTTGAACTTAAAATCACTAAAACATCTACTGACCATTCACAAAAAGAATAAGAAAAAAACTCGAATTTTTCCTGTTGAATTCAATTGATCGGTCCATTAACAGCACCAATAGCTAACTTAAAACTATCACTTCTATCCTAACTTCAGGCATATATATATGTTCATCAGTTTCAGTTCATAAAGAAAAGCCATGGAACATGATTGTAGAAACATCAAACAATAAATGAGAAACCAAACACTAGAGCATGTACCTTCCCAGTATTAAGAGCTACTCTGCGAACAGATGACTGAAATGAAAAGGTAAATAAAATGATCAGTGAATTGAATGTAATATAAGTGTAATTGACAAGAAAAGCAAAAGACACTGCAAAGTACACCGCCTACTTCTGAAAAAAAATGCATCTCTCTGAAACATCAATATTATAGACGCATGTTGAAACTCAGAATCATACAATTACCAAAGGTAAATTACATAAACAACGTATGAAATGACACAGAAAAACATAAATGAAGAAGGAAAGCAAGAAAAAAAGAGAAAATCTTGAATTCCATATAAAAGAATATTACACACACTTGCAGACACTGGAATAAACAAACTTACCTTCCCATAAAGGCCAGTTGACTCATATAGTGTACCATTTCCAGCATAAAGAAGACCCTGAAATCAAGATTATTGCAAGTCAATAAGCTATTAACAAATAATAGGCAATTCATACTCAGTGAAGAAAACTCTCAATAATTTGGAATAGCTATCTGAAAATGTGTGCTTAGGGGTCTCAATCAGATTGTTGAGGAAACAACAAAAAAAAAAAATTAAAATGAAGCAAACGAACAAGACTGAGCTACATGAATGGCATCAACTCTTTCATGCCAAGTAAACAAATATGACAATGCTGTAAGCTAAATGAGTTGACAGTCAACAAAAACTTCAGGTAGTGCCATCATCAACTGGAATCTGAACACGTGCTGGATCCTACAAGACACCTAATTTCAGTCTAACAATGAATTAAACGAATCCTTTTGACCTCACTCAAACTGAATGACTAGTCTCCCATTTTGCTAGGTGTAGCTCTAGCATAAAGTTAAATTAAACTAAAACAAAAGGAAGAGTCAAGACATTTCCAATGATAAAATTTAATTAGATTTTATAGTGTTTTATTGAGCTAAATTAGAAACAGAAACGAAGGCTGCAAGACTTGCAAAAGATCCAAACAATTATATTAAAGACAATAAAGCCAAATCAAGCAAAAACAAAGAAAAATCAGAAAAGGATTTACCTGAGTGAAGGCACTCGGATCATGAGGGAACTCATTGACGACTTGAATTGCATAGAGTTTAGGAACAAAAGCAACACCACTCCAAATGCTCGATGAAACGCCCAACAGATAAACAACACCGAAAATCATGACCAAGGAAACAAAGACAGAAACTTTCTTGTACCTAAAACGAGTGGAAGATGAAGATGACATAAAAACATTGTTGAGTTTCTTCTTACGAGGTTTCGCTGCCATGGAAGGATGGATTCACTGGGACCGGACCAGTGATGGTTGGTGAGTCAAAGCTATAACTTTAACCGCGATTGACAGATGATCCTTGTTTCTGTTGATTGGAGGATGGATACAGTACATTTTGGTACTTATAGTTTATTAGATATTCCATTTCGAATCCTTTGACATACAAATTCTCAATATTTAACATTTATTATTAAACCCAGTCTAGTTTAACTGGTTAAAACTATATATTTATATTTTAAACTATAAATTTATGTAACCTTGTGAGCATTTTAGAAAATATGATGTCATGAATCATAATATTAAGTGTGTTAGTATTAACATTGGAAGTTCTAATTTATTTAGTCATAATTATTAATGAAAATTAGTAAAATATATGTTTTTTTATTTTTTAATCATCTTTTTTATTATTTTTTAATCATTAAATATCTATATTTTTTTATAGTATATTTCCACCTAAATATATAAAAAATATTTATTTAAATTTCGGTTTATATATTGAAAAAATTGAAAGCTTTCAACTATAGAATTATTGTATGGAAATTTTAATAAAGGGACCAAATTGGGATATTGAAACGATATCTGAATCATAGAGTAGTTTACCCTTTGGACTTGATCAAGGGCTTGATCATATTCAAAGCCCACTAGAAGCAGATTCGAAACATGGGCCAACCAAACATTTAAGTAAGTAATGGGCTGAAAAGTGTTAGGCTCTGCAGTCTGCTTTTGAGGGGAAAGAAAATTTAAGTTTTCTATGAAAACTTTTTTCCTTTTTTTCCTGTGTCCATTATAAAGAGATAGCATGAGTTTTTTTTAATTATTTGCAAGATTTCTAAACCTGAATTTTTCTATAATTTTAAAATAATAAACTTAGAATCATTAATTAATTAATATATGATTGTCACTTGTTAAGTAAACTTGTTATAATTTTAAAATAATAAACTTAAAATCATTAATTAATAATGCACATGGCAACATGCTAAAAATAATCTAATCATTTAGGTGAGGCATAAATGGCTGATTATTAATATGCATGGCACAAAAACCATGGTATGACAATAATTTCAAGCCACCATGGCAAACCAATGATATTTTTCCATACAAAAAACACTTAATAACATTAACAAATACTATTTTTTTTTCCTTCAATAAATTACCATAGATGACAAGCATTATCGATACATTTCCTTCTCTTTGAGGAAGTTCAAGGGTTGGGTGTCATACACTCGGTCACAATGCAAGAAAGGCAAATCATTTTCCTAACCAGACAAGTCATGTCATACAATCCCATCCTTGAAAACTAGTTAGTCTTGTTCATATGTTCCCTGTCGTACAATGCCTAAACACGAAACTAGACCAGCTCTTGAACACCATTCTCATCATGTGAAAGAATATATACTTTGTCATAGAGTATTATATACTTATCTCTTAAAAGATTGTATTGTTATGAAGGTCAATTTAGACTATTATGATGGCCTCAAAGATCATAAAAAAAACACATATAAAATATCAAAAATATCTCATAACTAGTGACGACAAAAAATGACATCATGTGTAAGATTTTTCCTATAGGGTATGGTATTATAACCTTGATCTTGGCTCCATCCTATGTCTTTACAATCTCTATATGAAGCTCATCACTCATTCAACATTAGTATACTAGCTAAAAAAACACAACTGAGGTATTTATCATTACACAATAAGAGGATAAAAGTTCTATGGTATATCTCCAAAGATTTAAAAAGAAAATGCTAAGCATGGAGAATTAGCTTGAACCAGTCACCACTAAAACCCTAATTAGTGGAGTCTATAACTTCTTATTATGGGAGAGTTTGTACACTCTGCATGATAGAACTCTTATCAACATGAACAAGTAATGGAGAACTATATTTGAGTAGAGGAAATACATGCTTAGTTTTTAGTTAATAGGCGGTCTAAGTTTTGTCTCCTAATTTTTTATGGTATCCTCCATTGACAAGAGACTAAAATCCTTGGAATTCAAGAATTCTCGAGAATTTGAATCCGAGAAAAGAGACTAAAATTATATAATGCAGCCTCACACTTTAGATCAACAACCAAATTCTCTTATAACAATATCAACACAATTCTATGGATGCTGCTAATCGGATGTCCCAATTGGCTGACCACATCATACACCACATTCTCTCTTTTCTTTCAACACCAGAGATAGTTCGTCTTAGTGTCTTGTCCAAAGTATGACATCAGGTTGTCACTTCTTTTCCCATGTTTGAGTTATCCAATTCCTTTTCGCAAAAAAATTCTGACACTAGTTTTCAATTTTCTATCTTTCTCTACAAATCTTTGCTTCTACAATGCCATCGATATAGAAGCATACCAAAACTTCAGTTTTTTTTTCACCCAAGACAAAACCAAAGAATGCAACTTGCCCTAGACAGGATGTTTAAGGGGTGATAATATCTTTCCTTTTGCGTAACCAATCCCGTACCATAGAATCTATGTTGATCAGTTATGGTTACTAGTGACCATAATACTAGGTAGCGACATCTTAAACAAGACATTTTTCCACCAAAAAACAAGATGCTAGGAATATGTTCTTTTCATTGAATTTCTTAAGGCCAGCGCGATGTCGAGTGCGATAATATATATAAGACAACAACCACGACATAACACATCAATCAATAGACACCATGGTTAGCCAATGGTATTTTCTATATGAAAAGCACTAGATAACACTAAAAAACACCATTTTTTATAACTTGAGTTAGTTTAAATCCCGAGTTGACTCGTTAAGTGTAATAACAATGATTACGATTAAGGCCTAAAAAGAATTGATTTTTCTATTTCTACATGTATCTTTTTTTTCTCTCCTAACAATCCAATTCATGCGGGACTACTAATCCCAACAGGATTAGGATGTCTTGGTTTATCGCTTCGTTTTCACGTGGGTTAGACCCAGATTTTTTGGAAAGTAAAAAAAAATATCTAGACCTTCAAAAACTTTTTGGCATTGTCATTAAATTCGGTACAACGGCTCAAACTTGAAAAATTATAATTTGATTTTTTTATTAGCCTGGATTTTAAATTAGGCATTGTCGTGATATGACTTTGTCAACTAGGTAAATCCAAAGAAAGAAAATCAAAGAAAAAAAACAAGTTTACCGTAGTCAACCCACCAAACTCGTGACCCGAGTGATGGACTCCACTAGGTTAACTTAATTTTTATTTTATTATATGATAAAAATTATAAAAGATAAAAAAAAATATCAAAACCAATTCACAAAATCAAGTCAATCTTTGAATGATAAAATTCAATAAAAACCTACATTAAAGTGGAATTGAGAAAAATAAAAAAAAAAAAAGCCTAATAAAAAACCAAAAGGCCACTAAAATAAGCCATGGACTTGATACCAGAAAACCTTGGAGCATGGGCTAGAGGTAGGCCTCCGGGCTTGGGCTGTCCCTTTCTTTTTTGAGACAAAAAAAAAGATATTAGATATGTCTTTTATCACAAAAACAAAAATATTGATTCGCTCAAAGTTCAAACATGTGACATCATACCAATCAACCCCACACATTAACTAATTCAACTGAGGGACAAAGTTGTCATAAAATGAATAAACAAATATATTAACTAGGTTTACTATTTATATGAATAATTAAACCACTCCATGTCTTTTAGTTGTATTTATAATTTATTAGCAAGTTTTTGTATTTTAAAAGTTTTTAGGTTGGTCACCATTATTCATAGAATAATTATTTCATCCCTTGTTTTAATGAAATAATACATATGTTTTTGTTTCTGTTTATAACTTAATTTGATATTAGCAACCGTTAATTAAAATGATGAGTTGTGGTTAATTTTATTATTTTTATTGGCAATATAATAATTAAAAGAAACCCAAAGATTGTTTGACATTTATTTTTCAAAAAATTAATGGATTTTTTTATGAATTAAGTAAATATAAAAAAAGGACTGTAAAGAGAATAAGTTATGATTTCTAAAACTATAGAGGCTAAGTTATTATATTACTAAAAGAATAGGGACTAAATAAAATTATTTACTCTTATTTAAATACATGCTTAGTTTTTAGTTAATAGGGAGTCTAGGTTTTGTCTCCTAATTTTTTATGGTATCTTCCACGGACAGGAGACTAAAATCCTTGGAACTCAAGGATTTCTGAGAATTTGACTCCAGAAAAGAGACTAAAATCATATAAAGCAACCTCACGCTTTAGATCAACAACCAAATTTTCTGAAAACAATACCATGGATGCTACTAATCTGATATCCCAATTGCCCGACCACATCATACACCACATTCTCTCTTTTCTTTCAACACCAGAGGTAGTTCGTCTTAGTGTATTGTCCAAGGCATGGCATCGGATTTTCAATTCTTTTCCCATATTTGAGTTCTCCAGTTCCTCTTTTTGCAAAAACTTCTGACAGTAGTTTTGAATTTATTATCTTTGTCTACAAATCTTTGCTTCTACAATGCCATCAATACAGAAGCATACCAAAATTTCAGTTTTCTTTCACCCAAGATCGTTGGAGACCTTATGTTTATTCTAAATATCTCCCGTCGCCGTGTGAACTTGATAAACTTATCAGTCGGTGTATAGAAATAGGCACATGGAAGGGTGTTAAGGAGCTTTCTATCTACTTTAGTATAACTGGATATTATAGACTCCCTGAAGCCGTGTTGTCTGTCAAAGAATTGGTTGTTTGTAGTTTAGGTGGTTGTATTTTCGACGGCGCCATAAATTGGCCTTCTCTGCGTGAGCTCTCTCTGAAAGAAGTTCAGATTTGTGACCAAAGTATTATCGACAATCTCTTCTTTACCTGCCCTTTGATCGAGAAATTTTCTCTAGTGGAATGTTTTGGGCTGAAGTACCTTCACCTTTCAGGATTAAGAAAACTCAAGAAGGTTAAGGTGAAAAGCGGATATCCGCATATGGAGAAGATCGAGATTGATGTGGTTAGTCTTCATACTTTCTCGTATTCTGCACACCATTATATGAAGACAGATATTGATCTGACCTCTTGCAAAAATCTAGAGGTATTAAAGTTTAAGGGTTATAACATTACAGAAGACATGATTCAATACCTTAATCGTAATTTCCCTGCCCTCAAAGTTTTGGTGTTGCACGGTGAACGCCTTCACTTTCAGAGGATTGAAATTTCTATCCCCCTGCTTGAGAAATTAAACCTCATTGTAGCTCAAATATCGGCAGTGGAAGCTATCATCAATACTCCGAGATTACGGTCATTCAAATGTGTCATGCACAAAATCCCGTCTTTGTTTTATTTGAACAGTTTACAAGAAGTCACTCTTGAATTATTTGTTGATCTCAACAATATTAAACATGGTGAAAGTTTTCTCGAAGATTTTCGGGAATATCTTAAAAATATCAACCAAATCAAGCTTGTCACTCTGAGTATTTGCGTTTATTCTTCTTCTGAGATCCACAAAATAGTCAGCAGTACTGCCTCCAATCCTGTTTTGCTCGATATCAGTCACTTGAAGCTGGAAACCTTTACCAGGGAGAAAGAAAGCCACGCTCTTGTTGATGGCTTGTTTTGTATTTGCCGTCCAGAATCTTTATTACTTGTGTCTGGCTGTGCAAGAAACGATGAGTTCATTAAGAATCTTTGCGAGGAACTAGTGCAAATAGAGAATGCAGCTACCTATGCAAATTGTTGGCAGCATCACTTAAAAAGGCGTCAAGATCCAGCATTGTGGAAGAAAAGGATATAACAAGATCCTTACATGTGAAGCTTTCTTAGACTCATTGCAAACTCTGGAACCGAAGGAGAAGATTCGTTTTTTATTCGAATGGTGATTTAAATTTTTGCATTTATTTTATTTACTTGCTTGGACAAATTTTCTTAGAAATCAGCTGAACCTAGCCAGGGCTCTGCTGCAGCAGCCCTTCGAGCTTGTATTGAACAAGTTTTTCCGGTTTGCGATGCCTATGTTTAATAATTTGATATTTTACCCTTTACCATCTGATATGTTACTGTTAGTTTACTAAATTGAGTTTACTAAATTTGACTAGAGTCAACCTTAAAACTGGCGTAAAATAAAATAAGACCCAAGCTAAAGTTAACATCAACATTTACCAAGTTATTTTTAAAAACTAGGTTTGAAATAAAACAAGGTCTAAGGTAAAGTTCACATCAATATTTATTAAATTATCTTTGTCAGGCTGGTCCAATTTAATAACTTAGTATATAGCATGAAATAGAGTTCTAATTTAACATAATACAATGAAGCAAAGGATTCATTCATAGAAGAATAAAAAAAATTGTTATATGCAGCAGAGCATAAAATATTTTATAATTAACTTTCATGAGGTTTGAATCATTATAATGAAGAAAAATAATTAGATATATTTATTTGAGATTATATACCAATCAATTATGGGAGTATGTTTAGTATTATTTTTTCTTCCTGTTTTTCTCTAATAATCCTATTCGTGTACATAATAGAGACCTCCTTAAACTGAAGTAAGATTTGTTTTTTGGATAACTACCTTATTAAAATAAATATTTTTAAATTAGACTCAACCCCCCTTCCTCTCACACGCACACTTGGATGATAAATAATATTTGAATAATTATTATTTATATATTTTTTGGATAACTACCTTATTAAAATAAATATTTTTAAATTAGACTCAACCCCCCTTCCTCTCACACGCACACTTGGATGATAAATAATATTTGAATAATTATTATTTATATAGATACTTGAAACCCGATAAATAACATATAAATATATAATTCTTTTTTATCCCATAAATAATAAATTAAGTATAAATATTGAGAAAGAAAATCATTATGCAGTCATTGTCATCCCTATATGTTACCTAGAGTATTTATTCCATCCTTGTTTTAAATGAAAATATCTTTATATTTTATTTTATTTTATTTGTGCTTAACTTAGTTTGGATATTATTGATGAATTTAATTATTTTCTTTTAATAACACTCTATTGGTTATATATAGATTGAAAGAAATCCAAACGATAGTTTGAGAATTTTAAAAAAAAATAATGGATTTTTGATGAACAAACTAGACTTCATATTCAAAGACATTAAAGGGACTTCACCATCAATAGACTAAGTTATGATTTGTGAAACTACAGGGACTACCTTATTATGATGCTAAATAAACATGGACGTAAAAATTATTTACCCTTACTTAAATACATGCTTCGTGTTTAGGTTTTCTGGGGTTTACCACAACTGTTTGTGTTAATTTAGAAAGCCGCCTCACGTTTTAGATCAGCACCCACATTCTCTGATTTCAATATGAACACAAGTTCTATGGATGCTGCTGATCGGATATCCCAATTGCCTGACCACATCAATCATCGAATTTTCTCTTTCTTTCAACACCAGAGGTGGTTCGTCTTAGTGTCTTGTCCAAGCCATGGCATCAGGTTTTCACTTCTTTTCCCATATCTGAGTTCTCCTGTCCCTCTTTTTCACAAAAAAATCTGACAGGAGTTACGAATTCTGTACCTTTGTCTACAATTCTTTGCTTCGACAATGCCGACTATACAGAAGCATACCAAGATTTCAGTTGTCTGTCAGTACCAGATATCTTTGTAGACCTTTTCCTTATTGTAAATTCATCAATCGGTGTATAGAACTAAGTACACAGAAGGGTGTTAAGGAGCTTTCTATCTACTTTTGTATGCCTCTATATCACAGACTACCTGAAGCCATGTTGTCTGTCAAAGAATTGGTTGTTTGTAAGTTAGGTGGTTGTCCCCTCCGAGGCAACATAAATTGGCCTTCTCTGCGTGTACTCTCTCTGAAAAAAGTTGAAATTTGTGACCAAAGTATAATCGACAATCTCATCTTTACCTGCCCTTTCATCGAGAAATTGGCTCCTAATAGGATGTAATGGGTTAAAAGGTACCTTCACCTTTCAGGTTTAAGAAAACTCAAGAAAGTTAAAGGTGAAAAGCCAAAATCTCTCCGCCTCTGGAGAAGATTGAGATTGACGTGGTTAGTCTTCCAGACTTTCTCTTATTCTGCATCCTACAAGGAAGAGACAGATATTCGATCTGACCTCTTGCAAAAATCTAGAGGTATTTAAGTACAAGCATGGTATGATTACAGAAGACCTGATTCAAGGCCTAAATTGTAATTTCCCTGCCCTCAAGTTTTGGTGTTGCACGGTTATCGCCATCACATTCAGAGGATTGAGATTTCTATCCCCCTGCTTGAGAAATTAAACCTCTCTTTACCTGACTTGTCGGCAGAGGAAGCTATCATCAATGCTCCAAGATTACGGTCATTCAAATGTTACATGGAAAACATCCCGCCTTTGTTTTCTTTGAATCAAACAAGTTTACAAGAAGTTGCTCTTAAATTATCTCTTGATCTCATCTATTTTCTACAGCGTGAAAGTTTTCGCGAAGATTTTATGGAGTATTGAAAGTTTCAACCAAATCCAAGCTTGTCACTCTGCGTATTACCTACTATTCCTCGTCTGTAATCAACAAAATAGTCAGCGAAGTCTCCAATCTTTTTTGCTTGATATCAGGCACTTAAAGCTGAAAACCTATATAGACGGCACGGAGAAAGTAAACGTCGCTCTTGTTGATGACTTGTTTTGTATTTGCCGTCCTGAATCTTTATTACTTGTGTCTGGCTGTGGAGGAAACGATGCGTTCATGAAGATTCTTTGCAAGAAACTAGTGCATAGAGTGAAACACAAAAATTATCTGCAGCTGCCCATATCAAATGTTGGCAGCGTGACTTAAAAGCGTCAAGATCGAGCATTTTGGAAGAAATGGATATAAGAAGGTTGTTACATGTCATGCTTTCTTAGATTCATTCCAAATTCAGGAACCGAAGCAGAAGATTCGTTTTATGTATTCGAATGGTGAGTTAAGTTGGAGTGTTAGTTTATATATATATATATATATATATATATATATATATATTTCCTTGAACAAATTCTCTTAGAAAACAGTTGAACCTAGGCAGGATTCAGCTGCAGCAGACCTTCGAGTTTGTGTTGAACAAGTTTTTCCGGTTTGGGATTTTTATGTTTAATAATTTGATATTTTATTCTGTAGAGTGTGATATGTTACTGTTAATTTCTGAAGGTGCGCATCTCCAGTGCTTATAACATATACAGTTCCTTGTAAGGCCAAATTATGGTACCCTACAATGATCTTGTAATCATTTTATGGTCTTGTTATGATCAGCTGGAAGCCCCAAAAATGAGGAGCCCATAACCTTTCAAGGGCCATACCATCTGATTACGCCTGATTGCCTCCAAAAACATAAAACTAGATTAACCACATTAAATGGAGTTTCGAATTGGAATGTTAGGAATTCTTGTTTTAGGGCCATTGCTTGGTGGACTTGTTAGAATTTAGTTTCTTTTATCATGGTATTGTGTTCTGGAGGGTGCCATAAATTGGGCCTTCTCTGCATGATCTTTCTCTGAAAAGAAGTTAAGGAGGAATTTGTGAGTAACGTTTATGTGGTCTGATCAAGAGAATTTATCTGATCTAACAATGGCTGTGACGTTACCTCCAAAACTTTCAGGTTTCACAAAAACTCAAAGATATTATGGAGAAGATTGAGGTCCAAAGCTCTCAGTCTTCAAGGGACTTCAAACCCTCGTCTGTGTCGGTGAAACAAGCTATATATTAGAAAATTTATCGTTGAGAAGTGACGGGTAAAGATGGGATTATCAATAATACTTCGGTAATCAAAATCGGCTTCTTTTGGAGAAAACTCCCACTCAAAGAGATAAATTTACAGCAGTGTCGAAAGCTCATCCAGCTAACCTTTGAACAGCAATATTAATGGCGGGAAGGTAGCTTGGGGCAACGCTATGATAATTAGTAGAATAAAAATCAAGAGGAAACTGCTAACGCCAGCCCATTAGTAAGCATAATGTGGAGAGATTGTGAATGATATAATGGAGTCAGAGCAATATCATATCAACATTAAGCATCGATTGTTCTGATGACCACGTTGGAAATCTGAAGGAACTGGGGTTGAAGCTAATTGAACGTTGGGCCTCTTTGAAAAAACCAAGACCTATACTATTTTCCCTATAACTTGAAAAAAGGGAATAACATCGAAATGCAGAAAAAATACAGAGACAGCAAATGAGACACCCTGGGTTCGACAGTAGCCTGATACAAAAAAACACCGAAAATAGAGGCTCTGCCCTCTATCCTACTATTTGACAATAGTGCTATCTCAGCCTCGAGGTGCAAAGTTGGCGTTCCAAGGCCAACGAAGAAAAAGCCGTTCAAGTAAGGACCCCTCCCCATGATGAACTAATTCAAAATTCAGAACCTGTATTACTTCTTAAAATTGATGTCAGGATGGGAATAACATGTATTGAGAAGGGACCATACAATTATATACTGTCCTGAAAGATGCAGGCCCGCTACCTAATCAATGAGCAGGATGAACAGTTGCTGCGAAGGCGAACAATTGGAATTCCAAAGAGAGACAAGGGATTTCTTCCATGATGTTGGATATAAGTCATAGTGACCACGCTATGGTGCAGATGGAACCATTGATCCAAGGGTTGGTGAGCACCAGACAGTGTCAAGAAACACTCACTAATTCAGATGCCTAAGTTTCCGGACTCCACATCGATCTCTTGCCGGGAAATGCCAGACATTTATTCGCTGGGTGTTCTATCCGATTTCTTCTTTTCTTGAGAAAATTTTCAGATACAGAAAAGGGGGTTGTATCTCATAAGAACATTTGGCTGCTTTGATGTTTGTCATTTTCTTCCAAACAGTATTTTCAGATATTCAGTAAGTTGTTCGTTGGAGACTACAATTTTGGGCCTTGGCCTTGGCATCTGTGAAGGGGATGTTATATTTGAGACAGACTGTTTTTTTTTCTAAATGCTCCAAATAAGGTGAGCTGGAATTGACTTTCTAAAAAAAAATAAAAATAAACTGAAAAAACCAATACTCTCTACAAATTTCAAAGGCAATTTTATTAAAAAAAAATAAAAAATACCTTACGTTTTTTCATGATATGATTTATTTATATAAAAAAGAAAAATGGCATGAATTTTATTAAAAAATCTCAACAACTAGAGACCTCGAATCACTTATTCGAAAATAGATTTTTCCATTTTTGCGAATGTAGCTCTGTTTTTCTCCAAATAATCCTGTTCATGCCCGGGACTACAAAGTCATGATGGGATTAAGGACAATTATTTGAAAGTTTTTGTATTTTAAAAGTTTTCTAGGTCGCGCGGTCACCATTATTCATAGAGTAATTATCCAATCCCTTGTTTAATGAAATAATCCCTATATTTTTTGTACCCGTTCATAGTGATAAGTTTTTCATTATTTAATTATTTTATTCCATAATACTTTATTGGATATATAATAATCATAGGAAACCCAATGGTAGCTTGGCATTTTCAAAAGTTGATTGATCTTTTGATGAATTAATTATGTAAATAAAAAAGGTCAAGGAACTAAGTTGTGATTTCTAAAGTGCAGGCTAAGTTATTACATTGCTAAACAAAATGAGACTAAATAAATTATTTACTCTGTTTAAACACATGCTTAGTTTTTAGTCAATAGGCGAGGTTTTAGCTTTGTCTTGAATTTGTTTTTGGTATCTCTCAGAAGAGACCCAAATCTTGCAGCTCAAGGATTCTAGATTTGACTCGAAAAAGGAGATTAAAATCATATAAAAGACACTGTTTGAATTTATTTTTTAAACAACCTCTTTTTCGTTTCAGATCAACCAAAATTCTCTGTTATCAATATGAACACAATTTCTATGGATGCTGATCGGATATCCCCAGTTGCCTAGAACACATCATACACCACATTCTCTCTTATCAACACCAGAGGTGGTTCGTCTTAGCGATCGTTTGTCCAAGACATGGCATCAGGTTTTCAGTTCTTCCCCCTTATCTGAGTTCTCCAGTTCCTCTTTTTTTAGTAGAAAATTCTGGCAGGAGTTTCGGAATTTGCTACCTTTGTCTACAATTCTTTGCTTCGACAATGCCGACAATACAGAAGCATACCAAAATTTTCAGTTTTCTGTCACCGATCGTTATTTCAAGACTTGTTTTTTTACTTTCCAACAGCTGTTGCGGCCTCAACTGGCTCAACATACAATCGCTGTATATACGACTGGGTATATTGAAAGGGGTGTTAAGGAGCTTTCTATCTTTTTGTGTACCTGGCCCTATTATAGACTACCCGAAGCCACCTTGTCTGTCAAAGAATTGGTTGTTTGTAGGTTAGTTGGTTGTATTCTCAACGGCCCCATCAATTAGCCTTCTCAACATGAGCTCTCCCTGAAACAAGTTAAAATCTGTGACCAAAGGATTTTCGACAATCTCGTCTTTACCTGCCCTTTCATCGAGAAATTTGCTCTAGTAGAGGAGGTCGATGGGTTAAAGTACCTTCACCTTTTCAGGTTTAAGAAAACTCAAGAAGGTTAAGGTGGAAAGAGACAATCTTTTCCGCTTATGGAGAAGATTGAGATTGATGTGGTTAGTCTTCATACTTTCTCTTATTCTCCATTCTACTTTGAGAAGACTCATATTAAATCTCGACCTCCTGCAAAAATCTAGAGGTATTTAAGTTTAAAAAGTTATTCAGAAAGTTTTAGGGAAATATCTAAAAAATCTCAACCAAATCAAGCGTGTCACTCTGTGTATTTTCTGTTATTCCTCTTCTGGGTTCGAAAAATAGTCAGCAAGGTCTCTGATCCTGTACTTCATATCACTCACTTGAAGCTGTAGTAACCTATATCATAGAGAAAAAGGCCACTCTCTTGTTGATGTCTTGTTTTGTATTTGCGTCCAGATCTTTATTTCTTGTTTCTGGCCGTGGAACCAACGATGAGTTCATGAAGATTCTTTGCAAGAAACTAGTGCGGAGAGCAAACACCAACCATTTAAACGGTTGTAGCATGACTTAAAAAAGGCGTCAGATCGAGCGTTGTGGAAGAAATGGATATCGGAAGGTTGTTACATGCGTGCTTTCTTAGATTCAGCTGCAAACTCTTGAGCAAAGGAGACGATTCGTTTGAATTCAGATGGAGTTTTAATTCTCTTCCTTAAAGATGAATTGATTCCCAGTTTGGCCCAAATGCTTGAATTTTCTAGGAAAACAGTTGAACCTAGCTATGAGAATCTGGCTGAGCAGCTACGAGTTTGTAATGCACAAGTTTTCTGGTTTGCGATGAATAATTTGATACTTACTATTTAACGTCTGAAATGTTACTGTTAATTTCGTTTTATTAATATTTGCTAGTGCCATAAAAATAATGACCAAACTAGCAAGCAAAGAAGAATACAGAAAAGAAAAGGAAGGAAAAAACGGAAAGAGAAACAAATAGAGGACTGAGGTATATACCAACAGCATATGATAGACAAAAAGAACTTGACGCCTTACTGATTTGACAGAAGGAGGATCTCCCATATGAGCTTCTAAGCAAGTCCATTGATATGTGTATGGTTTGCTTCAAATTGGCTGTGAGAGTGTTAGTCAATGAAGAACAAAGCTCAAAGACATTATCCTGATCAGTAGAATCTCCCAAGAACAGATTTTGCACGACATCTGAGTATTGAGTGGGAAAAGAGTTATAATCAACCTTGATGGGCAGAATTAACACAAAAAGATGCGACATTTATTATTATTAACATCTCTGAAATGTTGCTGAACCAAACTCTCTACCTGTTTATCGGGATGTGAGAAAATCTGGGCTAATCTTGCTCTATCTCCTGTCGACACCTTTTCCCGCAAGAGACTTTCATTATTAGCCAAGGAACTAGTAATAAACCATAATTCAGAGATGTATGACACAAGAAATGAAAGCTGTCAAAGAGGGAAGTCTCAAGGGAAAGAAAGCTTAGACGAAGATCTTGAACATTCTACGAAAAAGGAAGCTCCGAGAAAAATAGAGTCTTCATAAATAACAATATCAGAATACAAGTGAGGGGACACTTAAGGATAGAAACTGCATGTCTCGGTCTTTCCTATTTTGAATGTACAAAGTAATTTTCCAAAATAAGTTTTTTTTATTACAGCTTTATTTAAGTATAGGAATAATAATCATACGGTCTATGTTTTTTATTATTATTATATATTTTTTAAAAATTTTAGTGGCATCTTTTTTTTCAAAAAATTAAAGTCAGCTCATTGAAAAATTCAAATTAGAAATATATTGAAATTTGAAACGTCGGACTAAAATGCAACAGTCTCAAAACATCAAGTACCAAACATTTCCAAAAGCAAAGAACAGGTCCCACTCTGTCTTAAAATTCAACCATATATAAATAAAACAAATTAAAAAAATCCTCCAGGTCTCCCTTAGCAAGCCAAGAACAGAACCTTCTCACGACTTCACTCGAAAACCATGCATCCCTTCCCTTTACGTCGTCGTTTCCCCGAACAATCTAGACAGACTCACTTTAAGAAGACTGAGACCCATCATCCACTAAAAAACCTAAAGCAGCTCCTCTCCCTCGTCAAGAACAAACCTAAACAATCCATCATCGAATTCTCTGCTTCGTTGCTTCTGCGTCGTTTCTTTGCTCTCTTGATCGTGTTTTCTTGCTTGCTTTGCGTGGTTTCTTGCTTGCTTTGGCGTGGAAAGATGGCAGACGTGCAAATGGGAGAAGCAGAGGCATTTCCCCCCAAGCAGAGATCAACCAGCTCTTGAGCTTGATCATCAACACATTCTATTTAAACAAAGAAATCTTCCTTCGTGAACTCATCAGCAATGCTTCTGATGTACGTTCTCCTCTGTTCTTTCAGTCTTTGTTTTTTTCTGGGGTTCTTATGTTTTCATGGTGCTAATGGTGGTTTCTTGGGATTTGTGTAGGCGTTGGATAAGATTAGATTTGAGAGCTTGACGGATAAGAGCAAGCTTGATGCACAACCTGAGTTGGATCCCAGGCTTGTTCCTAAAATCATTAACAACACCTTGTCCATCGATAGCGGTGTTGGCATGACCAAAGCAGGCCGTAAGTCCTCTACAACCCATTTTTTCTTCTTTAAAAAATATCATCTGGATCATGAGAATTTTGTTCTGGTCTTGATTCCGTGTTTATCTCTCAAACCCCAAGTTTTATCTTTGAAAGTTACCATCCAAGAACAGGTCACAAATTTTGTTATTGATTTGGATTCTGGGTTTGGGACCATAAAGTTACGTGTTTTATGTTTTGGTTCGGGATTCTCATGAGATAAAAGCCGAAGTTTATTAAAATTGCAGGTGGAATAGTGAGAAAGTGGTTTATTGGTAAAAGGTATGGGGAGGTTAGAGAGCTGATTGCGTTGATATGATTTGGGAATGCTTATTTTTGAGTTTGTGAATTGTAGATTTGGTGAA
The DNA here is from genome assembly GCA_019202695.1 of Populus x sibirica. Lineage (NCBI taxonomy): Eukaryota > Viridiplantae > Streptophyta > Magnoliopsida > Malpighiales > Salicaceae > Populus > Populus x sibirica. Next base: position 253 of record JAGMVL010000526.1, on the reverse strand, counting down.
TAATTTGGGAACAATTGCGAGGTCAGGGACGAAGGAGTTTATGGAGGCATTGCAGGCAAGGGGCTGATGTTAGTATGATTGGACAATTTGGTGTGGGGTTCTATTCTGCTTACCTTGTTGCTGAGAGGGTTGTGGTGACTACTAAGCATAATGATGATAGAGCAATATGTTTGGGAGTCACAAGCTGGTGGATCTTTCACTGTTACAAAGGGATGTTAACGGAGAGCAACTTGGTAGGGTACTAAGATTACCC